>VWZT01003426.1:121319-151903 GCA_013397055.1 Pachycephala philippinensis | reverse complement strand
CCATGGGGTCACAGCCTCCTTCGGGCATCCCCCTACTCCAGTGTGGGGTCTCCAGGGGCTGCAGGTGGATCTCTGCTCCCCCTGGGCCCCCATGGACTGCAGCCTGGGCTGGGAATCTCAGCTCCAGTGTGGGGTCTCCAGGGGCTGCAGGTGGATCTCTGCTCCCCCTGGGCCCCCGTGGGCTGCAGGGACACAGCTGCCTCTCCATGGGCTGCACCCTGGGCTGAGAATCTCAGCTCTGGTGCCTGGAGCAGCTCCTGCTGCTCTTTCCGCACTGACCTTGGAGCAGGGCTGTTCTCACGTATTCTCACTCCTCTCTCCAGGCGCTATTTTGCATTTTTCCCCCTCTTTTCTTACCTCTGTTATCCCAGAAGTGCTGCCACTGTCACTGAGGAGCTCAGCCTTATACCACGGCAGGTCCATCCTGAAGCCAATTGGAATTTTTAGAGGAGTCAGGGACCAGAAGCACCATAGTGACTGAGGGGTCATTGCCCGTCTAGAGAAAGGACAGCTGGAGGGGTGCACTGGGAAAATTTGGGGCAGTTTAATCCTCTGCTTTATTTTCTCCTCAACTTCTCTAATGCAATGGTTGCACTCAGTGCAGAGGGAACAACTGCAAATCCACGGGGCTTGGGATCTGTTCAGCATCTCAGAGCTGTGATACCCAGCTGGATGTGGAAGGGAACCCCTCGTTCCCAGTCCCTTCACGTGGACACACTTGCAGCAAGAGCTTTCCCAGCTTTTGCTCCGCGGGGCAGGCAGTCCCAGCCTGCTGTCAGCCCATTCCAGAGGGAACAGCATCGTGCAGTGCCAGCATTGTTCAGGCTCAAACACTCATTCCTTGCCAGGAACACAACCTGCAGTGTCTCTGCTTGGGTTCAGCCTCTTCTTGGACTGGAGGTGCTGAAGGAATTTCTTTGTTTCTCAGCAAGGGAGAGGGAAATGTGGAGAGGAACACATCAATCACAATCTGATATAAATGTAAATGCCAGGACTTCTTTTTCTTCTGCCAGTAACCGGCTCTAGTGAAAAGTGTCCCTGCCCTGTCCTGTCCCTGGCCCTGCCCATGGAAATAGAAGATCTTTAAGGTCCCTTCCAACCCAAACCATTCTGTGATTCTGTGACTCTTCCCAGCCCATGTGAAGGACACTTTGGGTGGGCAGTAGAGGCCTGAGCCACTCTGGTCATCTCTGCCCTTGGTATTTTGCCTTGTTCTGTTAATTTATGTGTAACATTTACCTTCGGGCAGCCAGAGTATTCTTTTGGTAGGAAAGACATTTCAGCTTGATAACAACTCGCACGTCCATTGCCACAGAATTTGGGACTCTGGTAGAGGGTCTGGATGTTGACAGGCAGCTGGGAATGCCCAGGGTGGGATTGGCTGAGGTAGGACAAGTCCTCTCAGGCCTCTGCTTTGGAAAGGGACAAAAAGGGCTCTCAAACTCATTGCTTTAACACTTATCACCACAAACACTCCTACAGCCAGCACCGAGTCCCCTGAACAGGGGGACAGTCCCAGTTGTCTGTGCTGAAAGTTTGGGCAGCCAGACAGAGAGCAGCCCAGCTCCCATGGGAGGGACGCCTGCACGGGGCACACGAGAGGCCTCCAAAGAGCCAAATGGGCACAGAGCGGACGTCTCATTGTCAGATGGCCACTGGGTTGGAGTGACATAAGGTCCCATTAAGCAGCAAACAATGTGTCCTTGGACACCAGCAAAGTCACGCTCCTCTTAACGCTGTCCTCTCTGTCAGGAAATGTCTATAAATATCAGGGTCTCCAGCCTTTTTCTGAGCAAGATCTCCCTGCAAGGCTGCATCCCAGAGCTGCTGCCATCCTGGTGGATATCCAGCCATGAGGGTCATCTACATTGTCTTTGCTGTTTTCCTCATGGCCTTGATGGCCACCCCAGGTAAGGTGGAAAATAGTGTGGAGCAGAAATGAGAAATAAGAGTGAACCATAAAGGAATTAAGGTGCAAGTGTTCCAGGAAGTGTCCAAGGCCAGGTTGAATGGGGCTTGGAGCAACCTGGGATAGTGGGAGGTGTCAGAGGTAGGGGGTTGGAACTGGATGATCTTTAAGGTCCCTTCCAACTCAAACCATTCCGGGACTGTATGAAAAAGAAGTTTCCCGGGGAAGTTGATGTGGATGGTGGGTCTTGCATGGAGAATTATGGTGGGGTCGGCTCACGAGACTTTTGGAGCGGAGTTCAGCTCCAGAATCACCCCATCCTAAATTTAGACATCCAACACCTGGGGGTCTCCATGGGAACTGAGTCCCATCATGGTCACTGGACCATGCTGGTGACCAAGAGGAATTAGTCAATGTAGATGTAGATCTTTCCCTGTTTCCACAGCCAAGAGCCAGCCCAAGAGGAGCTGCAGAGGGCACTGCTCCAGGACCTGTGGCAAAGGAGAGAGGGAGGAGCACACTGAGGACTGCGGGAGGATGCACTGCTGCCTGACACACAGGAAAAGGAAGTAGAGAGGAGGACAGAAAGTGATGTTTGCAGTGGTTTCTTCTTGTCTGGAAGAAACTTTGTTTCTTCTTTGTTTTCTGCTTTCTTTGCTTTTTAAACTTGGAAACGGATTTTGGTCCTTTCAATAAAAAAGACCAGTTCTCACCCTGAAATGTGCTGTGTGGTTCGTGGTCTTCTAAAAAGTTGGGTGCAGAGGTCCGGGAAAAATCTGGTCAGTCTTGCCAGAGAGGTCTTTGTTCATGGAGAGGATGTGGTTCAACACTGCCAGTTGAACCCATTCCCTGTGTCCTGTCCCTCCATCCCTTGTCCCAAGTCCCTCTCCAGCTCTCCTGGAGCCCCTTTAGGCCCTGGAAGGGGCTCTGAGGTCTCCCTGGATCCTTCTCTTCTCCAGGTGAACACCCCCAGCTCTCCCAGCCTGGCTCCAGAGCAGAGGGGCTCCAATCCTCACCCCCTGAACTGCCAATAATTTGGAAATGACCATGGCTGTGTGAGCAGCTCCATGTGGTGCCACAGGAACACTTGGATCCCACAGGATCCTTGGAATTGAGCTGCTGGAGGATGAAGCAGGAGGCGAGAAGCACAATCTGTCACATCTCAGGTAACAGATTGGACCCAGCCAGGGCTAGTGCAGCCTAAAAACTGTGCTGTGGCTTCTGAATCTGCAAATTGCCACCAGTAATTAAGTTTTGTCCCCAGAACGACTTTAGTTTTGTCCCTTTATGTGTCATTCGGCCCTGTTTTGGAGTTGGCCTGATGGGGTAAGCAGCCCACGGCATCCATGCTGGGTGACAAGGAGACTCTTCCCAAGGACACAGCATGGGGAATGTGCCCTCCAGCTGCTCCTTTTCAGCTGAGGCAGCATCTCTGGGCGTCACTGGGGACATGTGAAGGAGAAAAATCTGGTGAATGTGGAAATGATCCCTGACCCGTTGGTGAGAGCAGAGCTGCAGCTGGCACAGGGTGCCCAGAGAAGCTGTGGCTGCCCCTGGATCCCTGGAAGTGTCCAAGGCCAGGTTGGATGGGGCTGGGAGCAACCTGGGATAGTGGAAGGTGTCCCTGCCCATGGCAGGGGGTGGAACAAGATGATCCTTAAGGTACCTTCCAACCCAAAAAATTCTGGGATTCCATGATCTTGGGCTCTTCTCCGCTCACCATTTCCTTGGAAAAGAAAGCATTAAAAAACCCAAATCAGCTTCATGGCTTGCTGATCCCAGTTCCCATTTGTCACTGTGACTTGCCTCGCAATGTCTCCAGGAGGAGCAGCTGGAAGTCCCTGCTGCAGGGACTGTGCTGCCACCACACCTCAGTCCAGGGTGGGTTTCCTGGAGAAGAGCTCACCATGGCTCAGGTAACTGTCTTCTGAAGATTTTTAAGGTCAGTTTTTCCTTCCATTCCCATCCATGTCCTCAGCTGTGGACTCCAGTGTCACCCCCAATGTCACCTCCAAATTATCCTAAGCCCAGAGGAAAGGGCTCCCCTGTCTCTCTTTGAGAGCAAGGAAACAATGCTTTGCTCAGTTTTAATGCACAGCAAAGGGAAAGGATTTAAAAATTCAAATTAAAAAATGGATCACCACAGTTTTATCTGAGAAAAACAGAGAATACACTGTGGAGAGGGACAATTTCATTTTTTAGGGAGGTTGTGGTCAACAGGGATGAACAGAGCCTACTGAAGATCTAACTTTGCGCAGGTGTCAGTCCAAGTGCCAGGTGGGGACAACAGCAAAGGTGTTCTCCAGTAAGGAGCAGGGATGGTGGAGGGATGGGGGGTTGCTCACACACCAGGGATAGTCTGGACATGGCCAGGTAATGCCAGCTGGCCTCAGGCCCAGGAAACAGGCCCTGGCACTGTTTAATGGACTGGAATAGACACCTCCAGTGTGTCCAAGGCCATGGGAACAGAGCCAGGAACAGGCTGTGTGACTTATTTCTCTAGGACTGGTGGGCTCAGGGAAACAGAAGTGGGGGAACAGAGCTGAGGGTGTTGGTTTGTATTTGTAGTTTGGTATCTGTAGTTTTCCACAGGCTGCAAATATAATGTGGAGAGAAGGGCAAACTGATAAAAGGGATGCTTGGAAAAGAATGGGATTTATATTCGTGTTCCCATCTTCCACTTCTAAGGTCTGGAGAGATGCACGAGATGGGTGCACGAAGGGAAACCTCATTTCCAGTCCTGACGAGTTCCTGCAATGAAAACTGAGGCAGAGCAAAATCTTTGGGAAGGAAGATGGGAATCTTGTGAGGGTGGTGAGGCCCTGGCACAGGGTGCCAAGAGAAGCTGTGGCTGCCCCTGGATCCCTGCAAGTGTCCAAGGCCAGGCTGGATGGGGTTTGGAGCAATCTGGGCTGGTGGAAGGTGTCCCTGCCCATGGCAGGGGGTGGAATGGGATGGTTTTTATGGTCTCTTCCAACCCAACCACTCTGTGACTCTGTGATTTCTTGAGGGGACGCACTGGAATTTTGTGTGTGGCTCTGTCACACAGCAGAGGCGCCAGGAGACAGAACTCATCCCACCATCCCATTGTGTCCTTCTGCAGGGAAGAACAATTCGGGAATAGCGATCACAGAGAGCTGAGAGCCCAGACCAGTGTATCACCGGCTCCTACACTTCCCCCTGGAGTTCCCAGTCCAAACACTCCCTCCCCCAGAAGCTGCTCCAGGCACCACGGATGGTGAGGAATGCCACAGGAACAGCAAGAAGGCAACTTGGGTGATATACAACCATAAGAAAATCCGGATTCCTCCTCCAGGTAGGAACCAGCACTAGGAAAATCCCGGCAGCACGGCTGGAAAGGCGGCTTTTAGCAGCTCTCTGCAGCTTGAGAGCCCCGCGTCCCACGGGCTGTGCCGGCCGCCGTGTCAGCGCTCAGGGTGAAACGTGCGCCCGTGGTCAGAGCCCGGGAGAAGATTTAGGGAAGGCTGCCATCTCTTGGATAACTGCAAAATGACGGCACCTGCCTGGGAAATGCTGCTCAGGCACCCGAGGGATGCCAGCTCCAGCCCTGCTCGTGGAGAAGCGCAGGCTGAAGCTATTCCCGCTCTGCTCGTGCCCCCCGCAGGCCGATCCGCGCCTTTATTTAGGGCAAACTG
The DNA here is from genome assembly GCA_013397055.1 of Pachycephala philippinensis. Classification (NCBI taxonomy): domain Eukaryota; kingdom Metazoa; phylum Chordata; class Aves; order Passeriformes; genus Pachycephala; species Pachycephala philippinensis. The sequence continues at coordinate 146,338 of VWZT01003426.1, read as the reverse complement.
GGATCAGATCCGGGAATGAGCTGATTTTCCGTCTGGCTTTCCGTGCCCTTCGGCGCGGCTGCCTCTGCGAGGCCGGGGCCGCACATCTGGAATTTCATCAGGATCACCTTCCACCCGGCTGCCTCCGCTCCTGCGGGTCACACACGGCTGGGAGCGGTGCCACTACACTTGGGACAGCATTTTTGGCGTCTCTTTGCCCATCCCTGCCGCACTCAGGTGATTCCAGGGGCTCCTCTCGCCATTCCACAGGAACCCTTCGGTCATTTGCAGGGGCCACACCTGCTCTGGCAAACCCTGAGGTGCAAACCCTGCATTCCTCTGGTCCCCAGGGTCCCCTCCAGTGCCCTCTCTCCCGGACCCAGCTGCATCCCAGCACCTGCCTGCCTGGTGGCCCACTTTTCCTGCAGATTAAACATTTGTCTAATGGCCATAAGCTGCTTAAACATGTCTTGGGCAAAGCCCCTTTGTGAGCATCCCGAGAATAAATGGCTTCCTGCTGAGACCACTGTGATGCCCCCACTCCAAAGCATTTCTTATGGATGCCTCATCTGTTTTCCTTCCCTTTTGTGCCTCCAGTCTGCTCATCTCCTTCTCAGGAGTGAGGAATTTGTCCCAGCGTGGACAAAGGGAAATGGCCTGTGTTACACGGCCGAAGAAAATCCCCAATCCTGCCTCCCTTTTCCACCCTGCTCCATCTCTCCAGGACATCCCAAAGCACTTCCCTCCCTCCAATCCCATGTGTGTTCACCCAGCCAGCCAACACCACAGCGTTTAGGATCTGCCAATGCATGAGTGTGCAGCACTTTCTAATGAGCCTGACAAAACCCAAATAAAATCAGAGCCAACACATCCAGCGCTTCCAGGGTTTTCCACCCCCACGTGCCTGTCAGCTCTGCATCTCCACTGTTTGTCCTCCCTGCCACCTCTGACCAAGCTGTGACCTTTAACCTAGACCCAAAAAAAGCATCAAATATAAATAAAGTGACTGTCCTAAAGCTGTTTTTTATTTTCGGCAGGCATGGGAGGAGGATCAAGCTGACCAAGACTGGGAATATCTGCCCCAACAACAAGAATTGTGATTTTTTTTTCAAAAAGGAACTTTTTATCATGATGATTTTAACTTGTCACTCAGTTTTTGCCTCCTGAGGATGTATGATATAGACCCCCCTGTCACAGCCCTGTTTTCTTATCTAAAAGCAAATGCTGGCTTTAAAATCCCAATAACACCACAATAACAAAATAATAATAATAATAACAAAAATTAAAATTTCCTGTGCTCTGAATATCCAGCACACAAATAACAGAAAAGACCCAAGCACTTGGAACAAGGCAAGGAATTCCAGCAACACCCTGTGCCCTAATATCAAGGGGATTCATCCATGGCTTATGCTATTAGAGGAGGTGATGCTAAGCTGGGGCTCCTAAGCCATGGCTCCTTGGATATTAGAGAAGGAAAGAGTGTGGGGGAGGTGGCTGGGATGGAGAAATAGGGAATGGCTTAGCAATGCCAGGCTTTAGAGTATTTTGGGGGCTGGTGACTGTGATTCCCCTTGGGAAAGAGTGCTCTGGTAGGAGGGAAGGACTCATGGGCTGCATGGAAAGATGAAAGAGGCAAAGCGATGCTATTGCTCCAAAAAATGTTCTGCTTTTCAGCTGGAAGGTGGGGTGCTCCCCTGGTGTTGGGAATCCCAAGGTTTTGGAGGCCAGTCCTTCAGCTCCCAGCATCCAGGGTGCTGCAAAGGCTGGGAGAGCAAAGAAAGGTCCTTGGGAAGCAGCACAGCGGCACAAGGGAGATGTGGAGGAGGGAAGAGGGATGTCCACAAGGGCAGGAGGGATGCGGGCAGGAGGAGTTCCAGGAGCAGAACACGAGCAGAGGATGGGGAGGGAATAGTTACATTGAACAAGGTGATGTGGTGGCTTCATCAGGATCCCAGGATTTGGCACAGGGAAGGGCTGGAGAGGCGCTGGAGCTGTGGCTTGAAGAGGAGAAACATGGAGGGAGGAATTATGTCAGGGAATAAAGGCAACTGGGGCAGCGCCTGTGTGACCAAGAGGGTTTAGAGACAGTCCTGGGAGACCACCTGGTCTGGTCTGGGTGTCACGGGAAGGGAAGAGTCACTACCCAGGGGTCTTGGGGCAACTCCCAGCCCAACACGTGGCCAAACAGCCCTTCCAGAATCCTTGGAAAGGCTCTTTCAGCATCTTTGCCTTGAGCTTGACTTGGATCACCCACCAGTCAGGCACCCAGCTCCTGCTATTCCCCTGGAGAGTGGATTCAGCCCTTCAGTCCTTAAACGTGATTAATGACCCCAGTCATAATTACTGTGTAGGACCAGAGCACCTCAGAGCACCCAGACTCTCTCCAGAGATTGATAAATCTCTCAAGAGATTTACAATTTAAACATGGTCTCATGCATGCCCCAAAGCCAAGAGAGAGTGGCCAGTTGGGCTGCATCTGCTATTGAACTTTCTCAGTCTTCAAAACAGGATGATCCCTCCAGATGGTTCATTGGAAATGGTCCCTTGTCCGTGTTAACTCCTGAGCTTCCCAGGTTATTCCAGCCAGTGTTCCACCTCAGCTGAAACGAGCCGTTCAGCACTAGGGGTGACTGTCTGTGCCCCAAATTGTTTCATTCCCCGTTGTAGCCACATCCCCAGGGATTTTAATTCCAATAGGGTGGGGACAGTGGCCACGTGGCCACAAGGACCAGGAATAGGGCAAACCAGAAGCAAAGACCTTCACCAGCAGTGTCAGCTCATGAAATATGAGGCAAAATTGTAACTCGTGCAAAGATGAGAAGCCTCTTTTTCACTTTAAAAGTGAAAACGCTGGAACTGAGTAATTACTCCAGGCCTGGCTATCCAGTCAGAAAGCATCAGGCATTTCTGAGCAGTGCTGGGTGAGGGACCGATGGGGCTGGCTGGCATTTCATCCCAGCTTCCTTTCACTTGAGCAATCCGCTCCGGAGACTCTTGCTTTAGTCACTTTTACGGCTCCTTGCACTCAAGGCTGCAGCAGCATGTGCTGGAAGAGATGCTAAATGTTATTTTGCGGCATTGTTTTCCCTAAAAGTAACATTTTTTCCTTCTCCCTGAATAGGTCTTTCTCTGTGATACCTGGTGCATTTTCACAGAGAAATGCAACCTCTGGCCAAGTTACACTCAGAATCCCGGAGTTTCTCCTTGTCTTTCAACTTCCCCTGAAATTTAAAGGGGTGAACTCATCATCTTCCCTCTTCTGCTGGGTCTCAGATGGTGCCAACCCTTGAAATGACATTCCTTGCCTTTTGCCATCCAGAGGGACCTGGACAGGCTGGAGAGGTGGGTCCGTGTGAACCTCACCAAGTTCAACAAGGCCAACTGCAAGGTCCTACACTTTGGTCTGGGCAATCCCAAGCACAAGAACAGGCTGGGAGGAGAAGGGGACTTCTTCTGGGAAGAAGGACTTGGGGATGCTGGTGGATGAGACCTGGACATGACACGGCCATGATCATGTCCTGGGCTGAGCCAACAGAGCAGGCAGCAGGGGAGGGGGGATTGTGCCCCTCTGCCCCACTCAGGTGAGACCCCACCTGCAGAGCTGCTCCAGCCCTGGCGCCCAGAATGGAATGATGTAGAGCTGCTGGAGCAAATCCAGAGGAGGCCATGGAGATGCTCCAAGGGCTGGAGCCCCTCTGCTCTGGAGCCAGGCTGGGAGAGCTGGGGGTGTTCACCTGGAGAAGAGAAGGCTCCAGGGAGACGTCAGACAGCCCCTTCCAGGGCCTAAAGGGGCTGGCTCCAGGAGAGCTGGAGAGGGACTTGGGACAAGGGATGGAGGGACAGGACACAGGGAATGGCTTCCCACTGCCAGAGGGCAGGGATAGATGGGATATTGGGAAGGACTTGTTCCCTGTGAGGGCGGAGAGGCCCTGGCACAGGGTGCCCAGAGAAGCTGTGGCTGTCCCTGGATCCCTGGAAGTGTCCAAGGCCAGGTTGGACAGGGCTTGGAGCAACCTGGGCTAGTGGAAGATGTCCCTGCCCACAGCTCGGAGTGGAACTGGATGATCTTTAAGGTCCATTCTAGCCCAAACCATTGTGGGATGTCACAATTATTTGTGTATTTTCCCAAACATACCTGAGATCTCTGCCCAGAGAAGCCAAAAGATGTGTTGGACATTTCATGGGTGATCTTCACCTTTGCTCCAGGGTGCCAGAACACCCTGAGGAGCCACACAAGTTTATCTTGTTTCAGGAAAGAAAACAGTCAAAAATCCAAAAATGTTTTGTAAAGAAAACGGAAGATTTTGAGGATATTCAAATGAAAAAAGAGAAGGAAAAAACAGGCCCAAAATTCTCTTTCCATTTTTCCCTGCCCTGTATAATACAAGTCACTGGATGTCACTCGGTGAGGATGAAGTTCAGTGGAGGAGCAGGAATTCAGAGGTCCCTCCGCTGTGTAAAGCCAGTTTATGGACTTCACTGCCAAAGAAGGTCACTGAGTCAACTGCTGTGACTGGATAATTGCATGACCATGAACATTTGCAGCTCTGCATGCGAAGATCCTGTAATAAAGGTAATCAAATCTCATGCTCCAGCGCATAAGTGGATCTTCGGCGGCAGGCAGGGAAGAGCTTTTCCACCCGCACACCCAGAACTGTGCAGTCACTTTGGAGTGTGATGGAGGCGGCCTCGGGAGCCTCAGGTTTTGGCCATCGCCGGAGGCAGGAAGGAGGGTTTGATGAGCTGGTGGTCTAAGTGGGAATGGCAATTCCTGTGCAGGAGCTGGGGAGATCACGGAAGGGGCTGGGTGTGATTAGTGTGCTACAGTGAGTCACTGTGCGCTGGGAAATCCGCGGCTTGGGAGATCGCCCCAACAGCAAACCCCGGCCTGGAACGTCGGCAAAGCACCACAGGGCACTTAGGCAATGGAGTCTGAAATATCCTGGGAGACTGCAGGTGACACTTCGCCCAGTTCAGGAGAGAGGAGTGGTGAAGGAGCCCTCAGAGATGCCCAGAGAGGATGTGGACTCCCCATCCCTGGAAGGGTCCAAGGCCAGGCTGGACAGGGCTTGGAGCAACCTGGACTATGGAAGGTGTCCCTGCCCATGGCAGGGGGTGGGATGAGATTATCTTTAGGGTCTGTCCAATCCAAACCATTCCATGATTCTATGATTCTATAATTCCATCCTCAGCAACCACTGAAACACTGACCTCCCTCCAATGACAAGCCATTGGTTTTCATGTCAATGGAAAGCCCAACCACGGTGCTATCACTGCTTGGGGTATCCTGTGCAGGGCCAGGAGCTGGATTTAATGGTCCTTGTGGGTCCCTTTCAGCTCAGGATTCTACGATTCTACTGAAAACCAGAGAGGAAACATAACATCCTGAGGGGTGCATTGATGGGGGCCAAGGATTGGGATCTACACATATTTATATGGATAAATCATGGAAATCAGACTGTGTAGCCCCACCCTAACTAAAATTTCCAAGACATGCAAGAGAAAAAGACAAAGTTGCAATAAGGGAACTCCTCAACACTGCAGCATGAACCAGGGGCTGCAGAGTTCTTAAAATCCTAAAATGGGTTGGGTTGGAAGGACCTTAAAGGTCACATCATTCTACCCCCTGCCATGGGCAGGGACACCTTCCACTAGCCCAAGTTGCTCCAAGCCCCGTCCAACCTGACCTTGGACACTTCCAGGGATCCAGGGGCAGCCACAGCTTCTCTGGGCACCCTGTGCCAGGGTCTCCCCACCCTCACAGGGAACAATTTCTTTTTTGGAATATTTGGAGGGAAGAAGAGGGCACAGACAAGCAGCATCTTGGAGAAAAGGGCATCCAGAGCTGTAATGTAAAAACTGCTCAGACAAAAATGCCCATTGTGGGGGTACAGGGGACCCTGAATTAATGCCCTTCAAACCTAAACATCCAAGCGGCTGCATCTTTGATTACAGGGCCCAAGCTCTGCATCAGGAGGCTGTGAAAGCTGTGATTTCTGCGGGTCAGCACAGGCTGGAGCAGAAATGGATGTTTCCCAGCAAGCAGAGAGCTGTGAAATATCCTATTGAAAGCCAGCGCCAGGGATCCGCTCCCATCTGATCCACAGCAATTTCGCACAGTGGTGGAGGTTTTCACACGTAGCAATAAAGAGTGATTTCGGGAGGCAAATAGCTGAAAGAGCAGAAGCACCTGGAAATGAAGGTATCACCTCTGGTCATGATTGCAGCTCCCTGACGTCGGGAGCCAGCACAGGCAGGCACGGGATTTCCCAGCGGGGCCCAGCTGCCAGACTGTTACTCTGCCTTCACACTGTCAAACGCACCTGGATCCGCAATTCCCCGAGCTCTGGGGGAAAGTACACAGGGATCCACAGAAAACAGGCTTTGCTGCAGTGCTGTGAGAGGCACCGATCATCTCTGTCCACAAAATCCACACAGCCCACCCGGGGAGAGTGTTTTGGGGCCACATCCAGGCTCTTCTGATGAAAAAAGGAGACGTCCTGGGAAATCGGCGCAGAGGAGGGCACAAAGATGATCTGAGGGCTGGAGCACCTCTCCTAGGAAAAAGGGGTGAAAAAGCAGGGGTTGTTCAGTCTGGAAAGGGAGACCTCATGGTGACCTTCCAGTAATTAAAGGGAGCTTATAAAAAAGAGGGAGAGAGACTTTGGACAAGGGCATGGAGTGATGGGACAAATGGAGAGGCTTCAAACTGACAGAGGGAAGAGTTAGGAAGAAACTGTTTGCTCAGAGGGTGATGAGGCCCTGGCACAGGGTGCCCAGAGAAGCTGTGGCTGCCCCTGGATCCCTGGAAATGTCTAAGGCCGGGTTGGATGGGGCTTGGAGCACCCTGGGTTAGTGGAAGGTGTCCCTGCCCATAGCAGGGGGTGGGAATGGGATGATCTATAAGGTCCCTTCTATCCCAAACCATTCCATGATTCTGTTTCCCAGCAGTGATGTCTCCAAAGGAGTTTGTGGCCCAGCTCACCTGTTGAGACCCGAGCTGTGGTTCAGGGCTTGAGAGGGAAACTCGGAGATGAATACATCCCCACCTGGCAGGAAAAATCCAAGGAGTGGATTGAAGGAGGCCAACACACAGCCTGGATGGATGGATGAACAACTGGGATAGAAAATACATTGAAAACACTGAGATCCCTCCTAAAGTTGGATGGCTCTCACGGCTTCAACCCTCAGGTGAGGTCCAGCTCCCAAGTCACCCTCTATCAACACCCCATTAACCAATTCAAGGTAGACTTGAAGGCTCAGGAGGAAGCCGTGAGGTCCTTCCACGCACATTTTCTCCTGCAAAAACGTGTTAGCTTGTGTCTCCTGCAGAGACAGGGATGTCTCCTTGCACTGCCCTCTCTGTACCTAGGAAGTTGTCCTTTGCAGGGGAAGATCCTGATTCAGCAAAATATTACACCCAAAATTAACCTGAAGCCCATCTGTGCTCCTCGAAACAAGTGGCACTGGGAGCTGGGTTGAATATTCTGTCACACAGACACATCTCAGGATCGAGACATGATAAGGGATAAGGATTTAAATGTTTTGTTTAATCAAGAAGTGATAAAAGAGCTGCTGGCAAGGAGGTGGAAGCAGCGGTGTACACGATGTGAGCAATCCAAGGGTGTTGGATTCCCCGTGAGAAACTTGGAGCAAGGAACGGGGGCTGTGCTTGTCCCTGGAGTGCCACAACACCACCCCAGCTCCTGAAAACAGGAGTTTGCTGCCTCTCACCCTGCTGGCCTGACCACCTTGCACCAAATCCTCCTGGCAGCTGGGAGCTGCAGCCACAGCGGGGAGAGGAACTTGCTCACAGGAGTGGAACCGGCGGCTTCTCCCTGGAATGTTAATTAATGAGCAGCCACGCTCCAGGCGTGCTGCATCCTCACAGCACCTCGTGCAGTGGTGACTTGAAAGAGCAATGAGTGCCATTCTCATGGAGAGATTTCTTGGAGGGATTTCTGACCTGTCCTAAGCAGGATCAGCAGGATCATAGAATCCTAGAACGGCTTGGGTAGGAATGGATTTATAAGCCTATCTAGTCTGACCTCCTGCCATGGGCAGGGACACTTTCCACTAGCCCAGGTTGCTCCAAGCCCTGTCCAGCCTGGCCTTGGACACTTCCAGGGATCCAGGAGCAGCCACAGCGTCTCTGGGCACCCTGTGCCAGGGCCTCACCACCCTCTCAGGGAACAATTCCTTCCCGGTCTCTAAACTAAATCTCTCCTAATTTAAAACCATTCCCTCTGCCATTCCCAGGACTGTTCTTCATGTTCAGGTCTATGAATTAAGTCTCTCTTTATTGACTCATAGAATCATGGAATGTTTTCTGTTGGAGGGGGCCTTAAAGAACATCAAGTTCCAACTCCTTGCCACGGGCAGGAACACCTTCCACTAAACCAGATCACTCAGATCCCCACCCAGCCTGGTACTGAACATCTCCAGGGATGGGGAGCCCACAGCCTCTCTGGGCAACAAGGCAGAAATGGGAATGTCTCAGAGGAATGGGGATCCTTTCCTCTCTTCAGGTGAAATATTACAGGAGCTGCAGAGCTACTAGTCAAGGCTGCACAATCTCTCCCGGAGGTGGAAGGACGATTGAGAACTTTTTGGGTCAAGGTAGGTCTCATTCAACAGGCCCAGTTTTGCAGTCTTCACCTGGACAGTTGCCCCATTGCAAGTACAGTGATCTGTAAGATTTAGATCAAGAGTTATTGTTTGCTGCTGTTTCAGCTTCTTTTTTTTTTTTTAATCTTCTTTCCATTCTGCCCTAAAAATGCCAGAGCTTGTTATCCTCTCTGAGACTCAACCTGAGCATTTGTGCCGCAGACTCCCTCGTGCCCCTTCTGATCAGCCCAACCAGCAGAGAACTGAGTCCCTCATACTCCTCTTTGAGGAGTCCTTGCTGTCCTCCAGCTTCACTTGACCTCCATGGGATTCCCTCTGTCCTGCAGTGCCCATCCCCTGAGCAGAGCAGGAGGTGGGTTTCTCTGGTTCTGGCTGGGTTTCCCATGGCAGATGCCACAAGGAACACTTTGTGACACTTCCCAAAGACCAAACTCACCGTTCCTGGTTCTCTGGCAACCCAAGAAGCAAGACTCAAAGTGTCACCTAACCAAAAGATCTATCTCTGAACAAGGTTCTTCTGACTCTGTCTGGTCTGGGTTGCCCTTGCCTAATTTCACTCCTCTAAAAGTTAAATTTCTGTGCAGTCAGCAGAAAAAGGATGGGCACCTCCAGACCAGAGCACGGTTTCTCCTGTCCCAAAGTACATGCCTAAAACAGGGAGAGGAATTGCCTTCCAGTTGTGCTGACATCCTCTCCAAATCCTCCAGAGAAACTCTGAGTGATCAGCTTGAACAAGGAAGATGTCCAGCTTCTAGATCGCTAAAACAAGGCGAGACGAATTCCCACGCCTGGCTTCATGTTCAGGAACCTCACAGGCAAGAACAATTCCTCCACTGCTTTATTAAGCAATCTTCAAGCTTATTTATCTCTTCCTTCCAGTCTCTTTAAATGCCACTGAAGTTGCTGTCATCACAAATCAGAGTCACCAGAACTGCCTTTCAAAGCAAAACTCCAAACTGAGAAGAAAAGACATCACTGTGAAGCAAACCCACGGGTTGTGTATTGCAGGGACAGGAGCACGGGGGCTGCTTCAGCCTCTCCTCACCGTGGGCCAAACTGGTCCTGTGCATCCTCCCAGGGAGCAGGGTGTCCGAGGAGAATTAGAGCAGCTGGATTGCTTCAAAGTTTTGGACTTCAGAAGGAATTTCTTTATAAAAAGGGTTGTTAAATGTTGGGATGGGCTGCCCAGGGAGGTGGTGGAGTTATCATCCCTGGAGGTGTTCAAGGAACAGCTGGAAGTGACACTGAATGCTCTGGTTTAGTTGACAAGTTGGTCAAAGGTTGGACTTGATGATCTTTGAGGTCTTTCCCAACCTGCATGATCCTGTGAGATCAAGGATTCTCCTCATATTTTCTCCCCACTGCTGGCCATCGACAAGGTCCTATAAGAAAAGTAAGATCAGGGAAAACACTTATTTACCTTTAATAATTACAGACTTGACACATTTTCACCACAATGGCAATGAGTTTCACCTTGAACTCATTGCCATTTGTCTCAAACGACCTTTCCTTCCTAGTTCACACTCTGGAACAGACCAGCAGTTGTTTCCTATTCCCAGCCCTTGAGTCCTCCAGGATTTTGCAGGCTGTGCAGGAGATGTCCTGAGTCCCTCTGGAGAGGTTTGTCACTGTCCAGCCTTGGCAGCCGTGTGTCCCAGAGCTCCTCACGCCCCAGCAGTTCTCATGCAGTGAACTCTTCCCAAGCTCTGGCATGAGTGGGGATCAACTGGTGTTCCCCAGCGGTGGCTGATCAGCTGATAAATGGAGATTTGCTCCAGGAGAAATGTGCGCCAACTCCAAGGTGATGCTGCAGGATGTGTTTGAGTCCCGAGTGAGCCCAGGCTGGACAGTGAGACTGGGGAATGGTGATTTATAAAAGAGCTGGAAGAAGTGAAGCAGAAAAGAGCCAAGGGAATAAAGAGGTTTTTTACGCTTTTCTTGTTTCTTGAGGAAACAAGGAGGGGGAGATCACACCCTCAGAGTGCCCATCTCTGATTTTCTGTGTCTTTATCATTCCTATCTGCTCCAACAACTCCTTCATCCCCCCAACAGTTTCTACAAGACCTCAAGGAGACAAAAGACATCCTATCAATGTATTCTCCCAGGTAAAGCAGCAGATGACAGGCACAGGTCCCAAAGAAGGGAATTCTTAAAGCCACTCCTTGTTCAAAGATTGTTGTTTTCACTTTATTTGGGGATGGGCTTTGAGGACGAGGCTTTGAGCAAACTCATCTAGAGGAAGGTGTCCCTGCTCATGGAATGAGATGATCTTTAAGGTCCCTTCCAACCCAAACCATTCTGTGATTCTATAATTTGTTTGGATTCTTTTTTTTTTCCAATGAGTGATATTGTTTGATTTAAAACAAATTGCAACCTGAATATACAGCTATACATTTTAATTATCATCATATAACATTGCTCTGCTCATGGGTTCTGTGTAATGAACTTAACGACATTCCCAAAGTATTTTCCACGTGCTGGTTAACTGCCACGCTTAACCAGGAAAAGAGGACTTGGGAAAAGGTGAGAGAATGGACACATTCATACCTGAAAAAGCTATTTGAAAATAAGTTTCAATGCCTATTCAGGTTTTTGAGCAGAAAACTCACTCTATAAATGCCACAGTTGACCACAATGAAATTGAAATTCATTTTCAGCATCAAAGAAGCATTACTATAAATCCTGCTGTGAACTCAAAGGTAGCAATGCCAGGTGTCTGGGTAGCAGGGATGCTCAGAGGGCTTTCCAGATGTCACCTATCAAGAGCAGCCCTGGGAGAAGGACTTGGGGGTGCTGGTGAGAGGTGGGACATGTTCTGGCCCTGAAACCCCCTGTGCTGGGCTGATCTCACAGCGTGGGCAGCAGGGAAATGGGGGATTCTGCCCCTCTGCCCTGCTCAGGTGAGACCCCACCTGGGGTTCCCAGCACAGGAAGGACATGGATTGGAGTGAGTCCAGAGGAGGCCACAAAAAAGACCAGAGGAGGAAAGGTTGAGGGAGTAGGGATTGTTCAGCCTGGAAGAGAGAAGGCTTTGGGGCTGACATAATTGTGGCCTTCCAGTGCCTGAAAGGAGCCAACAGAAAAGTTGGAGAAACACCATTTACAAGGGCCTGGAGTGAGAGGACAGGGTTTCACACTGCCAAAGAGCAGAGTTAGAATGGATATTGGGAAGAAATTGTTCACTGTGAGGGTGGTGAGGCCCTGGCACAGGTTGCCCAGAGAAGCTGTGGCTGCCCCTGGATCCCTGGAAGTGTCCAAGGCCAGGCTGGACAGGGCTTGGAGCAACCTGGGCTAGTGGAAGGTGTCCCTGCGCATGGCAGGGGGATGAAATGAGGTGGTTTTTAAGGTCCCTTCCAACCCAACCCACTCCATTGTGCTGTGGTTCTATGAACTCACGTTGTATCATGAACAACTCATGAAATAACTTTGTTGTCCTTGGTAGGACGGTCCAGGTTTAGTCTTTGCTGCTTTACCCTGGATTTGGAGCAGGGTTTTCTTCTCCTAAGGTCAACAACAGATGCTTCTCTCCAGAGCATGAAACAAAGTCTAGTTTCTTCCCTGGAGCAGAATTCCCCTCTCCACAGGCACTTGAGGAGCAGCTCTATCAAGATAGCGACCAACTCTGCCTGGCAAAGGTAAATCTCCCCCACCAGTGCATCACTGCTGTCTGAGGGTGGCCTGACAAATCCATTGACATGACATAAGGAAAGATTTAGGAGAGGTTTGGGAGCATAATAAATGAATCCCCCATCGAGTCGACTCTACGTTCCTTGGATCTAGCAAGCAATCACAATAAGCCCCTTGGATTACTTGAGACAAATGCCTGTCTGCACAACAAATCACCGCAGATTGCTTATGACAGCCAAATGAGATGTCCTTTCAGAACATCACCAGCAACTCTCACAGCTCTGGAGCACATTATACAGCAGGAGTTAAGAAATCTTAAAAAACCACATCACCTCTTTTGGGTCTTCTTTCATAGGGTAAGGACAAGTGACTTCTAACCTGCTCTTCCAGGGCAGTTTGGCCAAATTGCTTGCTACAAGGCATTAGAGCTTTTGTGTTGTCTTTGACATTCCAGGTTACCAAAGGATTATATCCATAGACTGTGGTAATCCCTGAATATTTAGAAAATACACACAGGGCTCTCCAAACACCAGACATCTGCCCCGTGGTGCTGCACATCTGCCATTCCCGTGGATTTCTGAACAATTTCCTTTGATGAGCAGGTTTATTCCAATGGAAATCGACAAATGAGAACGGCTCCCGTTCCCTCTCCACGGCTGTGGAGTCTGCAGTTTTGTAGCTTAACGTTTTTATCCAAGACAAAACATGCAGTCAGGCTGTTTGGACATCACACAAACACACATAAATGTTGAAAGATAAATAGGTTGGATGCACACGTGCACACACACACACACACTCTCTCACTGAAATCTCTGCTAAAAATCTGCCTCTGAAACGAATACATATTTTTTAAATTAACATTTTTTAGAGACACTAACTGCATCTTCAGAGCAGAGAACACATTATTTTGTAGGCGTTTTCAGCAGCACAATACCAACCCCTATTTTTAACTATTGACTAATTACCAGTAGATCTTAATTACATGGTGTGTGGAGGCACTAATAAGTTTACAAATCTGCCAACAACACTAAACACATATGTCTTTGCAAGCATTAGCCTCTCTTATTTTTTAAAACCCTTTCTCTTTTTCCCCCCCTCCAATTTGGCAGCAGAAGATCCTGGAAAAGGCTGTAATTGTGGCTGATTAGAAGGCGAGCATCTAAACACCCATCCTTGTGGAGAAAAGACTGGCTCAAAGCACGAGGAGGAATGAAAAGAGAAGCCAGCAGAGACTGCAGAACTTGGATTTTCAGCAGGGTGAGAGAAGGGTTGCCTTTGGAGGTGTTAACTCTTGTCTTCTCTGCAAGATTCATGGAGCCATGTGCAGGTTTATTTAACAATTTTGTTTAGGAAACAGTGGCTTGGAGCAACCTGGTCTATGGAAGGGGGGTTGGAATGAGATGATCTTCAAGGTTCTTTCCAACCAAACCATTTTGTGATTCTCTGATACAATCTCTGAGAAGAAGGCTGGTGTTATTTTATGCATTTAGGTTTAATATTCTTATGCAAAAAGTAACTTGACAGGAGCTGCCCCTGTGCTCTGCTTCGCTGGGTTATGGCACAATGCAGCCAAATCCATCCCAGGGGGATTTTCTGACAGGGTTTGTCCCTCTTGTTCAAGAATTTTGACAAAGTTTTCGCATTCTCAGCTCCTCAGAGATGTTTTACACAGAGACTGGACTCCCACATCTACCAAAATATCTTTCAGACCCAGACCCCACAAAGCTGCCCACTCCTGCAGGCTCGTTCAACAGCCTTGAGTAGAGGGAAGTTTGAGACTTGGGATGCTCCCCTTGTGCAGGGTCTGTCCCAGGGGCAGGGGGCTGTAGGTCTGCAATGCTCCCATTAAATCCACTTCTGGGTGAAGTATGCCCAGTGCCAGAGAGAGGATTCATGAGGATCCAGGAGGCAAAGAGGTCACTGCAGTCAACTGACCCTCTGGAAGTCACAAACTTTCATAGCCTCCTTCAAAACTTGGTCAAGAGGGAATGACTTTAAATTGCCAGAGGGCAGGGATAGATGGGATATTGGGAAGGAATTGTTCCCTGTGAGGGTGCTGAGACCCTGGCACAGGTTTCCCAGAGAAGCTGTGGCTGCCCCTGGATCCCTGGAAGTGTCCAAGGCCAGGCTGGATGGGGCCTGGAGCAACCTGGGCTAGTGGAAGGTGTCTCTGCCCATGGCAGGGGGTGGAAGGGGATGATCTTTATGTTCCCATCCAACCCAAACCATCCTGGGATTTTATGGTTGAACTCAAGTGCTGTCAGCTACAGAACTGAACATCTAAAAGTCTGATGGCAAAGACTTCCACGTGCTCTTCCATCAGCTGAGTTTCTCACAAAAAGGAGCATCGCCCTAAAATCACCCTCAGCAGAAGCCTCTGCACACCCAACAGCACTCACCCCAAGAGGTGATGTCTTGTGGAAGTGTTGATGTTGCTTTAGAAGCTATCTAGAGACTATTCATAATATCAAAGAGTTATTAGAAAAAATAAATTATAGTGGAATTGTACGGGCTGATTTTTAATATAAATAATTCCAGTAATTTGACAAGAAGGAAAATTAATCTTCTCTTTCCAAGTGCAAGTATAACCAGAGGGTGAAGAATGCCCATATTCTTCGAATAAACACTGGGGACACTTTAAGTCTGTGTCCACTTTGCTGCTGATCTCCTGAACGATTTGCCATGGAATCATTGGATAAACTTGAGTTTTATGACTCCATAAATGAGAGCAGGTGTCTCCTTTGCACATCCATATTTCTAAATGCAGGAGGGTATTTCTGTCTGGGATGATTCAGTGTTTATATTTACACGGTGGAGGAGAGGAGATTATTGTCATTTGCATTGATGAAGGAGGTAGTTGTCACCTTCCAGTTTTTCCATATTGAATCTTTGTTAGCAAATAACATGTCTTGAGTAAAATGAGAGCAGGAGATAATTTAAATGGGCGCCACACTTAGCCCCGGCAATGAAATTACAAAAGTGAATCAACATGAAAGCAGAATCATTTTTTTTTTCTCAACAATTTAGGTAATTATGGACAAGGCAGGCATCAGTTTTCCCTGCAAAGAAAACTGAACCAGTTACTCTGGTGTCTTAGGGCAAAACTTCAGTTCCTTAATTAACAGATTCAGAAATATTGTGTGTGCTGGCAGATGGAAGAAATGATAAGAGCACTTGGCAAAGCTGGAAATGCTGGTGATTGCACAGATCAGAAAGCACAGAGTGTGCCTGAACCAGGACTTCAGAATAGCCAGACTTAATGAGATGCTGTCTGAAACAGCCACGTGATAATTTTTGCCATAGAGATGAGAGACTTTCAGCATCCATTTCAAGCTGGGCAAAATTCATCTGTCCCCTGAGTTATTAAATGACCTGCGCAAAGCCAAATTAATTAAAAGCATTTAAAAACAGGGAAGGGGAATTGGTGATGCTTTTAATATGGTGGAAGAATAAAAGGAAGAAAGAAACAGAGTGTTTGTTATCCTACAAAAAAGGGTTTTGCTCTGTTATGGAATAAAGAGTGTTTATGCCCCATCTCATTACACTTAATGCCAAGTGGCTAAGGCAGGTGAATGGATGTCCCCAAAACAGGTAAAAATTCTGTGTTGCTGCCTGAAACCAGAGCCTGTTTCTGCCAAGAGGAGCTGAGTCAGGAGAGGACAAAGTGATGGGATGGGAAGATCCCTGGCAGGCGATTGGAATTAGATGATTTTTAAGGTTCCTTCCAACCCAAACCATTCTGGGACTCTACGTTCCTTCTCAGGACCAAAGTGGTACAAATGGTGGTTGAAGTGGATCCAAGGCAGGGGGGGAAGATTTACTGAGTGCAAAAGGACACAAAAATGAGAATCCTGTGTGGTTCATGGGGAGAAGAGAAGGGATGCAAAGGTGTCACCAACACAGAATTAAAGAATATCGAGAGACGGACCCAAAAGGTTCATCAAAATCCAACTCCTGGCCTTGCACAGGACAAATCCAAGGTTCACACATAAATAACAGCATTTCCATAAAATGGAAATGGGAATACTGTCCTCAGGATGAAAAAGGAGAGAAAAGCAAGGAGACCTGCTGTGGACAGAGCTGTAGGAAAATGGGCCATGGAGGATCTCAGAAGATCAGCAGGGAATCAGGGGAACGTGGTTTCTCTGCAGTACCTTTTCTAGAGGAAGGACCAAGAAGAGTAAAGAAGAAGTAAAGACACCAAGGTGTAGCAGCCCGCATTGGAAAGAAGCAATGCTTGGGCTGATGCTTCAGCCAGAGGGAGATGAAGAAGCTGCAGTCACCAGTCACCTTTTCCTTGACTTTTTCCCAGGGGGAAACCCAGGTATGTTCGGTTTCGTGCACCATCCTGTCTTTCTTTGGTTTGATACAAAAGGTCGGGCATTTTAATCAACAATTCTGTAGTGACAGTGTTAAATACAAGAAAATATTCTGTTATGTTCATAGGTTTGGGGGAGCTTTACAGCATCATGAGACCCCACTTGAGGTGCTGCTTCCAGCTCTGAGGCCTCCAGCATAAGAAGGACATGGACCTGTTGGACTGAGTCCAGAGGAGGCCATGGAGATGCTCCAAGGGCTGGAGCCCCTCTGCTCTGGAGCCAGGCTGGGAGAGCTGGGGGTGTTCACCTGGAGAACAGAAGGCTCCAGGGAGACCTCAGAGCCCCTTCCAGAGCCTAAAGGGGCTCCAGGAGAGCTGGAGAGGGACTTGGGACAAGGGATGGAGGGACAGGGCACAGGGAATGGCTTCCCACTGCCAGAGGGCAGGGACAGATGGGATATTGGGAAGGAATTGTTCCCTGTGAGGGTGGGGAGGCCCTGGCACAGGCTTCCCAGAGAAGCTGTGGCTGCCCCTGGATCCCTGGCAGTGTCCAAGGCCAGGCTGGACAGGGCTTGGATCAACCTGGGATAGTGGAAGGTGTCCCTGCCCACAGCTCAAGGTGGAACAAGATGAACTTTTAGGTCCCTTCTACCCCAAACCACTCCGGGATTCAATGATTATCAGTTATAAAAAAGAAGCATCGGGGACTGTGAGAAGGGGAATCATTTTACAGGAAATATACCTTACCTTATTTCAGGTGTGAAATCCAGCTCCACTGCTTCCCACGGTCCATGGCTCTACATTGGCTTTTCCAGTGATGCAGAAGAACAGAAAAACTGGATGTTACACACACTTCCCATTGGCACAGGGGCCAACCTTCACCCTGTTTGGAAGTGGAAGCATTGCCTGATAAGTTTATTTTTCACTGAGCTCTGAAGAGCAGCATGGCACACTGACAACAGCAGCCAGCTACTCTATGAGATACAACCCTGCCCTTCAGAGCCAATTAAATCACTGGAATCCCATGGGGGGAAGTAGGAAATGCTGTGTAGTCACTTTTCCTAAATCCCAGCTTGGAAAAGCACCGAGCAAGTCCATCAGACTGGAGGCCTGAGCTGTTAATGCTTTTCCAAGGGGAGAAACACAGTTCCCTGCACTGCTCACCACCTTCTCTGGCTGATGAAGTCACATTGCTCCTTCCTACTGGGTAACCAGTTCCTCGAGGAGCGGGACTGAGGGGATTGTCCTATGTTTGGTTTAATGGGAAAGCTGCAAGCACTTCCAGAAAAGGCAGGCAGGATGCAAATCTTGCAGTCACCCTCTCCTGCCCAGCCCCACTCCCCAGGTGGCCCCAGGACCACGCATTTGATGTCACCAGTTCAGCTGATGCCACTGAAAAGGTGTCCCACAAAGGCATTTTTGGGGAAGCAGAGAGAACAGAGAGGTTCTTTTTGATGCACAGTAATAAATGAAAACAGCTGCAGCTCTCAGGAGATTAAAGGGAGCCTGAGGAGAGCTGAATAAACCCTGTCACCGTGGGTAAGATCGAGATAACAGGAACGATGAAGTTCGCTAATGCACACGTCTCAAGACCATACTAATTCTTAAATTTGTCAGGAGGTGTAAAGTGATTTAAATGTAACATTTCTGTCCAATAGACACAAGTTTGGGATTCATATAATTCCATATTTAGTGGGGAATTGTTATCCAGTTTTTATCATGTAACGTCTGAGGACCTGACCATGTTTCAGGGACTTGTAAAGAACTGGGAGTGGAAGTGAAGCACCTGGTCCAGCTGTGAGAACAAACCACGTTCAGTTGTTTAAAGGCCAGGCTGGATGAGGCTCTGAGTAACCTGGTCTAGTGGGAGATTCCCAACTCATGGCAGGGAGTGGATCAAGATGGTCTTTAAGGTCTCTTCCAACCCAAAACATTCTGTGATTCCACGATTTTATGATCAGTAAGGACTAACACTATTGGCAGTCACTGATAACACTTACCAGTCAATTGCATCGCTAAAATGAAAACTCAAAAATGAAGCCCTCATATAAATGAGAGGGGATGGAACTGGAAAGCCTCACCAAACATTCCTCACGCTCTCTTAGAGGCAGTTCTTATGATGGCTGCGAACTGGCTTCTCAATACAGAACATTTGGGACCTTCTAACCTTCCCTAGAGAGCCCAGTGTCACAAAGTGGTGGGTGAGAGCTGGACATGCCCCGGCCACGTGCTCTCACATCCCAGAAACTCTCCATGCCCTGGGCTGATCCCCCATTGTGGGCAGCAGGGGAGGGGGGATTCTGCCCCTCTGCCCCGCTCTGGTGAGACCCCACCTGCAGAGCTGCCTCCAGATCTGGGGTCCAACAGCAGAAGGACGTGGAGCTGCTGGAGAGAGTCCAGAGGAGGCCATGGAGCTGCTCCGAGGGCTGGAGCCCCTCTGCTCTGGAGCCAGGCTGGGAGAGCTGGGGGTGTTCACCTGGAGAAGAGAAGGATCCAGGGAGAAGTTATTGCAGCCTTTTAATACTGAAGGGGGCCTGTAAGAAAGATGGGGACAAAAGGGAGAAGGAGTGATGGTTTTGAACTGAAGGAGGGCCAGTTTAGATTAGATACACGAAATGAGTTTTTTACGATGAGGGTGGTGAGGCCCTGGCACAGGGTGCCCAGAGAAGCTGTAGCTGCCCCTGGATCCCTGGAAGTGTCCAAGGCCAGGTTGGA
This sequence comes from Pachycephala philippinensis, assembly GCA_013397055.1. NCBI lineage: Eukaryota > Metazoa > Chordata > Aves > Passeriformes > Pachycephala > Pachycephala philippinensis. The sequence continues at coordinate 127,071 of VWZT01003426.1, read as the reverse complement.
TGGGGCTTGGAGCAACCTGGGCTAGTGGAAGGTGTCCCTCCCCATGGCAGGGTTTGGAACAGGACGAGCTTTAAGAGATCACTTCCAACCCAAACCGTTCTGTGATTCCACAATTCTCTGACAGTGCTGCCAGAGGGAGACAAGTGGCAGCAAAAGCAGCATCCTGTTTATCCTCCCCTGGTACATACACATAGCATTCAAAGAGGTTAATAGAAATTAACAAAGTTAATCAACAGAACTGGTCTAAGTGGGAGTTCTAAGTCAAGCTCACACAATAACTACTAAGTTTACCAACACATCCAACTTTTCATCCTGTGGAGACACGAACGTCGTGGCAACGGAAGCTGGAGCTTTTTCTGCCTCATGCATGAATAACAAAGCCACCTGCTATATTCCAGCAGTGGATGCTTTATTGTTAGTGATGATGCATGAGGCAGAAATAATGCAGTTTGATTTTTAGAGACAATACCAAGTTGAGCTTGCGAGGCTGTCAGCCCACACTCGTTTGACTTGGGAACTGAGCAAACAACATGGAAGTAATTGATGGAAACTAATGACACAATAAGACGTCATTTTTTTCTGACCTACTTTGCTTAAAGTAAATCCCCATTAATTGTAATTATCTGTACTCCACGTACACCAAACACTCAGCTGGATCCATCCCCCAGTTATTCAAATGAGGTAGTTCCAGATTTACACAACTCTGATTCTGGCTTACATACCTCTCTATATATAGTGTTTGTTCCCCTGATCTGAATAAATGCCTGGAAGATGGAAGACCCCACAGCTCAATTAGGGTATTGATCAGGATGAAAAAAGCCTTTAACCAAGCAGCACAAGGAGGTTGTGATCCCATGCCGGGGTGCTGCTGGAACACCGAACACGCCTCCCTTTGCCGGTGCCTCCCTGGTGCTCCTGGAGAACAGAAGGAACGTGAAACGCAAGGCACAGACAGATCAGCTCCGAGTGCTGCGAGGGAAAAACCCTGGCTAAACATGTTTTATAAATACTTGCAGATCTCGGGGTCACCCAGAGTTTACCCAGACCTCCGGACACAAGCGCCTCCAGCATAATGGAAGCGTGGGATGCTGCTGAATGCCGAGAAAAGCTTTCTCCTCTCAAAAATATGAGTTGAGAGATCTCAACATGGGTGTGATTGACACTCACAACTTCCAAAAAATCCCTAAAAATACAGAATGTTGGCTAATAAAAGAAACAGGCTCTGAGTAATGACTTCAGGCTCTCTGTGGGGGCCAGGACTACAAGGGAACAAGAGCTCTCGTGGACTGAAGGGGCAAAGCATCACCCCCACATCCTTGGCCAAAGCAACCCCACAGCACCGGCTGTGGGAAACAGGGAAATCAGAGGGTTGTGGGGAGGTTGGGACATGGGTACATCTCAGCTGTGTGCTAAGTGAGGGAGCAGGAGCTGGAGAACATCATGGGATAATCAGGAATTAAGATGTAAGTGGTGGAGATATCACTTCTGGCCACCCACGGAGTCATGTAGCCATGACTCATCCCCTGGTGCAGGAAGGAACGTAGCGTACCGTGCATCCAAATGGACAGCATCTTTCCAAGGGCAGATGATCCGGGATGGAAGACCTTTAAAGAGCTTTCATCCCAGCTGTTTATGGCTCCTCACTGGTATGCCTTTTCCTTGGGAAAATCAGGAAGTTATGTGTTAAATGAGTTACTTTTTTATTTCAGTCTCCGATACTCCTACTGGAAAGATCTTCCGATTTCCAGGCTAAAAATATTCATGGCCAGTTCCTACTCATTTACTTTTCCACCGCTGCCCTTCAGTGTCCCAACGCCTTTCCCTCCTCTCGCATTTACTTTCCAGGATGTATTTATAGGCAGGAAAACATATTCTTTCTCCAGCCTTATTTTTTAGCTACACTAAACAAGCCAAATTCTTTCAGTCCACAGGAGAAAAGATGGGCTGCCCTGAGCTCTGATCAACACCTGGCTCTTCCCTGCAGCTGGAATTCACCCTTCTTGGGCACAGGAATCAACAACCACACCGAGGAGTTCGGGGGCAGTGCCAGCAGGGTATTGTCATCGTGTCATCCCTTGCCCAAGCAGCTGCTTCTCTCACTCCGCGTGCCAACGCTGAAATTCTCAACTGCTGCCTTCTCCCACCCGAATGTCTCATCAAACAAGTTTGGGTTGGTTTTGTATCAAAACAGATGACTCGTCTGCCCCCTTATTGGTTCACCTACACTTCTATTTAAGTAATAAGACCAAAAAGTTTGTTTACTTCTCTGTTGTTTTGGTTTTTGGGGTTTTTTTTTATCTCTTTCTAATCATATGTAGCAAATCTGCTACACAGAAAAGTTTGAAGGAATGAGGGATGCTTCCATTTATATCTCCCTGTACTGCAAATCAGAAGTCGAGGCTTAATCTGGGTGCTTCTCACCCAAAAATATGGGTCCCAGAGTCCTTATTTCTTACTGCTGTGAGAATTAACATCCATATTTAGGTCTGAAAGTATCCATCAGGAGAGGGATTTGATGTTATATATATGTATATATTTATACACGTCTTATGCACATGAAGTAATTTTGGTCGAGGGCTGTTCTTGCTCTTATTTATTTCCATATTCTTGCAATAGCTGAAGTTGGCGGAAAAGAAGAGAATATCTGCAACATTTGAATTCGTTATGATGGGGATCTGAGGGATCCTGTTGTCTCTGATATATAATAATATATCCACTATATAATATTACAAATAATACCAGTTTTCTTCCTTTGGAGAACTTTGTGCCAGAGTTTCACTCCAACTGACTTCAATTTGCCCACATCCAGGTGTGCATCAGGTGCATCCACATGGATCATGCCCAAAGCTTTTCTTTCTGCTCCCTTTCTTCTGTTTCCTCTGCTATAGGAGGATCTGTCCATTTCAAAACCAGCAGCATTTTTCAGACTCCACAAAACTTTTCAGCTTTTTTGACATCACCCAGAAGCACCAAATACACCTTTCCCAGACAGCCTGTTTAATATATGAAAGTCCTCCCACTTTTTCTTCAAGATTGAATTAATTTTTGTTCCCTGCAAAAGCATTTTACCTGCACTTTATCTGCATTTTTCTACCTTCTTGGAGTTGTTTCCTTTTTTCCTTTTTGAAATTTAGACTCCGCAAAGCAGCAACTTTTGAAGCCAGTTCTAGAGTCCTGACACTCTCAGCCCTGATATCTTGGCACAGTTTAAAGGGGGGAAAAAAAAGGGAGAAAGGGTAGAATTCAAACTCCCACAGAAAGAGGCAGAAGCAGCTGCTGGAGGAGCATCTGGAAGGAGCTCTCTTATTAAAAGGGGAGAAAAACCACATGGAAAAGAGGAGAGATTGTAACCTACAGAGGACAGCACAAGACAGCTCAGAAAAGATGGATATGATGAATGAACAGATGTGTAACAGGGAACTGGGGGGGGAAGGACCTGGAATTTGGCTTTCTCAGACTGCCAGTGGGTCCTTTGGTGAAACAGCTGCCTGGAGTGCAGCTCAGCTCCAGGCAGATCCCAGAAACAGAGCTGGGAGCTGCTTCCTCAGCCTGGCAGAGGTTTCTCCAGCACAGAGCCGAGCCCTTGGAGAGTGCCTGACTCCATGAGTACAGGGTGGGAAAAGTGTCCCCCAAAGTGGATAAGGGAATGGCAAAGAGCAGAGGAGGGGATGTAGAATTGCTGTGTTAGAAGGAGGACAAAGACACCAAGGTGGGGGATTTGAGAAAACAACAAGGTGGTGTGAGGTCGTCGGCGTGCCAAGGTGCGCTTGGAGAGCGCTGTTATCAACAGAGAATGAATCCCAGAATGGTTTCGGTTGGAAGGGACCTTAAAACTCATCCTGTTCCACCCCTGCCATGGGCACAGACACCTTCCACTATCCCAGGTTGCTCCAAGCCCCGTCCAACCTGGCTTTGAACATTTCCAGGGATGGGGCAGCCACAGATTCTCTGTCCCGGTGCTCCACCACCCTGTGAGTACAGGAAAGGGACCTGTGGGTTGGGGTGGGACAGGAGCCTCCCCCGCCCAGCACAGCCATGGGAAGGGAAAATGCAAAAAGAAACCCAGAGGAGGTCCCGGATCTGCCAGGGATCAGGGAGCTGCTGGAGGTGGGAAGGTGGAAAGCAGCCTGGCTGAGGGTGAACTGAGTACAGTGGTGATCCTGGGATTTGAGGGTGAGCAGGTGACAGGGACAGGGCAGTTGACACTGGACTGTGGAGCTGATCTGGGAGCAGGATGATGATCTGGGGTCAGCACAAGGGGGTCCAGCTGAGGATGGTCTGGGGGATGCTTGTGTCAGCACTTGGGGCTTGGGGGAAGAAGCACAATGGAAATTTTTGAGTGTCCATAGGAGGGACAGGAAGATGTCTTGGGGCCATATGAGGAGGGAGTGATGGCACTGGGTTTGTTCAGCTGGAGGAGATTGAGGTCAGACCTCACCGGGGGCTGCAGCTTCTCCCAAGGAGCAGCTCCAATCCCTGCTCCCTGTGACCAGGGACAGGACCCAGGGAACAGCTGGAGATGTGTCAGGGGAGGGTTAGGTTTGATATCAGGGAAAGGTTCTTCCCCCAGGGGTGGTGGGGCACTGCCCAGGCTCCCCAGGGAATGGTCACAGCCCCAAGGCTGCCAGAGCTCCAGGGGCGTTTGGACAATGCTCTCAGGGATGCCCAGGATGGGATTGTTGGGGTGTCTGTGCAGGGCCAGGGGTTGGACTTGTGTGTCCGTTCCAAATCAGAATATTCTCTGATTCAGTGTAGATTTTGTGATTTAAACATGATTAAAGAGACAGAACACTTCTCCTATGAGGAAAGGCTGAGAGAACTGGGGTTGTTCAGCCTGGAGAAGAGAACCTCGGGGAGATCTTAGGGCTGAAGTCCTAAGTGGCTGCAGAGGAGGGTCAGGTTGGACATTAGGAAGAATTTCTTCACAGAAAGGGTGATTAGACATTGAAACAGGCTGCCCACGAGGTCGTGGAGTCAACATCCCTAGAGGTGTCCAAGGAATGACTGGATGTGGAACTCATTGCTCTGGTCTGGTTGACAAGGTGGTGTTTGCTCATAGGTTGGACTGAGTGATTTCAGAAGAGTTTTTCAACCTAAATGACTGTGAATCTGTGAAATGGCCTCAAGTTATACCAGGGGAGATTTAGATTGGATATGAGGAAATATTTCTTCATGGAAAGGGTGGTCAGGCAATGGAACAGGCTGCCCAAGGCAACCTGAGGTGGAATCCCCATCCCTGGAGGTTTTCAAAACATGTGTAGGTGTAGAACTTGGGGATACAATTTCGGGGTGATCGTGGCAGTACTGGGTTAACAGCTGGACTCGGTGATGTCAGAGTTCTTTTCCAACCTAATTCTGTGGTTCTGTAAAGGGGCTGCAAGAAAGCTGGAGAGGGACTTTGGACAAGGGCATGGAGTGACAGGACAAGGGGGAATGGCTTTAAGTTGGAAGAGGGCAAAGCTAGATGGGATTTTAGGAAGAAACTCTTCCCTGTAAGGGTGTTCAGACCTGTGAGGGCACAGGTTGCACAGAGAACCACAGAATAAGCTGAGTTAGAAGGAACCCACAAGGATCATCCAGTCCAACCCCTGGCCCTGCACAGGACCATGTCCGACAATCCCACCCTGTGCATTCGTGAGAGCGCTGTCCAAGTGCTACTTGAGCTCTGCCAGGTTTGGTGCTGTGCCCATTCCCTGAGGAGCTGTTCCAGTGCTCAACCACCCTCTGGGGGAAGAACCTCTACCCAATATCC
>VWZT01003426.1:108896-120233 GCA_013397055.1 Pachycephala philippinensis | reverse complement strand
GGCCGCGGAGGGGCGGGAGCGGCGGCTGCGAGCGCCCGGTGCGAGGGGGACGCGGAGCAGCCTCAGCCCCTGGTCCAGGGGGGATGTGGGGCAGTGTCACCTGCCGGTTTGAGATGGACGGGGGACAGTGTCACCTCCTGGTTTGAGATGGACGGGGGCAGTGTCACCTCGTGGTCCAAGGTGGACGTGGGTCAGTGTCGGCTGGCCGAGGAGGGGCAGGTGTGGGTGGTTGTCAGCACCTGGTTTGAGGTGCATGTGGGTCACTGTCAGCTCGTGGTCCAAGATGTGCATGGGTCAGTGTCACCTCCTGGTTTGAAATGGGTCACTGTCCCCTGGATGAGGTGGGGAGCTCTCAGCTCGTGGTCCAAGGTGGACGTGGGTCAGTGTCACCTCCTCGTTTGAGGTGGATCAGTGTCATCTCATGGTTTAAGGTTGGTTAGTGTCACCTCATGGTTTGAGGTGGGTCAGTGTCCCCTGGACAAGGTGGAGCAGATGGGGGTCAGTGTCACCTCGATGAGCTGAGGTGAGTCACTGTCCCCTAGTTAAGATGGACCAGATGGCCATTGCTGTTACCGCGTGGTTTGAGGCAGACGTGGGGCAGTTCTCCTCATGGCTTGAGGTGGATCGCTGTCCCTTGGCTGAGGTGGAACCGATGGGGGTCAGTGTCACCTCATGGTTTGAGGTGGACATGGGTCACTGTCCCTGGCTGAGGTGGAGCAGATGGGGGTTTGTTGTCAGCTTGTGGTCTGAGATGGACATGGGTCAGTGTCACCTCGTGGTCTAAGGTGGTCATGGTCAGGGTGGTGCCCCCCACATGGAGAAGGAGGGGAGATTTGGGGGTTACTCCAACTTTGGGTGAGGAGAGACCCAAAGGGAGGAGAGATTCCCACAAAATGAGCCCAGGGGGCTGAGCTGGGGGACATGGGGGTCGTTGTCACCTCATGGTCTGGGGTGGACCTTTGCCAGTGCTCCCCACGGTGGAGGAGGTGTCAAGGCCCCCCGTGTGCTGAGGGGACATTTGAGGGGAAGAGAAGTTCCCTCAAAATGTGTCTGTGGGGCTCAGGTGGGAGGAGTGGGGTGGTGGACATGGGATGGTGCTCCCCACGTGGAGATTTGGGGTGACCCCTTCTTCACTGAGAAGAGCCCCAAAGGGAGCAGAGATGCCCCCCCCCCCAAACAAGCGTGTGGGGCTGGGGAGAGGGGAATAAGGCTGCTGTCACCTCACAGCTCGGAGGGGACACGGCTCTGTGCCCCCCATGGTGTGGGATAGAATGGATTCTAGCTCTGTGGGAATGTAGATGATGCCTCTCAGGGATGGGGTGGGCTCTTGCTGCTCCACAGACGTGGGGCAGGACGGGCAGGGGGTCATGGAGCTGCTCGTCCCTTCAGGGCAGGCCCGGGGCTGGGGGTGACCCTCGCAGTGGCAGCTGCAGAGGGAGGTCCTGTGGCCATGGGGGGGCCTCACCCCACCGCCCCCCTCCTGGAGCCAGGGGGCAGCCGGGAAAAGACCCCATGGAATATGCAGGGGCTGCTCCGGGGAGGGTCTGCGGGGGGATGGACCCATGGCTTCCAAGCGCTGGGACGTGCTGGTTCCACAGGGTTGATGTCCTGGCATGGATCCCGTAGGGATGAGGGGGTGAGGGTCTCATCCATCCCCGAGAGCCTCTCCCCAGCCAGCGGAGCGGGAGCGGGAGCTGCCGGCTCGCTGACTCCCCCCGAACCGAAGGAGCGGGTGGTGGGAGTGGAAAAACGCAGCGTGATGCCTCGGCTGTGGCTTTGGAGAAAGGAGAAACCTCCTCAGTGGGGACGGCGGCGGTGGGGCTGCCGGTGTGAGGCTGAAGGTCAGGGATAAGGGACTGTTCTCTGCCAGAGGGAGAGGTCCTGGGGTGGAGGAGACGCTGGACGGAGGACGGGTCTGAGAAGTGACCTCGGGCTCGGCAGGAATAAAAAAGCATCCTCCAGCGCGAGCTGGAAATTACGTTATCCTCCCCAAAAAGAGAGGTGGGAGGAGGCAGGGAGGGATTCTCCAGGATGAAAGCCTGTGGATGCAAACACTGCCACAGAGATGTCGGGCTTACGGAAAGAGGTGGTGTAAGGACAGCTGTAAAGACCCGGCGTGGCCCAGCATCCTCTGAGCCGGGGCGCGGGTTGGGAACGTGGAAGGGGTGCGAGATTTGGGGTGGGGGCAGAGGGACGACTCTGGGTTGTGTCACAGGGGCAGTGGATGCACCCCCTCCACCCCATGGATGGGTCAGGCTGTAGGGAAGAGGCTGCAGATGGGGGTCGGTTGGCGTTTGTAGCTTTTAAAATAATCCTTAGGGATCAAAGAATTTTATTTTCCCAATTTTTTTTGAAGAAGCCGCGGGGGTGGAGGGGAGGGGATCTGCGTGGGAAGGGTGCGTGAGATGTGTACGTAGGAAATAAGCCCATGCAATCGTGCAGTGCAACAGCAAATACATATTTCTTCTGCATCTTCAATGTCATTTGTGCAGCGTTCAAAGCACATTTGTTCTCAACTTCTGCTTGGGGGTTTATTCTATTTTTATGGGTTTTTTACGGCCGAGATTTGGGCGGGGGGGTGGCGGGAGGGGGATGTCTGCGGGTGGTGCGTGCGAGGATGATGAATTGGTCCACGACCCTTTCTGCTGCTTCCCCTGGTACTCCCAAGTGCTGATCCCATCAGCAAAAGCAGTTCTCAATGCAGATGCTCCTCTGGCAAGTTGGATTTTTCCTTTCTTGGAGTCAGGCAGAAGAAATGATGGTGTTTTAGCTGTGCACAAACACCCCATGCCACGGCACGCTCGAGTGAGCACGTGGGGAGGGGGATGCCGAAGTGATGCCAGCAGGGACAGAGGGGGTGCGTGTGGGGAGCTGATTTTTGGGTAATAGGAAGAAGCAAAGCTCCAGTTGCCCAGACTTTTCCCTGCCATGCTAATGCAGAGGAAAAAACATTTGCTTCTGAGGTTGTGCAGGGCTGGGAATGCCGAAGGGGACTGACAAGGAGCGCTGCAGCCCGGATCACATTAGGTGAAATCAGGGAGCTTTCTCTCCTGTTGATCTCTAATCCCACCAGCGCCCAGCTCCCGCTCTTTAAGGCACTCTGGACAGCGTGGAGCCGACTCCCAATATCTGACCAGAGCCAGAATTAACTTCCTGGGATCCGTGGAGCAGCCTCCACGAGGGTGTCTTTTTGCATTCCCACTCCGGCTATCGCCAACGCCGTTAAAATTAATCTCGGATGCGGTGATGGGGCTAATACTGGAACGCGCTGGTTTGGCCGCCTTTGCCTGCGGCACAATCGCCGCGTGCTGGGGAGAACTTTAGATGTGGGGACGGAGGAGGAAAACCTAGGACAGCGTAAGTTCAGTGCGTAATGCTCCGAGCCTGGGTTCCTGCGGGATCACGGATCCGCGCTGCTGCTGCACGGAGTGTAATCGGGATCGTACCTTACGTAGGGAATGTCGTGGGTGTTGCTCAGCAGCTGGGAGCGAAATCGTGGAGAATTGGAGGGGGCAGGTTGGAGTAGTACAGGGATTCTCATCCTGAATACGTTAGGTAAATGTGCGTTTGGATTTTGAGGGATGACACAATTCCTGTGGCGGCTTCTTCTCGTAAATACTGGGAAGACTCGCCAATAAGATGGTGAATAAATAGCATTTTATGGCAGAAATATAAATATACGTCGGGATCTTATTTTAGCAAGGCTGTCTCTTCATTTTGTCAGGATTGTGGGAGAAGGAGCTTGTTTTGGAGCAGTCTGGATGGGGGCTTTGTCTGCCGTTTGTGTCGTATTCAGAGGGTGGATCGTGACCAGGCAGGAGGGCTGAGGGGGCAGTGCGAGTGCTGAGGGGGGGCTTAGTGATATTCCTGGGGTTTTTGTGTTTTTTTTAGTTCAGCTGGGATCTGAAGGATGTGTTAATACTGTCTGTCTATAGTGGCTGTTGGAAAAATAGTAAAAACATATGTGTGTGTGTATCCATACATCTATATTTTGAATTCTTGCTGGAAGTAGTCTGATCTCAAATGGATTCCAGTAGTCTGATATCCAATGCCATTCCCACCAATAAAGCTCAGCTCCTGGGGTTTTTACCTTCATAAATCTACAATATTCACCTTTCCTCTCAAGTCTCAGATTGTCTTGAGGACTTGAACAATTCATCCAGACTATACAAAAAGTGAAGGATGCCAGCTGGGGCACGTTACGGTCATTATAAAGGTGCTGCAGCGCAAGCTGCCAGGGGCTGTTCCTTGAGGAGGGATGCTGTGGTTTTGCTGGAAACAGGATGAAGACAGGGCTGTTGCTTTTGCCGGAGCTGTTCAGCCGTGTAAATTCGGGAGAAGTAGAAGTTTTGGTATCTCGAGTAGTTGCACAGGTTGTATGAATGACAGGAGTGAACTGCCCTGTCTGATGTACCTTTCCTTAACCTCTGCTGGAAGTGGGTTACTGGGTCATGGATGCTGCCCTGGAATAGGGGGTTTAGAGCAGAAAGTCCGATCCCTTGCGTTGCGCCGTGCTATTAAAGCAAACATTATTGGATTCCATTGGATTAACGGCATGTGGAGCTGAGCTAAGATGAATGCTGACCAGCTGGAAATCTCTCTGTGTCTGTTAAACTGTCAGTGATGGTGAGTTTTGGGACATGAGTGTGCTCTGTTTGTGGGGTTTGTTATTAAGACAGATTTGAATACAGATCGAGGAGAAAAACATTCTGTACAAGAAACCCCAGCAAAGCACAACAACCCTTGTCACTGTTGTGACATTAAAAATTGCCTTGTGTATGTACACGGTGAGAAATTCCTAACATTTAGGCAGAGAGTTGGCATCTTTTTTATTAGTGGAAAGACCAAATCTGTGAGCTGTTCATCTTTGGAGGTGGAAGGATGAATCAATGGGTTTAAATGGAATATGTGGCATTTAATGACTTTGTGTTGAGTGGGTTCAGGCTCTTCTAAAATACTTTGTCTGGGATGAACTTTGTGAGCTGGAGACACATTATTTTGGATAGTTTAGAAATACAGGCAGCTACAACTGAAATTCTCTGCCCAAATCCCTCAAAATGGGAGCCATCTGCTTGTCAAACAGCAGATGAACAAGAAGCTTCTGACCTAATGCTGCCTCCTTGTCTTGGTTTGGGATGTTCAGCTCTGTAGAGCTTTTCTGTAAATTTACTGCCTTCCCTGTCACTTTGGAATATTTTTTTCAGCTTTTTCTGGTTAGCTTGTCTGGCAGCTGAGTTTTTCCTTTTAGCCAAGTTTTAACAGCTTGCTTTTATAGTATGGAGTTTTGTCAGCTTTTGACAAGTTGGCAGAGGGAAGACATTCTGGGATAGATGATAAATATGTTCTCCCTACAAAATCAGGTCTGGGGTATAACTTTTTATATTTTTTACCAGCGAGGTTGTTCTCCCTTCCAAAAAACTTACCCATTCCACGCCCATTTCTACAGGATCTCCATAAGGAAGTGCTGGGCTGTGGGTGTAGAGGTCCAACGACATCTACAGAGCACGCAGCTTGTGAGAGAGTGGAAATAATAATAATAATCATAGTAACGATGGGAAAGGGGCTTTATCCCTTGAGTGGGGTCTCCATGGGTGGCGGGTGGTGCGATGCTCTGTGTCTTGTTGAGTGGTTCCCACTAGAGGGGGTCCAACCACAGATGTTGGAGTGGATCTGCTGGGCCAGCCTTGGGAGGGCAGAGATTTCTCCAAACCTTTCCTTGGTGAGAAATAATATCCTGCCCTGACCTGCTGGGAACTCCCCTTCCCATGCGACCTGGAGTTTCTGCAGAAACAGCATGGCTTGGGCAGGTGGGGAAGTGGGATTTGGAGGGGAAACTGGAGTTCCGTTTCCTCTTGGATGCTGTTGAGGAAGAGCCATGTGGTGCCCTGTGGCCAGGCAGTGACAGCAGCTCGTCACCCCCCTGCCCTGGTTTTTGGGGAGGGGGAAAGGGAAGCAGAACTGCGTGGGTGACCTGACTTGGTTCTTACTGGAACCAGCATAAAGTTTCCATGGCTTTCAAGGTGAAGATGCCATTGCAAGGTATTTTTGGGACAGCATCTCCAGGAGTCCAAAAACTGGAAGGGAACCCAACTGCTTTGAAGTTGGGTTGCAGGCTGCTTTTCTGAATGTTCCCACCGATGTGGTCCTTGACCACAACATCCCTTGTCAGTTGTTCAGGCTGAACTCCAGGAGAAACAGCTGGTTTGGTTTTTTTCCCACTCTCCCTATGGCTTTATCTCTAATGCCAGTGGCAACCTGGCAGTGCCTTTCCTGGTGGAGGGGAGGCAAGGTGCCAAGCGAAGGAGGAAAGATGGCTCACCGTTTTTGGTGTATTAAAATTCCAGGCTCTGTATTTTCCACCTTTCCAGACACTTCCATTTTGCTTTCAGCTGCACTGAGCCAGCTTTATTCCTTGCAGTGGTTCTCCTCTCCGAACAAATGTAGGTTATTCAGGGAGCATTTCTTTTAATGAAAAGGATGGAGGGAGAACTGATGGTGATAAAGCATCTCTTTGGAGGAGAGCTGCTTCTGCTGCCTTGAAACTGCAAGGAGCAGAAATGGGACGTCAAACGTGTAATTTTCCTTGGGGAACGAAGGTGAGCCTGTGGAGAAGTCTGGATCCCTCACACAACTTCTCTCTGTACTCATTTTGCTTTATTTCCCTTCAATCCTGACTTGATTTTTAGCACCTGACTGTAGTGAAAATCAGCAGTAGCACAAGGCAGTGTTTTAACACCTGGAAGCTTTTAGGCAGGAGGAATTGTGAGTCAGAGTAAGGTTTTGCTAGAGAGAAAATTAAATTGTAATTAAAGGCGTAAGCAAAGAACATGTGCCAAATATTGTCACTTCATTGACCCACCTTCTTCTGATGTGCTGGGATTCAGAATGATGGCCAAGTCTGCTGTGGTGCTTTAGGGCACTGAGATGCTTTTCCAGACAGGATCCCAAGAAAATGGGGAAAGAGCTTTCCAGGGGAGAAGGATCTTTAGAAAATCCTCCAACCTAGCAGCAGTCTGATGGAGGGAGGAGCACCTTGTGTTTTTAACTCTGTGGAGCAGAATTGCTTGATCTTTGCAGGGCAGAACAGTAGGCACATCCCATATCCTTGGGCTGCAGTGTCAAGGATGCTCCCAAAATCTTCTGGATTGTGGGACTGAGCATTTGGCTGTGTCCCAAGAGCAGCTCACTGCATCTCTCCATGGATGGATTTTTACTTTTATATTTTTTTGCCACTCTCTCCGCTTGGGATATACATTTCCTACCACACTGTATTCCAGTTTCAGCCTGTGTTTGATTATATGGAACTGCTGTAGCAGAGGAGCCACGTTTACAGTGGAGGAGTCTCAGGAGTTGCTATTTATCCATCCCTGGACACATTTCGCTGATGGACTTTAGTTATTTCAGTATAAATGGGTGTTTTATTCCTTACTTCCATGTCTTGAACCACGAACAAAATCAAATCTTGGCCAAGAGACAAAAAAATAGAGCAAAAGGCCATCTCAAATGTGTCCCCAAAACTATAATGGGACCTGAAGACTGTGCTGCTCTTCACGTCTCCTTTCTTCCAAAATCTGTGAGAGCTCAGGTTCACCTCTGAAATATTCAGTCTGTCCTTAAGTGACTTCAGCTGCACAGAAGATCTTATGCAGAATTGGCAGCTTTGCTGAAACCTTCTGTGTTCAAGCCCCAAGCCTTTATGGTGACCTCCTCTTCCTCTGCTCCTCTCTGGTTTGGTTTACCTGCAGCAGGATTTTGACATCCCAAAGAAATATCCCTGTGTTATGATAGAATGGGATCATGTCACAGAATGGTTTGGGTTGGAAAGGACATTAAAGATCATCCCATTCCACCCCCTGCCATGGGCAGGGACACCTTCCACTATCCCAGGTTGCTCCAAGCCCTGTCCAACCTGGCCTTGGACACTTCCAAGGATCCAGGGGCAGCCACAGCTTCTCTGGGCACCCTGTGCCAGATCCTCCCCACCCTCACAGGAAAGAATTCCTTCCCAATACCTAACCTAAATCTCTCCTCTTGGTTTAAAACCTGTCCTGTTTGTCCAATCACTATCTGTCCATGTGAAAAGTCACTCTCCCTCTTTTTTATACACCCCCTTTAAGTACCCCTCTTTGTACAGGATGGGTTGAGGGAATAGGCATCTTCTCCCTGTCCCAAAACCCCATGGGAAATAGGACTAAGAGACAAATCTATCCTAAATGCTGCCTCAGTGCTCTGTGAATGGGCACTAGGAAAACCAAGCCCATCGTGAACAGGTTTAAATGGACACTGCAGAGGGCTGAGCCCACACTGGAAATCTCTGTCAGCTGCTGAGCTACATCACCTTTTCTGCCTCCACAGGTCTGCTTGATGTGGGAGAAGTTTCCCATAAAACCCCCACCACTTTGGCTGAACTCTTATTAAAAACTCCTCAGGAGCCACGATGCAAAAGGCTCTGGCAGCTGGAGCTGCCTTTATCACTTTCCTAATTAAACCTGTGGGAAGAACCCAAACCGGAGTGAGGATCATGTCCAGCTGCCAGAACCTCCCTCCCTCAGCTCATGGGGTTCTGTGGGGTTTTCTGTAGGGGCAAGGGAGCAGGGTCATGTTTTGCTTCTATGATGGACACTGGACTTCACAACTCTCCACAAAAATCCAGGAGAGATGAGCTCCTTTCAGTGGGGTGGCTCAGGATAATCTCCTAAAGCAGGGACATGTCAAGTATCCCTGTGAGTTTGAAGAGTTCCAGTCTTTGGGAAAATCACCATTCTCCCATTTTCTCTTGTAAAAAAAATATCAGTTTAACTCCCCAGGCTTGGATCCCCCACACAGGCAGCCCTGGATGACAGGACTGGCAGGAACACGTTCCCTGATCTACCAAACACAGAAGACAGCAGTAAAGCACCAGGAGTGGTTTTGAGTTTGGGATTGGAATTCATCCCAGTTATGTCTAAGCGAGGGAAAAAAGAGCAACGGAGGCCGATGTTGTTGAAGTAAAAATTGTAAAGAGTGGTAAAAGCAGAAGGCATTTAAATAATGTAAACAGTCTGGCATGGGAGGAAGGATGGGAGGCATTCCAGAAACAAAGGGAAAATAGTTTTAAAACATGGCTAAAAATACAGCAACTCTTGAATTCCAGAGATTATCTCAATTAGCGCTTTTTCAATATATCTTTACAACAGAATTGTAGGAGTTCACAAAAGATAATGGAGGCTATGAGATACGGAGAAGTGATATTAATTTGTTTAATTAAAAGGATGAAGGGCTCCCTAAAATAAGATTCACTTATCTTCTGTCGCAGGGAAGAGCGAGGTTATATAGGGAAATCTGCAGCTCGTGGCACCGTGGTGTGGAGAAAGCATGGAGAGAGCCAGGGCTGGGAGGAAGAGCCCCTTCTTCAGCCTCAGCAGTTCCTTGCTCAGTGACTTTCAACAGCAAATCCCTTCCCATGGGATTTATGTGCTATTAGAGCAAAATGGGATGATTTTACATTTCCAAGAGGATTTCGTTTGATGTTCAGAGAGCAGGAATTGGACGTTTTCCTCCAACAGAAAATCAAATACTCAGACATCAGAGCTTTGAGGGGCAGGCAAACATGGTTTGAACGGGGAATCTGTGTGTGTGGAGCTGTGCATGGATGTGCTGGATGTCCTCTGGCTCCAGAGGTGTGTGGCACGTGTCAGAATTTATGTCCAGCCTTAGCATTGCGTGTCCACCCTTTGGAATGGGGGAGAAGCATGCATGGTTATCCAGCTGGAAGTGTAGGGGGAGACCGTAGGGGCCAGGGAGGAGAGAAGACCCTCATGCAGATCGAAATTAAATTAACCCCCCTGGATGTATATTAATATGTTAAGTAGCACTAAGCTCTGTATCCCAGCTCAGCAATATTTCGAGGCACTTTATTGCTTTAATGGAGGGATAAAATAGAACCTGCAATTATAGTAATTTTTTCTAATTGAATATTTTGCTTTATTCTTTCCCTTTCAAAGCATGACTGTAAGTACCAGCCTTCATAAAGCTTTGGAAATATTTATACTTTCCCTCTCTGGCAAGGGGTGTAAATATGCTTTTTCTTGGACAGACTGTTTGGGTCCCTCATGTATGAGCAGCAGAACAGCTCTGGAGAGTGGTGGGCAATGTACCTTCCTCTGCTCCTTTTAATCATAGAATCCCAGGATGGTTTGGGTTGGAAGGGATCCTAAGGATCATCTCATTCCTGGGCAGGGGCACCTTCCATTAGCCCAGGTTGCTCCAAGCCCCGTCCAGCCTGGCCTTGGACACTTCCAGGGATGGGGCAGCCACAGCTCCTCTGGGCACCCTGTGCCAGGGCCTCCCCACCCTAATTTATTCCTAATACCCAATCTGACCCTACTCTCTTCCAGTTTAAAGCTGGGAAACACTTGTTTCCCATCAGTGGAGAGGGGGGAATGTGATGTTGCAGTCTCAGTGCTTTCTGTCATCCTACATGGGCTTGATGTGAATGTCAGGTGTCTTTTTGATTAATTCCTTGTCCGTGCAGGGGTAGTGGACAAGTGGACAACAGCTGTTATTCCCAGGCCATGTTCTGTGCAAGCAGATGAGATCCTCTACCTAAATTGAGTTTGGGGAGGAGGACAGGTAAAGCTCCTTCAGGATCCTGCTGGAGCAAGATGTAGATGGCAGGTAAAGGCAAAAGCTGAAGGGCAAAGTCCCTGCCCAAAACCAGCGAGGTGAGGCAGCAGTGCTGACACCAGGGGATTGAACTCGAAAAGCTGATGGTATAATTGGGTGTCAATTGAGTTTTTTGAAGTAGCCATTTTCAGTGGCAGCTCTTCAAACCCAAGTTCCTCCCTCCAGCTGAAGCCTCAAGCAGGCAGCAAAATGCAGCTAAATTAACATAATAATTGCGTTGTGCATCCCGTGTGCTGAATCTGGGGTTTAAAGAGGGAGATTTGCTGATACTCCCTCCATGTGATGGGATGCTATCAGTCGGAGGCTGTTGCAGTAGCTGTCTCCTCGTCTAAAGGGGACTTTTGATCCAATAAACTGCTTATCTCATGTAGTTGTCCTTTCATCTAGCGTGGGTGGTGTGTGACGGCTGATGGAAGGCACAGTATTGTGGCTCGTTTATGAATATTAATTAGAAATGGAAATAATTTGGAACAGCGCGCACCGACGGCTCTCCGAGCACCGCCGGCTGCAGAAATCCCTCAGTTCCTCCCTCGTGGAAGCCTCAGGAATGCAGGGACGGCGCTCACGCTGGGGTGTGAAGTCACCACGCAGAGTCTGTCACGCCGACACGTCGGCGATGCAGCGCGAGGTCGTCTCGGGGCTTTATTTGCCAGCGTTTGTTACGGCTGGGCT
>VWZT01003426.1:42812-108884 GCA_013397055.1 Pachycephala philippinensis | reverse complement strand
CGGCGGGGCTGGGGAAGGAACGGTTTCCTCGGGAAAAGCTGCAGCGGTGCCTTGCCAAGTCATGTGCATCCGACCCGGAGCTGGAGGTTGAGGCTGAGCCTGGGCACGTGGCTGTGCCGAAAGGCAGCGCGATAAGGCTCCGGCGCCCTTGTTTTAGTGAAGGACACGCTTTGCTCCTGAATGCTTAATCTTACCTTAGTCCTTGTCACTCCGGGCCCGCTGTCACACGCTGACGTAAATGCACCGTGCCACTGACGCCGGGAAAGGCTCCGGCCCCGAATGTGATGCAGCTTGCTTTGGGGTGATACCAGAGCCCTTCAGAGAACCTCAGAATGGTTTGGGCTGGAAGGGACCTTAAAGATCATCTTGTTCCAACCCCTCACCATGGACAGGGACACCTTTCCTCTTTTGTGGTTCCATCTCAAAATCCGACCAGGTGCGCTGATAAAGGATAGAGCCCTCCTCATCTCACTTGCCGGGAACTCATCCTCAGTGGCCACATCTCCTCTTGGGAGCTCGATAGTGGCAGGGTTTGTCCTCTGGCCCTGAGGTGGGCTGGCACAGCATGGCTGTTTGTGTCGTGTTAAGCTTTCTTGGCTTTTGGGAGAGGGTGGTTGCCTCCAGGATGCCAGCTGGGAATGGTTCTGGTGGTGCTGCTGGAGGTGAGGACTTGTAGGTTCCAGGGATGATCCTGTGGTGGTGAGCCTTGAAGGCAACAGCATCCCTGCCTAGTAGACAAGGAGGAGCCCAGAAGGATGCAACACATCACAAGGAAAATATTCCCTTTACTTAAGGTTAATTTTTATTTTCTTATGAGAGTATGGGCTTGTTTTTCCAAGCTGATGAAGGTGTATCCGGCCTATTAGTCTCCAGCAAAATCCACTTCTAGCTTTCGGACAGGGCCATCAGGTTTATCTGTTTGGGACTAAATTTATTTTATGACTCCTGTGTGTGCACCAGGAATGGAGCCCAGATCCCTTCACTGGATTAGATTGTCTTTATCACCTTTGGGAGAGTTATATTGAGTGGGCCACTTCAGAATTGATGCTTAGGGGTGAATCCCAGGTGAAGAGAACAGAGAAATGCCAAAACATGTCATAAATCATGAAATGACAGAGTGGTTTGGGTTGGAAAGGACCTTAAAGCTCATCCAGTTCCAGTCCCCTGCCGTGGGCAGGGACACCTCCCATTATCCCAGGTTGCTCCAAGCCCCATCCAGCCTGGCCTTGGACACTTCCAGGGAGTTTAGCTGAGACCCAAACACTCGTGTCCTTGTGGACTCATCCTGCTCGGATGCTAGTGGAGGAGGACGTGGTTCATTGCTCCTGCAGTTTTCCAGGGTGCTTTGCTCTGCAGAGAGAACCCGCTGGGGTTAAACTGGGATCATCCTTGGGAGCTCACGATGTGCAGCGAGCCAAAAACATGCGCTTCTGGGGTCACCCATCATTGCCCAGACCCATCCCGTCACTAATTTGTGGGTTAATTTATTTTTAAAGCGAGCCAAGTAATTAACTGCTTTCCTTTAAAACTCCTCGGAGCCCTTCAAACCAGCACTTTAAAAATGGGTTGATTATTCCGCTTTCTTCAAAGCGCGGGGTATTAGGAAAAGTCGGCTCCTGCAGGCACGATCCTCTGGCAGCCCAAGGCACTCCAGGGGTGCTGCGCCGTGTCACACACGCTCAGTGTCACAAATCACTCGCCTGTGAGTGCCACTTGCTCTAAGTGGGGCATGACGGCTGTCACAGGGCCGGCTCCGCCGTCCCCACCTTCCCTTTGGAATTTGTTCCCTTCCTCCGGCGTGGCTGGGCTCGGCTTCTTTGAACCAGCGCAGGCTTTGCTTTTCAATCGTGAGCTTTTAGATCTGGGATAATGAAACATCAAAGTAAACCAGATTGTTGTGGATAGAGGAAAAAAAAAAATCAGGACACTCAGTAGGACTTCGGGGAGTAATAAATTTGTTCTATATTTAATCTCATATTTATCGCAGTGTCAGTATGAGACCACTTCATTTTACTACTTTAACTGTAGCTAAGAATAACTGAATCCTTGAAATATTGAGAAAGTGGCTAATACCTGGTGATAGCTGATGGGATCCAGCTTTAATAGTTATTGATTGGCTTCAAAAAGCTCCCAGTAATATCACATCCGAGCTACTGTATGTTGGGAGTTCAAATCCTATCAGTTATTTAAGATTAGGAGTAATTGTAGATTTGCAGCTTAATCATCCCTCAGTAGGTGAAGCCAGCCAGGACTTGAGGTGTCATTTATAATTTTGCAAAAAATTATGGTTGATCTGCCCTGGTTTTATTGTGGGAAAATCTTGGCATCCCTAAATTCAGATGTTCTCCAGCATTTCCTTGGCTCACCCTAAAATTGGTGTGGTTTCTCTGACGGGGATGCAAAGCCCCGTTTAAAATCTGTTTGTCAGACAGTGAACACAAGGGACAAATAACCCCCGTAGTGCTTGGTCCTTTCTTACATTACCCCATGTCTCAGAAGGGGCTTAAAAACCCACATATCCTCAAAGGAAAATAAAAGTTATCCCTAAGTAAGGGGAATATCTTCCATCCGGAAATTCAGGAGAGCAAAAAATCAGATTAAACACTGCTTTTTGAGTACTGAAACTCTGCCTGAGTAACCTGACATTTACCTGTGCTTCAGCAGTGCTTCAAAACAGCACCTTTAATGATGCTTTATTACCGTTTGTGTTCTTAGTCTTTGTTTTACTGAGTTCAATAATCCCATTTATCAAAACATTTGGGGTTTTGCTGTTTCTTTTCCCCCTGGTATGGCTTGTTGCACAATTAGAGCTTCGTTAAAGGCTCTCATTATTTCTTTTGGTTGTGATCAAGCTCTGCCTGCAACAAACCACTGAATTTTCTGTTTGAACACACAGATCTCCCTGTAATTCCCTGCTGCTCCTTTCACCGGGAACCGGCTCTCTGCGATTCCTGGGAAGTGACCAATTTTTTAGCAGCGAGGGCAAATTATTTCTAACTCTTTTATTTTTCTTGTTGATATTTAAGTGTGTTCTCAGAGGGAAAAAAAGACAATTTTTCCGATTTGCTGCAATTGTCGGGAGCTGCGTAACTGCAGCGGGGAGTTTGAATTCAGGGGTTAAGTTGAATTTCTGGTGGCTTTGCCAACTTCTTTGCCTGGGACTGGATTATTTCCCCCTTTTTTTCGGGGGATTAGGGGATTTGTTTGTGAAGCAGCACTCCTGACAAAGGTGTCTGAGACACTGAGAGGGTCACATCTCCTTCATTTACTTCGAATGAATTGTTTTTGCCATCCTGAAACTGCGTTTTGGGGGAAATGGTGAGGAAATCACACTTTTGTTTTGGAATATTTATTTTGGAATAATTCCACTGAAGAATTTTAAGTAGGAATTGATGAATGAGGATGTACTAATTGAAAAATCATTATTTAGAGCCGATTCCCACATGGAATATGGGTGTCACTGGAATAGAAAGCTGTTTAAGGGTCCTGACTGCTCGAGGAGCCAGGCTGGGATTGGGGAATTGTGTCTGGTTGGGACCTGGTTGTGTGCTGCTGTGAGGCTCGTAAAAGACCACAGCCCTAATTGGGAATGAAAATGCACATATTTATGATTTTTAATTTCCCTTCCAACCCAAACCATTCCATGATTCCATGATATTTAGCCAGGATATTTTGCCTAGCACGGTTCCTTATGGTCAGCAGAAGGGTCCTTACCTTGTTCCCAGTTTCCACTGGATATGGTATTAATTGGTTGTGTGAATTAACTGAGGACTAAGCTTCATTAGGCTGCCATTATCAGTGTGTTTGTGTTCTTCCTGTCCTAAATCCTCAGTGAAAACATCTGTTAGTCACTCAAAATAGGAGTCTGCATTCTGAGGAGCAATTTCGCCATCATAAAGCTGGAGATTTTTACCGATTAGACACCTTAAAGATACTTATTTCTCTTCCAGTCCCTTTTCCAAGAGGAAACCTTTCAGTAGGACACTGAATCTGTGCTAACTCTAAGTGCAAGTTTGTGTTCGTGTTTGTGAGGTAGGTGGGACTCTCTGAGATCTGTCAAGAGCTCTGAGATGAGGAGTGTCCTGTCCTCCTCCCTTGGCATTGCCCCTCATTTGTTTTCTGTGTTTTACCCTTTACGTTCTCTGTTCTGTGTTCAACTTTTCATAGAATTCTTGAATAGTGGAATCATTTAGGTTGGAAAAGACCTCCAAGACCATCAAGTCCAACCTGTGACCGATCCCCACCTTGTCACCAGCCCAGAGCTCTGAGTGCCACATCCAGGCTTTCCTTGGACCCCCCAGGGATGGGGACTCCAAACCTCCCTGGGCAGCCCCTTCCAAAGCCTGACCATCCCTTCAGGGAAGAAATGTCCAGCCTGAACCTCCCCTGGTGCAGCTTGAGGCCATTTCCCTTCATCCTGTCACTTGTTACGTGGGAGAAGAAACCAACTCCCACCTGTCCACAACCTCCTGTCAGGTAGTTCAGAGCTTCCTTTGATCTGTGTTGATTTTCTTGGATCACCTAAGAAGGGTGATACCTGTCCCAGGCTGGCTCTCCCTGCCCTTCAAGCATCATCTGCTGGGGTTACCTAAGAAAGTTTCAAGTTTTGGAGCTTGGGTACCTTTGGCTTTTTAATAAAAGACAAAGTTCATTGTAGAAGTCCAAATTAAAAGCCTGACAAACTAAGGCTGGTTTTGCTGAAAGTGCTGTTACTGGATTTCAGAAAAGCTTCTGCACAGGAGGAGGGAACAACCAAGAAAATTCACCATCCCAGACATAAAATTTGCTCTCACATCCTTTGCCCGATGATTCCAGTGACAACACTGGAATTATTTGCCCATTAAAGGATATTTATTACTCTTCCTAATCGTAGGAATAGAATTAGAAAAAGGAATTCCTGCTTTAAATGAGGCTGTTTACCCAGTTCTGTGGTGTTATTTTCCTCTCTGCACTTTCCCATTCAGCCACAGCAGCGAAGTGTCAGCTACATCTGAAACCTCTGCATTCAGTCAGCAGAGTCAGCTTTTGTCAGTTTATGATCTCACACTCTTTTTCCCCCCCACAGGAGTTCTGTTACCTGATAAAGTTGTATCTCTTTGGGTCAAACCAGTGGGATTATCTGAATGAGGCTGTTTGCTCCGCCGTCCTTCCCGACCCGGCTCTGCTCTGCCTTTGATGGGGGCCCTTCCTGGGGTGTCCTGCACTTGTTCCATGGTGCCTTTGGTGAATTAAAGAAGTAACTCCGTGTCCTGAACGGTTCAGGGCTCAGGGAGACAGGGATAACCAGCTTTTGTGCACAGCTCCCTGTGATCCGTAATAACTGCCAGAATTAAAGGAGGGAACCACAAAGCAGCAGCAAATGTTTGGTGTTTTTCAAGTAGTTCTGATTTAAGCATAAAATACCTTTTTTTTTTTTTTTTTGAACTCTACCAGTTACTGAAAACAGTTCACAATGCTTGAAAGCCTTTCTGGCAGTATAGGAAAGTACCTTCAGAGATGTCAGGCCAAAGCACTGTGCAGCTCATTATCTTCTTTCTGATGGCAAACAGAAAAGAGCACAGCTGGCCCAGGAAAAGGTGTTGGATCTGGGCAGGTACGTCCTGATTTTCCTCCAGCTTTTCGTGCCATCAGCCAGCATTTGTGGCTTTAAAAGTTCCTGAGCAGGAGGTGGTGTGTGTTTAATAGCCCGTGATGGATGCTTTAGTCCTTTGAGGGGTTTTGGAGCTTGGCAGAATTTTCTTTAGGTTTTTTTCGTAATTTTGCTTTGCTTGGTGTCTCCTTGCTGTTTTCGTTAGGGAAATGCCCACATAAGGATCTTCTAGGGGGAGGTTCCCTGCTTATGGCAGGGGATTGGATCTAGATGATTTTGAAGGTCCCTTTCAACCCAAATCATTCTGGGATTCTGTGAATTCTGAGGGCTTGAAACTGTTTTCCTGCAAATATTGAGAGTGGGACAATTACAGTTGTTTTATTTGGGGCTTTTTTTTTTTTTGTCTGTTTTGTTTTCATGCAGATTCCTCTGTGGAATAGGGATTACTTGAGATTTACGGCTAGTAAGTTATCCTGAAGAACTGAAGCCAGTGGGGTGAGTTTCTGCCCCTTGCAGAGAGAGAAAATACCAGTGCAACAAAAACCTTTCCATAGATTAGTTGTGGACACTCTTTATTTTTAAGTGAAGCAAGGTACTGAATATTCCAAAGTCAGTTTTCCAGCTCCAGTGTGGTGTCAGTGTTGACAGTTGGACTCAATGATATTTTTATTGGGTAATTATGTTTTGTATGTATTGGACTTTGGGAATATGTATAGAGAAAATACTCTTGTGCTGTCAGAATTTTTAGTGTGAATGTGTTATTTACTCTGCAGTCAAAGGGTGTTTTAGTGAGAAGGATTTTATAGAATCATAGAATCCTGGGATGGTTTGGGATTGGAAGGGACCTTAAAGCTCCTCCAGTTCCAACCCCCTGCTGTGGGCAGGGACACCTTTGTAGAAGGTAAAATTGCATTTTAAAAATGCCTGTGCTCCTACAGCGGCTGCACAGAGAGCTGAGTACCTGTGAAGAGGAGGGAAACCCAAGGAAAACAGGACCCCCTTTGGATCAAATCCCGTGTCCCACATGGGATGCTCGTGCTGATGAACAGAGGTAATTTTACAGCAGGAACAGCTTCAGCAACGAAGTTCCTCTCTGAGATGAGTCATTAGCTGTGGTTTCTCTCCTTTTTCTCATCTTTTACCAGCTGGAGTTGATGCCTTATGTTTTAGTAAGGGAATAAAGGTGGATATTTATTTGAAAGGCCTTCAGAGGCACACCCTGGGCAGGCCAAAGGCTACACCCAAGATGGACCCCGAGTCACGAGTTCTTCACACTTTTATAGCTTTGGTCCATTTGCATCTCAACCCAATTTCACCAATTAAACTTTAGCTAATGATGGAATTTCCCCTCAGCTTGCCCCCCTTCTCAAGATGCTGGGTTACCCATTTTGGGCCTAGGCCGGGCTGGGTGTCCTTGGAGAGCAGCCTGGAGAGGCTTTGTTCTGTCTGTCTCAGCATGAGAGAGCAGCAGCTCCCAGGCTGCAGGACACTGCAGAGTTACACACTGGGAATGCAGAATTTGAAAAATATAAAAGCTAAAACATAAGGTGTCAGAGTAACTCCCCACAGGCTCTGGGGAGAATTGGGTCCCCACAGATTTCTCTGGAGGAGGTTGTGATCCCGGCTCCAAGACGTACAATGGGATTTGAAGAAAAATCCTGGAAGGGGGATACTTTGAGCACTGAGAAGGGAGAGGGGGCATTGCAAGGAGATAAGTTGGCTAAATATTTCCTGGGAGGCTGGCAAGGGGTGTAATGATGACTGATCTCAGAGGGGATGGTTTGAAAAGAACAGCTCATGGTTGATATCAGCCTCTGGATAACATGGTTTGGCTCATGCTTTGGAGCTGGCAGTGCAGGAGAGGCTCAGGGAGAAGGTGAAGAGCTGGTGGATGAATTGAGGAATATCATTGCTTCAACAAGAGGCAGGGTGAAATCTTGTGTGAAGTTCTGAGCGTGTATGAGCAGGAGATGAAAGGACAAAGCAGTTGAATTCAGAATCATGAGAGTTTTCTGTGATTCTGCATTGTAGGAAGGAAAATTCCAAATAGCTGCAACCTGTTCGTGTCATGCAGTTAATGGCATTTTCCCATTAACTTAGAAATGGATCTTTAGGATTGTTCACAGAGGTTACTCAGTGCATAAAACTTGGATGTCTCTTCATACAATCATGGAGTGGTTTGGGTTCAAAGGGATCTTAAAGCTCATCTCATCTCAAGCCACGGGCAGGGACACCTTCCACTATCCCAGGTTGATCCAAGCCCCGTCCAACCTGGCCTTGGACACTTCCAGGGATCCAGGGGCAGCCACAGCTTCTCTGGGTACCCTCTGCCAGGGCCTCCCCACCCTCATACAGAAAACTTCTTTCTTATCACCTAACTTAAATCTCCCCACTTTTAGTTTAAAACCATTCTTGTATCTCACCTGAAATGTGAAACTGTGAGCTGCAGGTGCCTTCCCAGCCCTTTGGAGCACACAGCCCCCAGCCCCGTGCTGCTAATCCACCTCCTCTGCCTGAGCACTGAGCAGATCCCAGGGAGACTTTCCATCTCCAGCAGGATTGCAGGCCACAGACCTCGTGTTCTCCGGGATGTGAGCAGAGTGTAATATTGATTGGAATGCTTACTGTAGTTATTTATTGCCTTCATTAGCAGGGAAGAGATGAGAGACTATCACAGTGTATTAAGTTGTCCCAGAGACACCTGGATAGTAAATTATAAATAAACAGTCAACAGTGGAGTAGAACTGGTGGAAAGCTGGGATGGTCAATGTAAGGATCTACCAGCCAGGCTTTTTAAATCACTAATGTGCATATTCAGCGTGGTTATTGCTTCCTGTGGCTGGTAATGCTGTTTTAAGGGACTTAAGTGACTGGAGACGTGGTTTGACTGTGCTGATTGAGGTCTATCTTGAGATGTTTCTTCTTTTTTGCACAGCACTGAGACTTTGGATAGGTGTTTCATCAGAGATAAACCCCCAAAACCTGCTATTTTGCTGTAAACATACACTTCTAAGGAAGGAATTACTGAGCTAAAATGATAATATCCCTGGACTGATGATTGGCTGGAATAGGGAGGTAAAAACCCATTTTTTAAAAATGTAAAGGTGAAAAAAAGGGAGTAGAATAAGGGTAATTCCTTGTGCTGCTCATTTCATTTCCTTCCAGTTCAACACCAAATAAACCTTTGTTATCCCAAGGGAGATGAATGTGTGTGTGCTGGTATGGGATTGTAGCATTTCCAACTTTCCTGGTTATCATGGTTAACTGTTGGAATCAATGACCTTACAGATATTTCCAACCTTAATGGTTTTCTGATTCACCCAGCACTCAGCTTTTACTGGAGCCTTTTGAACCCAGAACCCGCCCAGAGCCCAGTACTGCAGCTGTGGGGCCTTATTTTATAAGAAAAATAAAACTTACATAGCCAAAGGGGCCTCAGAAAAAGCTCAGTGGCAGAAGGACTGGCTGAAGACAGCAGAATTGAAAGTGGCCAAACTTTTCTGCTTGCTTTTATTTGTATTAACTATAAAAAAAACCCAATAAACCTCCAGTTCTGCTTTACTTGAAGCTGCCGTGACTCGTAAATAAACCCTTCGGCAATGTGCTCACAGCCCAAACCACTGGAGATGTATTTAAAGCCATAAACCCTGTTGCTGCACTTGTATTTTTGTTTTAAATCCTGTTTGTGCAAGGCTGTTAATTTACACAGGGCTTTACAAACACAGATAAGACACTTTCCCTGCCCACGTAACTCATTCTTAGAGCTTTGGGCTTCCTAAATGAATGCTTTGTCCAGGTATCAGGGCATCCCTTCCCTTCCTTGTGGATCCCTGTGAGCAATCCTTGAAGCAGAGCCTTTTTGTGGACAGACGTTCCTCCACCCACGGGAGTTCTCATTCCCAGCTGGGCACTGGCACTGTTTTTTGGGAGTAATTTTGGGGTGGAAAGTTCAACACCCACGGTTGTAGGAGCAAGCCCAGGCTTATATTAGTCCCTAACTCGGTGTGTTTGTGCATCAATAATACCTGAGTGTTACAAACGCTGGTTAAGACCTTGTGCATGTAATAATGACATTTCTTGGCATTTCCCCCTTGATTTGGGAAGGATCCTCTTTATGTTGGAGGCACGGGGAGTTCAGAGCATCGTGGGTTTCATCTCCATCCCGCTGGATGAGGGATGGAGCTGAGGATTTCCTCTTGCTGGAGATTACTGGTGGCGTGAAGCACTTCAGGCAGCCTGAAAAGCCCTGAGTGTTTCCTGCAGGAGAGTGTTGTGTTCTCCTGGTGCCAAATGGGTCAAAATCTCTGCCGTGGTTGTGGCAAACTGTGGAGCTGGCAGGGGAAGGAATAAATCAGGGAACGTTCTGGGGAGATGATCGTTAACCAGCATTCATGTGTAAAACGGCGTCTAGACATTCAAACACTGCTAATAGCCTTTGATTAACCATTTTTGTTTTGTTCTTGCTCAGTGTGTTAATCACTGTGATTAAAATGCTTAGCCACCATGGAGCTAGGCGTTGGATAAATTAGGAAGTAAGCAAATCCAAACAGATGGGGCAGGGAAAATTAGTGTCTCTGGCAGGGCCAGCGTTAGACAAGGCAGGGCCAAGGAAGATTTAGGGGGAGACCCTAAATAATCTAAGAAAAGCAAATTTGCCTTTGCAGCAGGCCTGCCAGGTCTCCCCACCTTCCTGCTCCTCTAAAGCTTTGCCTCCTCAAGCCTTTTTCCTCTGCCTCTGGAACCCACTGCTGTCCTCACCTGGCCTGGCAGGTCCCAGGATGCCACAGGCAGGTTTGGAATCCACTCTCTCCTTTGCACGAGGACATCCCAACATCCCTCTAGGGTGGATCCTGTGTCCCCTGCTGCAAATCCCTGCAGACAGGACCTGGGGAGAGGGGTCAGCCAGTCAATTCTGGCTCAAGAACAGCCCAGTTTTTAATTCTTTGGGTTTTTTTCCTTTTTTTTTTTAGCAATAGCAAAGTAATGTTGGTGATGTTTCACCCCTCCACCACCAAACGTGTGGGCACCATCCTTCAGTGGGACAATGATTAATTTAAACTGCTGGGATTAGGGCTAAATCCTTGTCTGCTGCAGATTTTCAAGGAAGAATGAGGGCTTGGGAAAGGCACCTTGCACTGCTTGTAAGATCAGGAGCTTTGTTAGGTGTCGAGATGCATCAAAATCAGCGCCCAGTCATGTCATCTCTAAAGAGAAATCACAGATAAAATAGGTGAGCACAGGGGTTTCTGTGTGGTAGATTTGGACAAAGCTGGAATTACCTGAAGCAGGGATCATCCGTGGAGGTGATGGGGAGACCACACTCACAGCCCTCTCTGTTCTTCCTTCCCCTTAATCTTGTTTTCTGTGTAACTCGTTTTCTGGTAGAGCTGTGAAAAAAAAAATAAAAATTAAATGGGTAGTTTTGGTGACAGCAGGTTTTGGCCTATTATGTGCTGGGATCTGTAGCTAGGATTTCCAATTTCCCTTCTAATCAAAAGGCTTCCTAAACCTTTCAGAAGTGCTCTCCTGGGATGACTGCACTCACAGAAAGGCAAAGTGCTTTGTTTCTGCTGGTGTCAGTCTCTTCAAAGGCACCTGAAACACAGCACAGCCACCAGCCTCTGCTGCTCCTCTCAGAGCATCCCAGGCCTGGGGATATCCAGTGCACAGCTCTTCCTTTTCCAGATGCTCCAGCCCTGAGTGCGTGATGATCCTGGTGTGAAAAATTGGGAAGCCTTGGAGTTTCCTCACTGATGAGGAATGCTGAATTCAATCTGAAGCAGTTGTTCAATCAGTGCCTGTGTGGGACTTTCCAGGTTAAGTTGAATTTTGTTCTTGTCTTTTTGTTGTGCCCAGATGGATTTTTACTCATAATCACAAAATCACGAAATGGACAGAGTCCCTGGCAGAAATCACATGTTTAATAATCTCTGAGGGTACATTCCTGGCTCCTGGTACTCTTTTAAGACCCCAGGCAATACTAAAACTCCTTTAAAAGTCACTTCTCTGTTTGATTTTTTTTTTTCTTTGTCTGTTTGGATGTTTTGCTTATTTCTGCTTTTGTTTTTATTTCCTCGATTTAGTGCTTAAAAGTGCTTTTAGTGCCTTTCCTCCTCCTGTCCTTAAAAGACCATCCAGGGGAGGTTTACGTTGGATATTAGGAAAAGGTTCTTCCCCCAGAAGGTGCTTGGGCATGGAACAGGCTCCCCAGGGAATGGGCACGGCTCAAGAAGAGTTTGGACCACACTCTCAGCCTCGGGGTGAGATTGTTGGGGTGTGTGTGCAGGGCCAGGAGTTGGACTCTATAATCCTAATGGGTCCCTTCCAACTCAGCATATTTTATTATTCTACCTCTTTTTTTAGTATTTCTGGTTTCCTTCATGACTAATCACAACAGTTTCCAAGCCTCATAAAAAACTTTCTTGCCTGTGCCTCCTTCCTTACACCGGCCTTACTTTCTTGCTTTCATCTCCTTTTTTTTTTCTCCCTCGGGTCACATGCCTATATGCAGGAAAGCACAGATAGAGCTAAATAAAAATGTCTTTTATACCTGAAATATATAAGAAACCCTCAGACTCAACACTGTGTCTAAATATACCTAAAAAAGTTGAGCTTATTCAGCGCTCCTCTAAGGCGATTGAGACATGTGAGTCTCCAGCTGAGTGTGTTAAGCTCTGCAGTGACCACACTTCCAAATATTTTATTTGCAGCGTGTTAAGGTTTTTTCAGCGAGTGCTCTATTGTTATTGCCAGGAAAATGCTGACATATATTTTATGTAGCACATCAGATGTGATCCAGACTCGCTTTGCAGAGCTGAGTAGCATTGCTACGGCCAATTGTTCGACACAGCATTTTGCTGCGTCTCCTGACATGCTTAATAAAGATATTTTCATGATTCTGGAGGCAGCCTGAATGCCATTAACTGCTGGCTTTCTGAGGAAGCACAAACGCAGCTCCTAATGCCAGGCTCGGCAGGTTTGGCTCAGCAGCCATCAGGTAGCACTCCAGAGCATGGGAAAATTGAAATAAAAAGCACCTGGGCTGGTTGGCATCACCTGAGGTGCTGCTTTCTGTCCTGCAGCTTGGCCTCATCCATGGATTAGGGTAAGGCAGAGCTGGGGGTGTTTTCCCAGGGATAGGGATGGAGGTGGTTGAATGTTCTGGCGCACAGGAGACCTGGCAGAGGATGGAAGGAAAACGTCTCTGTCAGGCTGTGTCAGGGTCCCTGGGATATCCGTGTGTTGTCTTGGCAGAGTCCAGAGCCCGTAGATGTGCTGACCTTGCAGCCAGAACAGGAATTTGTTATTCCAGTACAGCTGGGCCTTGTCATCACTGGTTTATCTTGGATTTAGTATTTTTTCGTTTATAATCCACAGTGGATGTGTGGGGTGGGAGGAGGGCAAGAAACCCACAGAGGAGTTGAACCTGGAGGTAAATCCTAGAGGGATGGAGCACCTCTCCTACAAGGATGGGATGAGAGGATTGGGATTGTTCATCCTGGAGAAGAGAAGGCTCTGGGGTGACCTTATTGACCCCTCAGTACCTGAGGGGACCCCACAAGAAAGATGGAGAGAGACTATTTACCACAGCCTGGAGGGACAGGACAAGGGGGAATGGTTTCAAAATAAAATAAAGTAGGTTTAGAATGGATATTAGGAAAAAAATCTCCCTTTGAGGGTGGTGAGGCCCTGGCACAGGGTGCCCACAGAAGCTGTGCCTGCCCCTGGATCCCTGGAAGTGTCCAAAGCCAGGCTGGACAGGGCTTGGAGCCACCTGGGCTAGTGGAAGGTGTCCCTGCCCATGGCAGGGGGTGGAATGAGAGGATCTTTAAGGTCCTTTCCAGTTCAAACCCTTCTATAATTCTGTGATTGATTCTCTTGTACCTGGTTTTCCATGTGGTTTTGATGTGCTGGGAGAAAAGAGTCTGGTGGTTGTGTTTTAAGGGATGGTGGTGATTGACACAGGGCGGCTCAGGGTGTCTCTGATCACTTAGGAAAGTGCTGAACATCCCCGTGGGAAGGGAGCAGGCTCACAGCACATCTCTCCCACAGAGGGGGTATCTGTTCCTCAGGCACATCCAGTTTTTTCCAACTTTTTTGCTTTTCTGTTCTGCATGTAAAGCCGGGGGATTCTCACTAGAAGGAAACAAAAATGTTCGTGTTTAGATTTTGCCACCCTTAAAGACTGCGGGAGAGGAAAGAAGACTCTTCTCTCATGATAGAGGTGTCCTTTTTGGCAGTGTGAGCTTTAAAGAAAGCCAGAAGTACAGGAGGAGGATGGAGGCCAAGAGGAGGAGGTGGGATCTTCAGTGCTCCCTTCACAGATCCCAAGGGTGCCCCAGTTTGGTGGAAAAACTGAAGCAGGGGGTGGCAGAGAGTTGATTTGCTGTTCTCCATGGATCTGAACAGCAGCTTCTGAGCTGCTTAAAATAAGCACTTGGAAGGTATCGTGTTCCTGTGGAGGTAAACGGTGAAGGAATCACAAGTTGGAGCGTGGGGAAGGAGATGTGACAGAGCTGGGCCCAAGATTTGGGGCAGAGAGGGAGCTGGAATGGGAAAGTCCTGAAAGTGTCTGTGCTGTGGCAGAGAAGCCAGAAGAAGAGGGTGTTGTGGTCAAGTGAAATAAAAAGTTGTCTGAAGTGTGCCAGTTTTATTGAGTTTTCCTCAAGTTCTGCACAGCGGGGTGGCTAAGAAGAAATAGTGATATTTATGAAGAAGTAGTGGTATTTATGAAGAAGAAATAATGATATTTATGAAGAAGAAGAAATAGTGGTATTTATGCTACTTTCTAAAAAAACTTCGGAGAAAACATGATTAGCGTTTTCCATAGTGATCTTTAGGTTCTTTCCTTGATGTCCTGAATTATGAAATCAGAGCATTTGAATCATGAAAAAGCACAGCATAAATCACTGGATAATTAGGCTCTTTTGAATTTTAGATTCAGATTGAATATTAGGAAGGAATTCTTTCCTTTGAGGGTGGGGAAACACTGGCAAAGGTTGCCCAGAGAAGCTGTGGCTGCCCCTGGATCCCTGGAAGTGTCCAAGGCCAGGCTGGATGGGGCTTGGAGCAGCCTGGGCTAGTGGAACCCATGGCAAGGGTTGGAATGGGATGGGCTCTAAGGTCTCTTCCTATCCAAACCATTCTGTGATTCTGTGAAATTATTTGATGCTTATTGTGGTGTTTTATGTGTGTGCAGGAGACACGGAGCCTGTCCCTGTGGTAACTTCTGAATTTGACCCATTTCAACCAGAGTTTTCAGTGCGGGTTTTTCAGATCATAAATGGTTGCTGTGTCCCTAAAAACAGAGGAGAGAGAAAAACTTATTACAGGTCCCATGGAGTAAAAGCTGCCACGTGTTTGTTAGAGTCCACCAGTGAGCTGACCAGGACACACCAGTTATTCCAGTGAGCTGACCAGGACACACCAGTTATTCCAGTCGACAAGCTGGGGATGGGTCAGAGGTTGGACTCTGTGATCTTGGAGTTCTTTTCCAACCGAAATGATTCTGTGATTATTTTCCACCGAGTTCATCACCCCTCTGCTCCTCTCTCTGTCCATCTCCGAGGTCATTCCTCTTTTGCAAGTGAATCTCTGGGAGAAGTGATGCCACAGTCTGATCCCAGAGCTCTGGTTTTCCTCCTGCAGCTGCCGATCCCAGCTCAGACTCCCGGCACTACGGGAGGGGGTGTGATGATAGATCTCCACGTGTTCCCTGGATCTATGGGAGCTCCGTGTGTTGGCCTGGTTACGGAGATTTTGTTCGATTGTGTTGGTTTAACTCAGTGGGAGGTTATTTGAGAAGGAAATGAAAGGCTCAATGAACAGTGAATGCTTGAAGAGGTGTTAAGAGGAAATTCCAGGCGCCTAAGCTTTAGGTTTTTTTGTTTTAGGGGTTTTTTTTGGCTGTCTTTTCAGCCAGCCGGGTTTGGAGCAGTGCAGGAGTAGGTCTGCAAGCACAGAGGAAGGGATAACTCCTGGAGGAGTGAGAGAATCCCAGGAAAGAGGAGTTCGTGCAGAGAGGACCTGGGAGTCAGAAGAGTTCTGGATAGAAGGAGAGGAGATTTAAGGAAGGTATTTTTTATGATGAGGGTAGAGAAACACTGGATCCCTCGAAAAATTCAGCGTCAGATTGGACAGAGCCCTGAACAAGTTTATGTTGCTGCCCATGCCAGGGGGTTGGACACAAATTCCCTTCCAACCCAACCCATTCCATGATTCTGTGGAGTTTTCCCTGCCTCAGTTGCTGCAGAGGGTGATTTATGTCAAAGCTGTCTGGTAGCAGGACAGGGCTTTACAACAGGCAGCTCCTTCTCACCACTGGGAGAAGTTATTCTGTAAATCAGTTTTATCACTGAGAAGGGTTTCTGGAGGCCAGGATTCAGCAGGACAGGTCACAGCTTGGGCTGTCACATCCCTGACCTGTGCTGGAGAGGGGAGAACTGCGGGCAGGTGGAGACAGCCAGGAGGGAATGAGAGCATTCAGAGGGGCACGTAATGCTCTGTGTCACAGTGTTGGGGACAAGTTCTTATACAGACAGAAATAATTAGGAAGCCTGGTCATGTTAAATGAAAAAGGAAGAGGTTTTGTCCCTTTAGAAACGTTTTGTGTCTTTCACTCTGCTTGTATTCTTAATTACCTGGACGTTGGAACTATTTTGAATGTATTTTTCTAGAAAGGAGTATTTATATAGAAAAAATCTTCGTATAAATGGATGAACGTAAAGTACTACAGAAAAAGAGGATAAGATTGGCTCTTCTGAAATCCAAAGTTTCCTGTTGAAAGTGATCACATCAATTGTATCGGGAGCCTGATAGCAGTGAAGTAATGAGAGGGAGATTTGATTGCTGAAACAAATGTAGTTTTCACAGCATTAAGATCTGGCCAAAACTTCTTTTTGAGGCAGTGAATTTCAGTCTTATTAGACAACTCTGGTCATCCCCGTTTTGCTGTAGACGCAGACTTGTTACTATTTAGGCCAATAGGTGCAATAATATCTCACTTACTTCTCACTGACGTGTAATTTCTGTCCAAGTTACAACAAAGCAGCTGCTTCCAAAAGCCATAATAATTACAGCTGCTGATTTTTGCATGCTTGGGATCAATATACTGGAAGTGGCGTAAAACTGGAAAGCTCCACTCTGCTTTAAAATATTTGAGAACTGATCTACAGAACGTGGCAGAGGCTGAAAGTGGAAGGCTTTGTTGGAGGAGGTGTTAAAACGAAGTGTTGACATCTTTCTCCACATTTCATGCAGTTCACTTCTCAAAAACGGTCCCTTCTTAATTATCCCTTGGATTTATTCATCTTTCCCAAAATTTTTTCACATGATCAGTGAAAGGTGGTTGCATGTGCCTATCTTCTGTTCTCAGCAGGATGCTGGATTGCCCTTGCACTGAGCATCCTTCTGTATCCCTCACATAATTCTCCAGTTCTTGAGCATTCCCTGTTTAACATTTCTGCCTGGGTACGTGTGGGTTTTACAATTAGTATCACAGCTGAAGTATACTGGGAGATCAGATGATTTACAAAAAGGAGGATAAAAGTCTCCTTTCGTGAAAATAAATCTTGTGAAACCACGTCTGTAACCTTTAAAGTGAACAGGAGTACTTCTGGGGAGATGGATTCTGTGAAATTACGCTGTTAAGAGATGGAGGGGAGTCTCTCTCTTGGCTCCAGGGCACTAAAACTCAGCCCCTGGTCTTGCCACCATCCAAGAGAGAACCTGATGGGTCAAGAGGCAGCACATCATTCCAAGCCCGTGGTGTGACAGAGTTGAGCTGGGTTTAGTACAGGATTGTTGTGCCAGGGACTGAACTGAAGCACTCAGATGGACCCTGAGGGTGGACATTGGTCCAGCATCTCGAGACAACCCTGAAGTGGTGACTTAGAAGCCAAGGGAAGCAGCCAGACCATCTCCAGAGGAGAAGGCAGACCCAGCTTCAGTGCTGGTCACACTGCAGAGTCCCCAGAGTGGTTTTGGCGGAGCGAGGTTTGGCACGGGAGCAGCATCACCTGGGACCAGCTTTCCTTTATTCAGTGTTGGCGTGTCCCCTCTGTGCCAGCTGCTGCCTCGGGTCCTGCCCCCAAATTCCCAATCTGGGGTGAGCAGCAGTGAGCGATGCCTGGGTACCTCTGTGTTGGCATGTCCCATCTGTGCCAGCTGCTACCTCGGGTCCTGCCCCCAAATTCCCAATCTGGGGCGAGCAGCAGTGAGCAAGGCTGGGCTACGATGCTGCTGCTTTGTCAGCAGAGCAGATTTGGGTGAGGTTCAGCCACAGCAGCTGTTCCAAGGCAGAGCAGGCGGGAAAGGCCAAACCTTGCATTGCTTGAGGAGAGATGTTCTCACTCTGCTCACCCAGGAGTTTATCAAGAGGAATCACAGAATGTCCTGAGCTGCAAGGGACCCTCCAGGAGTCCAACTCCTGGCCCTGCACAGATACCTCAACAATCCCCGTCAGTGCCTGAGAGCATTGTCCAAACACTCCTTGAGCTCTGGCAGCCTTGGGGCTTTTTGAAGTTGCAGGGGAGAAGTCTTGATGTGATTTGATGATTCCAAATGGGTTAAAAAGCATTTGTGCCTTAGCACAGGAGCAAGTCAGGAACAAATTCCTCCGGCTCCTCTTCCAGGCTACAGGGCAGTTTCTGGTAATTGTCCTCCAAAGAGGAAGGAGTGGGTTAATGGACTGGTCCCTTTGCCATCTCCTGAAGAGTTTTTGTCCCTTACAAAGGCAGCACATCTTCCAAGGTGGGTGACTGGTCTAATAGTGTAGGATCACAGGCGGGGACACCTTCCACTATCCCAGGGTGCTCCAAGCCCCGTCCAACCTGGCTTTGGACACTTCCAGGGATGGGGCAGGCACAGCTTTCCTGGGCAACCTGTGCCAGGGCCTCACCACCCTCACAGGGAGGAATTTATTCCTAAAATATCTAATCTAAACCTCCCCCCTTTCAGTTTGTTTATCTGATGGATTAATGCCCCAAGGAAATGCATCAATTAGACTGAAAAGTGTTCCCATATCACCTCGTCCCCAATGTCATTTAGGTGAAGAATTGAGAATTGATGGGAGCAATAATAAGAGGAGTTTTTAGGCCAAAGTGTTGAAAAGCATCATTTGGACTGAGATCAGGGAAAAAATTTGCAGGAGTTGAGGTAAATAGTTCCATGAAGAGATAGAACAACCAGTAGAGCTTTCTAGTCTTGTGTGTTGGTACATTTTCCATTATTCCAGTAAAGTTCCCAGCTCAACCCAGCTCACCAGCTGATGTCCAGGTTCTGCTGTTGCCCTTGGCTGGGGGGATTCACAGCTACATTTCTCCTCAGGAGACAAAAACCAAAGCAAGGCATCTCTGTGCTGGTGACAGCATGAATGTGCTCAATGAAAGCTTCATTTGATGTTTATAAACATCAGGGATGACAGAAACGTTGTAACTTCAGCATTTAGCGATTTTTATTTTTGTTTAATAAAATGCGGTTCAGGCACTTTGAGGCTGCTGAAACAGCGAAGCAAACATTTGTAAGTTTGTAGGAAATCTGTGTCACGCTTCTCAAGTCTATAGCTGTGGGTAGGAGGAGAAGTGTCAACTTATCTCCAGGAACTAAAACATCCTGATTGTATCACATAGAATCAACCTCTCAAATTCATTCCCGCGCGGAGAAACCCAGTCACATAAAATCGGCCAGTTCTGAGGAAGGGCTTTGAAGCTTTGTGACCACTGGCATTTGTGTCAAGCCTGGGTTATTTACAGGCTGCTGTGAAGGGGTTTAACTAATCACTGGCAGAATTATCCAGTTTTTCGTGCTTGGAGAGAAGAACTATCAAAGCCCTGAGTTTTGAGCGGGGTCGAAGAGGTTTTTCACTTTGAGGCATCGTGCTATGACCTCTGCTAGAGGCAGAATGAGACAGTGGGTTCATTTTGCATTCAATATCCAAAAAAAGCAATATTGAGGAGGTAGAAGCAGAGTCTGGCTACAAGGGTGGAGGTTAAAACATCATCCAGGAGTGTTGCGTTTGAGTCAGGAAAGCCAGAACTCACCTACAGTTGATGCTTGCAAGGGGGTGTCAAGAACAGCGAGATGTTTTTAAAGATTGTGTGGATGTGGCACTTGGGGACATGGGTTAGTGCTGGGCTTGGCGGTGCTGGGGGAATGGTTGGACTTGATAATCTTGGAGGGCTTTTCCAGCCTAAATGATTCCATGATCCTCTACTCGTGTGCTTTGGCCTCTGCCATGAGCAGAGGGGTTTGAGACACGGAGGAACATCAGCAGGGGATAAGGGTTGGGTCAGGGATTACCTGCAATCCATGAGACCTGATGGGCTCCACTGGATGATGAGAGGTGGCTCGTGTCAAAGCAAGGCCACTCCAAAAATTCATGGAGATGATGGGAAAATGGTAAATACTGCTCCCATCTTCCTAAAACAACACAAGGATAATCCAAGTAACTACAGGGCAGTCAGCTCCATTTTGACCCCTGAAGGAATTGTGGGGTGAGTCCTCTTGAAC
This sequence comes from Pachycephala philippinensis, assembly GCA_013397055.1. Taxonomy (NCBI): domain Eukaryota; kingdom Metazoa; phylum Chordata; class Aves; order Passeriformes; genus Pachycephala; species Pachycephala philippinensis. The sequence goes on along the minus strand of VWZT01003426.1, from coordinate 88,786 downwards.
AAATTTCTGGGCATGTGCAGGGAAAGAAAGAGTTACCTGGCAGCAGAACCCAACTTCCCCCGGCTGCCCCCTCCTGTCAGGGAGTTGTGCAGAGCCACAAGGTCCCCCCTGAGCCTCCTTTTCTCCAGGCTGAGCCCCTTTCCCAGCTCCCTCAGCCTCTCCTGGTTCTCCAGCCCCTTCCCCAGCTCCGTTCCCTTCCCAGCACAAGGGAAGCCACCAGCATCTCAGGCTCTTCAAACAGGAGCCCAGCCACAAGAGGGAAGTGACCTGACCCCCTTTGCTGGTCATACACAAAATCCCACATCCAGTTTTGTGCCTCACAAGAAGAACTTCTCTGAACTAGAGGGGATTCACCAGCACATCAGCAGGCCGACAGTGTGGGGTGTTTGGAGACAAAAAGCATTTATATATGCTGTAACATATTTATATTTTCAATAAGATCTTTATAAAAGATGAGGTAGGTAAGGTGTTTCTGGGTATCGTGATGTTGTCATGAGTGGTGCACGTGGAGGGTGCAAAACCAGAGTAAGAACTGAGCCCATAGACAACTCCCCCTTCCCAAAATGATCCGAGGGGATTTTTCACTGCGGAGTTCAGGCTGAGAACAAGAAGCATGTGTTCTCCCCGAGCAGAGCTGGCTCTGTTGGCAAAACTGTTACCAAACATCTCACAAAACTACGGAGTGGGTTGAACTTCCCAGGTTTTACATTTGTAAGGAAAGGCAGTCAAGTATTTTTTTTTTCTTCCCCACTAGCAACAGATTGCACCGAATCCGAATTAGGTGGCTGCCATCTGCTTTCACACAGGCTTGGAAAACAGGCCAGCCCTCCTCAGCATGGGTGGGGAGGGTGCTGGGGAGTGTTTACAACTCTGTGTTTATGGGATTTGGGATTAATGTGCTGTTTTCTTTTCCTGAGACGGAGTAAAATTAAATTAGGCTTTGAGCAAAACACTGAGCGCCGCTCGCTTTCAGCAGCACGGTGTAATTTAGAAAAATGAGCTGCTCAGATCATTCTGTACCAAAATATTCTGACCTCACCCAATCCAGTTCGGTGGTCTCACCCTGGGATGTGTATTTTGTCATTTTCTCTGCTTTCAGTGCACTGTAACTGACTCAGGTGATACATTCTGGAGTCTCAGTGGTGAAGCAGAATCCCTCAAATTTTTTGGGGAAAAAGGAAAACAAGGTTTTACGGACTGTAAAGTTGGATAACTGTGATTTTCAGAGTAGGATGTCCATGTCATCATCCCTGGAAATGTTAAAAAAATATGTAGTTGTGGCAGTTGAGGACATGGTTTAGTGGTGAACATGAGGGTGGTGCTGGATTGGTGCTTGGGCATGGTGATCTCAGAGGTTTTTCCAGCCAGGCTCTGTGATTCCATGATTTTATGATTCTGTGACTCAGATATCCCAGAGTCAATAAATCACAGGGTTACTTGACCTTGCCCCCCGATCAGGGCGGGTTGTCTCTGAGCCACACAGGTACATCTTCCAATTTTAGTCTTATTTGTTTAAAAAAGTGACAACACGGAACAATGACATTAACACAGAAGTCAGGGTCAGCCAGGTCCTGGAGCAAACACCTTCGGGAACACACCAGGGCTTGTGCCAGGCTTCTCCTGCCCTGGAGCCCTGCATCCCTGGCAGCCCCTCATTGTGGGGCTTTTGGGGTGACACTGAGCTACCGGGGTGAATTTTTGGGTGGTGACCCCCATCAGTGCAGACAGCTGAAGGTGTCACCCACTGCAGAGTGCCTTGGGAAGCCGAGGGAAAAGCAGGCCTGAATTCCAGCAGTGTGACCCACGGTGGATGAGGATACTCCTGTGAGGAGCAGTTCCTCGCCTGGTTATTCCACTTGACTTGGCTGATTTAACCGATTTCCCCTGATTTCACACCCAGGGGCTTGGCTGAAGCTTTTCTCAGCTGTGGGGATGAATCAAAGAGCTCCCTGGCAGCAGGTGGGCTGGAGAGAGATTCTGATACCAACGAAGGTGCAGACACAGTGAAAGAAATGTTTGGATGGTTCATTTATTGGGCATTTCCATGCCTGGTTTTAGTATCTGATGTGACACTGCAGTTCCCAGGTGCTGTTCAGAGGAGAGCTGAGCAGCTCCAGCACGCACTGAAAGCAGCATTTGCACAAGGCACGAGACTACAAAACATCTGTACTCGCATTTGCTTTAGTTTTTAACTCGAAATCTTCAGCTGGATCAGCCTTTCCACTACAGCTCATTTACGCTGCTGTTGGAGGAGTATAATTTATCCTCATGTTTACACTGCCAGGGTGGTTTTAAGTGGGAAGTGAGAATCAGACCTTCAATTTTCTGGTGGTTTCTTTGTGTTTGGATGACAGATGAACAGCTGGAGATGCAGTAGCCTTTAACCAACCCCCGGAGCATCCCTTCATTGCTGTTAATTCACAGCAGAGCCTGTTGCGGATAAGTCATGGGAGGATAAAGCAAAGCAAAACTCGTTGTGTCTCAGAGCTGCTTTGTTCTTTCATTTGATAATTATAGTTTTGGTTTTAATTATTTAAGCCCTTGTATTCTGCATCGTGTCACCCTGGGTTTGTGCACTGCTGTGGATGGGACAGCTCAGGAACAGACCGAGGGATTCCTGCTCAGAACACACTCAGATTTACTTGTGTGACCTTTGGACACGGAGCGGGGTTGATAAATCTCTGCTGACAAGCAGAGAGGCATCACCACTTGGAATTTGCAAATGTGGAACAGCAGCAATTAGGGAAGAGTGAGTTTGTATTGCCAGAGCTAGGAATTTATTTAAGGGAAGATGGATTCCGTGTGAGGTGTTGATGAAGAACGTTTTGTTTTTTGCCCGGTTCCTGAAAAGCGCTTTTTAATAAATTGCTGATCTTTGGAGACCTGTAAGAAATACCACGGATTGCCTTTTATCAGCCTATAATGTGCTTTCATCACTCCAGAGAAGGATGTGAGAGTGATACTGAGTTGGTCCCTGGAGAAAGGCAGGAGACACCGCTGACGGCTCCGGAGTTACAGCTGCAGCGAGTCTGCGTTGAAATGGAGCTTAAATTTCCTCGTTAGCACAAATATCCCTCTAACCTTATCACCAAAGTGCTGCTGGCTCGTTTCTCACACACAGAATTACTCTTCTATAATGCTACAAGTAATTTACCTCGGTATTACTGAGTCAAAAACAACTCCTGTCTGAGCTGTTATGATTTATTGCTTCTTGAGGCTCTTAAGATTGAAATGTTTTTTCCAGCCTTGAAACTCCAAAATGCCTAAATGTTATACTCTGCATTTACTACGAGGCAAGCTCTGTGTGGATTTGATGGCATTGAGATAACCAAGATGAGATGCTGAATGGCCATTTTGCAAACATTTTCTGAGAATAACACCAAAAAGTAACCAGATGTTAAAAGTGTTGTAACCCTGCTGTATTTCTTGGAATCACAGAATGGTTTGGGTTGGAAAGGACCTTAAAGCTCATTTTGTTCCTACCTCCTGCCGTGGGCAGGGACACCTTCCACTATCCCAGATTGTTCCAAGCCCCTGCCAGCTCAGCACACGCTGTGCTTTGCCCACCCTGTGACCTGCCAGCTCTGGGGTTCACCACTGTGCACCCGTATTTTATTTTAACATTTCCGTTTCTGTGGCTGAGTGGAGCTGAGCTGGAGTTTGCCTCCGAGGCCGGTTTGTTCCCCTCCTCCTTCCATGCACAGCTTAGCGGGCTTTAAAACTGCTGACGGTTGTTTTAAGGGCTGATTTTTGGGCCGGGCCTTTCAGAAGCACAGCAGGGGGAGGATGTTGTTGGAAACCAGGGGAGGGGAAGGGTTGCTGTGGCTCAGGTCTGGAGGAAAGGGTGAGAATAATATTCTCACTTTGAGGTGCTTCTCCTGCCCCTCCTGCAAATGCACTCTGGCCTGTTCTGGCAGTGCTCCAGCTGTCAGGATGAGGGGAATTACTGGGAGAAAAACAGGAGGAGCTTTGTAACTTTTGGGGCCAAAAGTCACAGAATCACAGAATGGCTGGGGTTGGAAGGGACCTTAAAGATCATCTCATTCCAACGTCCTGTGATGGGCAGGGACACCTGCCACTATCCCAGGTTGCTCCAAGCCCTGTCCAACCTGGCCTTGGGCACTTCCAGGGATCCAGGGGCAGCCACAGCTTCTCTGGGCACCCTGTGCCAGGGCCTCCCCACCCTCACAGGGAACAATTCCTTCCCAATATCCCGTCTATCCCTGCCCTCTTTCAGCTTAAAATCGTTCCCCCTTGTCCTGTCCCTCCATCCCTTGTCCCAAGTCCCTCTCCAGCTCTCCTGGAGCCCCTTCAGGCACTGGACTGTCTCTGAGATCTCACTGGATCCTTCTCTTCTCCAGGTGAGCACCCCCAGCTCTCCCAGCCCTCTGAGATGACTCGCTTAAATGGTCACTGAAACACCCGGGATGCTGGGGGAGCAAAGGAATGGCAGAACTTCAGTCAGGTGCTTTGGGACCCGATGTGGACCCACCGAAGCAGGGATTGATTTTTTCCACCCGGGTGTAAAAGCAGGAGGTGTGTGAGCACTGATCATTCAGGTGAGCGCATTACAAACACTCCCCTAATTTAGCACACGCTAAAATAGCCCGAGCCCGTTAAACCACGGCATTGCTGAGAGTCTTTATGTTTGAGCACACTGCAAAAGCAGTGGGTTCTCTTTTTGGAGAGCCTGAACAAAGGAGGGCAGTTATGTGCTCAGAGCCGCTCCAAGCAGCGAACAAAAGTACCTTGGACTAGCAGTGAATGGCGTGCCTGGGAAAAGGAGGGCAAGTGCTCTGCCTTTGTGGGCTGCAGCCCTGTCCTCACGAGGTCGGGTCAGGCAAGAGCTGCTGGCACACGGAGGCACCTCAGGTACAGCTTTTTAGAAGGGCACGAAGTGAAAAATGAGCGTGGAGGATGATTCACCCAGCTCTGCCTGGCAAGCAGGACCAGGGCCCTCTGCGTGAGGCAGCTTTGGGTTTGATTTTGGCAACCACAGAGAGGTAAAACAACATCTGGTTTGTGGCTTTGGAGGTCAAAGCCAGCGTGCCTGAGTGTGGCCTCGCTCCTCATCCCACAGCACGCAGGCTCTGCTTGTGTTGTGTTGGGGGATTTCCCTGCATCCCACACAAAACTTGAATATTCCGAGACCCTGGACCGCTTCCATCCCTTGGCATCGTAACATTGCAACAAGCACCAATTTTCTTGTTTTTCTCCCGTGCAATTGAAGAGTCGAAATCTGTGATGAATATATTAACATTCATTGAATTATAGAACAGATATTTAGCATTTTTCCTGAAGGATCCTAAAATGCTTTGCAGACACTTTCATGTATCACTACACAAATGCAGCCGCTTTTGCTTCCTGCTTAGATTTAATTTGAGATGAAGGGAGAGAATTTGCTCTGTTATATCACAGAGTCACAGAATGGTTTGGGTTGGTAGGGGCCTTAAATAAAGCTCATCTCATTCCACCCCCTGCCATGGGCAGAGAACCTTCCACTATCCCAGGGTGCTCCAAGCCCCAGCCAACCCGGCCTTGGACACTTCCAGGGATCCAGGGGCAGCCACAGCTTCTCTGGGCACCCTGTGCCAGGGCCTCACCATCCTCACAGGGAAGAATTTTTTCATAATATCCTGTCTAAACCTACACTCTTCACAGTGTTTCTTACAGGAGGACACGTGATGAGTGTGAGCAGAGAATTTTGTTGCATAAACCCAGGTTACAAGTGCACCCAGTGCCCCTCTTACACTTCTGGTGGCCTCGGGCACAGAGGTGACATCTCATGAGCTTTGGCTGTATCCACAGTCCAGCTGCACCAGTGGAATTTGGAGGTGCACGACCAGGTCCACATCTCTTTTTGAACCAGCTGGGTGCCCCACTGTGCGTTGCTGTGGGTTTGCATCCTCCTTTTCTCCTGAAATGAAAAATCCTCCAAATATTCAGGGTGAAAGGTGGTAAAATATTCATCTATTCTGAGGCTCGTTAAGGCAGGGGAATTGAATGTGGGCGCTTCCTCCACTCTCACAGCTCGGTCTCACTCCTGAGCCAAGATTCATTTCCATGGGAAGTGCTTTGTGCTCTTCCCTCATGGATATCGGGGGTGTGAGGAGCTCCTGTAGCTCAGCTCTCCTGGAAAGCAGCTCCTGCCTTCCTTCCCATCTTCCCAGGGCTGGCTTTGCCCACTGCTGCTCCTGTTGCTCCAGCGCTTAGCAGGGATTGTTAATTGAGGCCGTAATCAGCCTCTTGCAGGTCTTTTGTGTCCCAAACTGGTGCTCCCTGGTTTCCTCTTCCTGTGATTTTTTTCTGCATCCATTTGAAAGCTCCTGTTCCATATTTCTCTTTCTCTAAGATGTATTTGTGCTTTTTTTCTCTCTTTTGTAATCGAAACAATCTCCAAGTGCTGCCAGGATCAGGATCTCTCTGGGTGCTTTCAAATGCACTGTGAGACAGATTTGGACCTGAAGAGACCTAACTTGTAAACATGCACTCAGTGGAAACCCTTCAAATTCAAAAGCTGCTTACAGTGTCCATACTGGATGTTAAAGAGGCTGGATTCCAGGCTGGAAAGGGTCAAAAACCATTTTTAGAGGCTTGGAGCTGCTGAAATTGCCCTCTGAGTCCACAGCCATCAGGAGGGTGGCAGCTCTGGAGAGCCTGGCACAGGCTGTCCCAAGAAACTGCGGCTGCCCCATCCCTGAAGTGTCCAAGGCCAGCTTGGACAGGGCTTGGAGCACCCTGGGATAGTGGGAGGTGTCCCTGTCCATGGCAGGGGGTGGGACTGGATGGGCTTTAAGGTCCCTTCCAACCCAAACTATTCCATCATTCCACGACTGGTGGCAGAGTGAGCTCCTGGCTGTAATTAAAGGTGGATGAGACTTAAAAATAACCAGAGGCAGAAGGGCAAAATTCAAGGAGGTTTGAGATAACCCTTAAGTTTCCTGATGGATGCAGGGTCTCCTGCAGCTCTTATGGAATGGTTACAGAGGTGTCCAGGGAGAAGAAGGCCACAATGGAGCTGGAGCATGGTGCCATCACCTTGGAGTTGCTCCGCCTCTAGGCTAATAAGTCACTAATTTTTAGTATCAAATGTCACTTATTTTGCAGGCTGCTGCACTTCATGAAAGCTGCCATTGAGCAATCCCCGTTTTCTTCACAGCTCCCAAATTTTGTAAACACTGTCACTACAAAGGTTTCTCCCCAAAGTCACTGTGTGGGAGTCAATTAACATTTAAGGACTTGGGCTGATCTCATTTGGGCTGATCTCATCCGAGTGTGAGACAGGGGCTCAGATCCTGATAGGGTGGTGCTGATGTGTCACTTGAGAGCAGAAATGCTGCTTCAGTGTCCTGTGCCTGGGACATGGTGACTTTCAAGATGGTTTTAAGCATTCACAGCCCTCGCTGAGCTTTTTTTGGGGACAGTTTGGATGCTTTCATGTCACCATTTCATTGAAGAGCATTGTAATTACTAACATCCAGTTCGGACACCTAAAGGAAGCGTTGCTTTGAGGCTGGAATTTGTGGAGACAGATGGGTGAACTGCTGAAGATAATCAGAGGTCAGCTGGTTAAGCCTTATTTTTTGAATAGCCTTGTTGGGGTTAGAGAGTGCTTTCTTAAAGCGTATTTACTGCATAATCTGTGCAGATGAGTGTAAGAGAGCCTTTGAAGGAATTAGTGAAATTCAGCTGAGACTGCTTTGCATTCAGGCAGTAGAGAGCTGCTGCAAAACCCCAATGTCTGAGAGATCCTCCTCTGGCGACCCTAAAAACACGTTTAAACCTCCTTTTCCACCTGCCAGACTGATCTGTGACCTCACCGTGCCCTGACAAAGTGGAGTTCTCATGGAATGTGCTCCAGGTTTTAAGAGGGGGGAGTTAAGATCACTTTTGCTCCAGAAGAGTGATAGGAAAATGCTGACACTCCTCATTTTTTGAAGGAAAAATCCATATGCCACAGCCTTGTGTGAACAAATGTGGTGTCTGGGCCGGATGGACAGAGTTAGCTGGGCGGTGATGAGTCTGCTCACAGGAAGAATCTTCATCAAGATGTGAAGTGATGGAAGCTGGAGAAACCAGGCTGGAAAAATGGCAATTTATTGGGAGCGTTCCCATGGCTAATGCTGGGATCATGATCCTCGTAATGTGCCGGTGACATGGAGCTCGGTGTCCCAGCAGGGCAGCACTTACAGGCTGTCTGTCTGTCTGTCTGTCTGTCTGGAAAATCCTGAGGCATCTGTGACAGAGCCACAGAGGTGCTGATTTACTCCTTACCTCTGCTGGGTAGGAGCAAATGGCAAATTACTCGGGGCTTTGATGCCTGAAGAGGCCAACCTAGAAAGAGACTGGACAGGAGAAAGGGAATAAAGGTGGATATTTATTTGAAAGGCCTTCAGAGGCACACCCTGGGCAGGCCAAAGGCTACACCCAAGATGGACCCTGGCATCATTTCAGGGACACAAACTGGAGTGGGAGTGGTGAGTTGGTGTCATTGATAAGCAGATTTGCAGAGCATTCCTGTTCTAACAGGGCATCCTGAAGAGCTGTGTTTCCCTTGATGTCCTCAGGACAGATTTCTTTATTCTGAATCCTCATAATATGAGTGAACAAAACCCCACACAAACCCTAAGTGCTGGTTTGTGTTTACTGTTTGTTATCCTGAAATTCCTTGCTGGGATCCCGCTCTGAAAAATGCTCTAATACCAACAGTGAGCACCTGATTTTGTCCTTTGTAAATTTAATTTAGACTTTCAAAGGTCTCTCTCTTGACCTCACGAGTTTAGAGGAAGCTCTACAGATGAATGTTTGCCTGTTTTCCCTGTCATTGTTCCCAACTCAGGTTTGTCAGCAATCTTTCCCAGATTTTTCTTAAAAGCACCAATACTGTAGTGTATAATATTGTAGTTAAATCCAGCTGTATTCATGTCTTATCTGATTTCTCATGCACAATTTTGCTACCTGGAAGAGAACAGGAGGATGACCTCCCTCTAAAAGGAGTGGTCATGCCACAAGAAGAAATAGGAGGACAGATTACACTGAAAATTTCACTTCTGAAGCACGAATCTGTGTTGATGGAATTGGTCTGTTACTGCTCCCCAAGGCACGCTGTGAAGTTTTAATGGAGCCACTGGACATAAATAAATGCTTTAAGCAGTTTAGCTGGAAGTGTGGATCCTCACCTTTCACCTTTTCCCTGCTCTGTCTCCATTCCTGACTCCTGCCTGGCACTGCAATGATTTGAAGGGGTTTGTATCTCATTTCCATGTGGCTGCCTTGGAGATCTTTTTGACCAACTTCCCTCTGGACTCTCTACAACCATTAAAAGATGTTTGAAATTACTCAACCTCAACGGTGCTTGAAATTGAGCCATGTTCTGTTGTGTCAACAAAGTGCTGCAAGTGCTGATTGTAGAGGCCAGAATAAAGGTTTCCAGCTCTGGTGCTGCTGCCCACAAAATTCCCTTATTAAGTGATGTTTCCACACCTGGGAGTTCAGATGGGCTCTCCTGTTACTTATTTGTCCATCTTCCTTTATTTTATTTAGATTCTGTAATCAATGAACAGGTTGGAACAGTTCTGCTGCAAAACTTCCACACCCTGCCATGGGCAGGGACACCTTCCACTATCCCAGGTTGCTCCCAGCCCTGTCCAACCTGGCCTTGGGCACTTCCAGGGATCCAGGGGCAGCCACAGCTTCTCTGGGCACCCTGTGCCAGGGCCTCACCACCCTCACAGCCAAGAATTTCCTCCTGATGTCCCATCTAAATCTCTCCTCTGTCTCCCCCTTTGTCCTGTCACTTACCAGCCCATGTAAAAAGTCACTCTCGCATTCCTTCCCTACTTGTTTTCCTTTGTGTGCTTGGATGTACTCAGAAATTATTTGGGGAGGAATTAAGGGCTTTGTGGGTTATTGGAAATTTGTGATATTACTTGGGAGTCCGAATCATTTCACAGTGCCCTACTTGGCAGTGCTGTGGTTTTTGCTAGAGCAGAATGTTTCAGAGGGGGAAGAGTATTTTGTCTTCACTCTTGTGTTGCCCATGAAATACATGGAGAAGGAACGGTGAAGTGTAATTTGTCCAGTTTTGGTCTCAAATGGTGTCTTCCCAGACCTCTGCTCTGGAAGCCAGGCTGGGAGAGCTGGGAATGCCCAGCCTGGAGAAGGAAAGGCTCTGGGGAGACCTCAGAGCCCCTTCCAGTGCCTAAAGGGGCTCCAGGAGAGCTGGAGAGGGACTTGGGACAAGGGATGGAGGGACAGGACACAGGGAATGGCTTCCCACTGCCAGAGGGCAGGGTTAGATGGGATATTGGGAAGGAATTGTTCCCTGTGAGGGTGGGGAGGCCCTGGCACAGGGTGCCCAGAGAAGCTGTGGCTGCCCCTGGATCTCTGGAAGTGTCCAAGGCCAGGTGGGACAGGGCTTGGAGCAACCCGGGATGGTGGAAGGTGTCCCTGCCATGGCAGGGGGTGGGATGATGTTATCTTTAGGGTCCCTTCCAGCCCAAACCATTCCATGATGATTCTGTAATCATTGATGGGCTGGTTGCTGTCCAGGTCATGAGGACAAATGAGTCAAATTGAAAACCTTTATTTTGGGAATGCTGCATTTCAGTGGGTCCAGCGCAGTCTCTGTGTCTTTTCCAGCTCAGGGTTTCCTCTTTCCTGCAGCAGCTTTGATATTTTGCAGTAAATACCTGGTCACAGCCCACTGTCATCTGGTGTCTGAGGGCATCCTTTAAGCAGAGGTGAGGATTGAGTTTATTTTTCAGTTCAGAGGGTGTCTCTGCACTCGGTGAGCAACGAGTGCTGGTGCTGGATCAGTCATTGAAAAATCCTCTCTCCACTGGTCCCACCTCACAGTGAAAGCAGCAGATTTCCCTCTGTGTCTGAGGTCAAAATAAGCAAAATATTTCAAGGGCCTGTGATTCCACAGTCAAGTCCTATGATAGCACTGGAGCTGCAGATTCCCAAGGGGGTGATTTTGTTGTCTTCCTGTTGGGATATCCCAGGAGCAGTGCTGTGAGTGCCAGACCTAACGAAGCCTGGTGTCCTGGGGCTCCTGTCTCACATTCGGCTGCTCTGGGGCCCAGGGGGGAATTGCAGAGAATTTTGGTGGAAGGTTTGTGTGCCTTTTCCAGGGCTCTCTTCTGTGCAGATCCTCTGGTGCCCGAGAAGGGAGAGGTTCACACTGTAAATCCCCAGGGATGAGCGTGGAGGAGGATCCAGCACCTCCATTCGGCATCAGGGTGAACTTTTGTGGGATTTTAAGCCTTTTTGTTCAATGGGAATTCAGGGCCTAGAAATTTAAGTCCTATTTAAAGAAATTTAAGCCCTATGAGGGAGCTGGGGAGGCTCAGCCTGGAGAAAAGGAGGCTCAGGGGGAACTTCTTGCCGAGGGAGGAGACACCCCGAAGGTTCCTGTTTGTCCTAACACTTTGTTGAGAGAGACTGGAAATCGCAGAGAATGTGTGGATGTGGGAAGTTGAATGAAAGGGATGTCTAAGGAGGACTGAAAAAAGTGGGTTTCAAGTGAGAACGTGGGAAGGGATGCTGGCTTGGCTTTGTGAGGAGGTTGTAAGTCTTAAATATTCGAGTTCCCAGAAGATGTTTGAGGATAAAATAATAAGGGAAAAGAACAGCGTGGCAAATACCTGGTACCAGTGGCTTCTGAGCACATGCCCAGTGTCCCAGGGGAGATGATTCCTGCTGAAGGGAAGGGGGAGGTTTGCAAAAGCTTTGGGAATGGTAAAAAAATTCATTAAAATATTTGCTGAAGGACAATAAGACTCTTCTAATAATTGCAGGGATTCACGGGGAAACTTCTAAATGCAGCTTTGAAAGTCACCAGAAGTGTCTGGAGGAGCAAGTCCCAGACCTGTGGAGGTTTGGGCATATAAAGTGTTGTCTGTGCTCCAGACTCTGGATGGAGATCCCTGCAGGGGTGTGTGTGCATCCCTGCCTGTTTTGAAAATTATCCACATTTTTTATGTGAGTGTCACTGTCTAAAAACAGGATGTAAGGAGCTTGAGGAGCTTAGGTACCTTCTGCTGTGTGCCAGTGTCACTTCCTGGCGTGTGAGGATCACGGAATATCCTGAGTTCAGAGGGATCCATCAGGATCATTGATCCAACTCCACAGACACCCCAAGAATCCCACCCTGTGCATCCCTGAGAGCATTGTCCAAACTCTCCTGGAGCTCTGGCAGCCTTGGGGCCGTGCCCATTCCCTGGGGAGCTGCTCCAGCGTCCAGCCTCCCTCGGAGGGGAGAAGGGAAGCTCAGTGGTACCCACAGCTGTAACTTCATGCCTTCCAAAGAGCTTTGAGCACTCCCAGCAGCTGAGTTCCCTCTCTCCCTGTGCCATCCCCGCTTGGAACGTGGCATTCATCTGAAGTATTCATTAAGATGGGGAATTATTTGCATATTATTAGCATTATTACATGGAAATAAAGCTGCTGCTGGTTCTTCCCTCCCTCCATGTATCTTTCATCACCCGCCTTTATAAGGCTTTGAATCCTGTTTGTTGTGTGACAAACTGGGCTGATAAATCTCGTTACTCACTTCAATGGCTGCGAGACTCACTGCACATTACTGAATTTGGTGAATTATGTAATAAATGCATAATTAAAACTAAACCCAGAGCCTCTCGTGGAACCTCAGAAAACGCCGTTCATGATGAATTATAGAGAAACGTACACGGGTATTAAAATTTAAGCCTAATTATTTGGATTTATTTCCGATCAATATTTAATGTGCTACCTATAAGTTCCTGCAGACCCACAGCAAATCTGTTGTTGTGGCTTTGCTGGAAAGCACAGAAAGTGTCTGTGTGTGTGTGTGTAGAGTGAGATATTTGTTTTCATGGGGCTTCATATCTTAATATTTGATTACAGAAAGGAAAACTCCCCTGAGCACAACGTGCTCAAAAATTTTTTTCAGCTACAGGAAGTGTCTACAAGGAGTTGGGTTTTGCCCAAGTCTTTCCCCACTTGATCACCTTCGAATATTGCCCTGAGAAGCTTTGGCTGCCCCATCCCTGGAGTTGTTCAAGGCCAGATTGGATGGGGTTTGGAACAACCTGGGATAGTGGGAGATGTCCTTGCCCATGGCAGGGCATTGGAACAAAATGACCTTTAATGTCCCATCCAACCCAAACCATTCTGGGATTGTGGTTTGCTGGAGGAGAATCACAATAACAGGAAATAATTTACTCAAACAAAGCACTGCTTGGTTGTTCACTCATCAAATTGGTATTGAAATAAACTGAAAACCTTTCCCCCCGTGAATTTCTGCCCTCCTGGTTTTTACTTCAAGGCAGCCACTCTGAGGTTTAAACTTGAGATGTGCTAAAAACTTCTTTTCTCTGTGCTTAAAACAGGTTTTAGAGATACTTTCCTCGGTAAGAGAAGCAATGTTTTTAAGGCAAACAGCCTGCAAGTTTAATTTTGAAAGGGTTGTCTCTTAAGTAGCAAATTGAATAGAAGGGATTTGATTCCCCTAAATCCCCGATTCTAGAGAAAGCAGCTTGAGATCTCAGTAAGAGAATTAACACACGGGTTAAACTTACAATAAGAAGCAGGACTTGGAAAATGCCTATTCAGATGCCGTTAAGGAAATAATAGGATTAGTTCTTGTCGTGTCAGTGTGGATTCCTCAAACTGGGGGCTTCGCTGACACACAGCCGGGCTGTGTTGCTGGTCTGCCCGTGAAATTGGGGACAATGACAATAAAGATGACTTTTCTTGGAGGCAAATTCCTTTGAATGTTTAAGCCGGTGCTTGTTTACACACACACAGGACAGGTAATTCAGGATGACAAAGAAGCCCCTAATAATCCCCCTCCCTCCCCAGATCTGCTGTTTGTGGCTGAGGTGATGGTAATTGGAGCTGGGTGAGTGGTGAGAAAAAGCAGGAATGCACCGCGGCAGCGTGTTTTCAGTTCCCGTAAGCAGATTTTTGTTCATTTCTATCATCTGTTGCAAACAGAATGTGGCTTTTTACCTGTTATTTTCATCCCTTTATTCCAATGTATATATATTTTAATGTATATACATTATACCCATCATTTAAGATAAAGCATTTTGTCCTTTGTTTTTATTTATGTATTTATTTTCACCGTTCACGACAATTCAGAATCCTGCAAAAAAGCGTTATTTTCAGTTTCTTGTGTTTTTTCCATTCCATAATCATCCACGTGTGTCTTTGTTTTTAGCTTAAACCAAAGAGAACGAAGCGTTAAGGCAGAATTGGGGTTATTTTGACATCACCTGATGCCATCATAGGAGGAGCTGTAGGACACCAGCGCTCTGGAAAACTCCCAAAAAAACGGTAATGAGTCAAAGAAAGGCTTCTGCTGTGCTGTCACTCTCCTGTTCTTGTCTTCAGACGCAACTTCTGCTGCTTTGCAAAGCTTCTCTTTCCTTTTCCATGGGGTTTCCTCTAGCAAATAGTCCTGGGTATCCCGTAATTCCCCCCAAAAGTGCTCTGGGAGCAGAGGGGAGTTTAGGCAGCATTTTACCAAGCCAAAAACTGCATGAGAAACTGTGGCTGCCCCTGGAAGTGTCCAAGTCCGGGCTGGGACGGGGTTTGGAGCAGCCCGGGATAGGGGAAGGTGGCCCTGGTGGCACTGGATGATCTTTATTGTCCCTTCCCACCCGAACCATTCCCTGGTTCTATAATTTTGTGTTTCTACAATTCCATGACTATTATCACCAGAAAATTTACAATATATATAATAATAATATAATAATACCACCAGTGGAGGGAACAAGGTGGGCACGTGCTCGGGCTGACGTTTCCCATCCTGTATCAGAGCATTCCCAAGCACTCCTCCAGCTGGAACTTAAAGAAGCAAAAAAAAAAAAAAATAAAAGCCAAACAGCTTTACAGCTTGGTCTCTGACAGAGAGTATTTGCTGTGTTTTGGCACAGGATTTATTTAGGGGGTGTGTGTGAAGCTTGGAGAGAGCTCTCTGCACATTTTGCAGTGGCAGCCGCTGACGCTGCCTCGAATTGCAGCCAAAGCTGGGCTGGGTTCAGCTCCATGTGTGTTTTAGCTCAGTGTTACTCCATACTGGAGTCATCTTGTAAAGCTGAATGATCTCACAGATCTGGAGATCAGCAAAATATTATCTTACTCAGCTTGCAATTCTAGATTTTAAGGAATTAATTTGGAAAAGCTGCACTGAATGCATGTGTGTACGTGCACATAAATGTATCAGGTTACTGTACCATATATTTTTCTTATCATTGGACTGTTCTTGCATGAAATCCTTCATTCTGCTCTCCTCTGAGCTGTTCCTTTCTCACTCACTAACAGGAGTTGCTCTCCTCTAACAAAAAGTGCTTATCCCTATTCTGTGTCTTTTAAAATGTGTCCATTTAAATTAATATTTAACAGAGCAGAGACATGTCTGTGGTATAATGTATCCACTTATGGCTAATCGTTATTTGAGGTGATTGAGCCTCTTTGTACTTAATTTTTTGTGCTTTTTATCCAGCAGAATCATTTGTAGATTGCAGTGTAAGAGCTGATTTACACCTCAAAGTAGACTGTTCCTCCTGGAGCTCTGGGTTTATCAGTTACCAGCACGCTTTTAGCAGCACTGATGGTGCACTGAGCGTGGAAGGATCTCATCCCAAACTAGAAATCCCAATTCCCGTCCCAGTTTAAGGTGTAGTTACCAATCTATTGGCACCCCCCAGCACAATTATTTTCTCAAAGGTTTTGGAATGGTTAATTTACACTGCTGGAATTTTTTTATTCCAGGTGACTTCATTTATCTGTTCTTTCACCAAAAGGCTGCTCAGGCACTGGCACAGCTGCCCATGGTGCAATCCCCATCCCTGGAGGGATTTAAAAGCCCTGTGGATGTGGCATTTGGGGACACAGGGCAGTGGTGGCCTGGGCAGGGCTGGGGGAACTCGATGACCTGAAAGATTTTTCCAGCCTTAATGATTCAGTGGTTCCAAGTGAGGTGCCCAGTCAGAGCTGCTGGTTTTGGTTCCTCTCAGTCACTGACACTGCCATGTGTCCTCGTCTTGAAATCCTGTCCTTTTGGCTCCAGCTTTGACTGGATACCCACCTCAGACCCTGAACCTTTGGTGGGATGAACTTCCCCACCCCATCAGGGATCCCTGAAGATCCTCTTTTTATTTCACCATTTAAGCTTTAATTGATTGATAATGGTTTAGTAAATACTTGAGCATTACTATTTATTTAATTTTATTCTTTTTTGTTTTGTTTTTTAGGTCTGAAAGGTTTTTATGGGTGGTGAGATGTTCCAGTGCTTGGATCAATCAGTTTCATTTAATGTGGGAAGCAGTGGATTTTTTTTTTTTTGCTTTTGTTTGGTTGGGTTATTTTAAGTTTCTGGAATTTTATATCAGCAGAGCTGATCCAGGGATAGAAACAGAGAATCATGAAATCACAGAATGGTTTGGGTTGGAGGGGACCTTAAAACCCAGTGGGACAGCTTCCACTATCCCAGGTGGCTCCAAGCCCTGTCCAACCTGGCCTTGGACACTTCCAGGGATAAATTTCAAAGGTCCCTTCCAACCCAGGCCATCCTGTGATTCCCTGATTTTCTAAAAGCTCGTCAGATTAAAGCTCACATTAAAAATCACTCTCAGGATTTTGAACGCGCTCAGTTCTCCCTCAGCCATCGCTGAACCCTCCGACAGAGCGAGGCTTTAACTCCCAGCCTGCTGCTTCTCCCGAGTTCAGACATCTCCGCAGAAGATTAAGCAAGTTAGAGAAATTAGCTTTGATCCCTTTCTGCCAGCATAGGATTATTCCACATCACGCTGGGTTTGAAGTTCACGCCTAATCCAGTTTTACACGGCCCCGGGGACCGGGCTGCTCCCGGCTCCGTCTGCGCCCCGCGCTGCAGCCTCTGATTTCGCTGCAGCCTCTGATTTCGTGGCACTTCCTTGATCCTGAGTTTCAATTTGCATTCCCATTACTGCATCCCATTCCATCTTGTGCCATCCCATAATGCCACTGCTTCATGGGGTCTGCCTTCCCGGGGCAGATGGATCCTCACCCTCCCCGTGCTGTTTTGGGTGCTCACTACGTACATTAATATACATTAACGGATATTTAAACCACGCCCTTGCAAACAGCTCCGGTGTCTTGTGCGGGGATTTTCAAGCTGTAGAAACACGTTTACGTACAAAAAGAGTTTGGAGTGTCCAGCCTGGATCATTGTGCACGGAAACACCTGGTGTGAAACGAGATTCCAAGAGCCACTTGTGCAGAACTGGTGCTGATCATGGCAAAGAGGAGGGTCCTGTCCCTGTTTTCCAGAGATTGAATGCTCGGTACTGAGGGTTTTTTTATCACACTGCATTTTATTTATGATACTTGTAACCCCGTAAGATTCCTTCCTAATAAATGTGTATTTTCAGGCTGAAAAAAATCCTTGTCTGTGATCCTTTGAAGTGCCTTTTTACAGGCGTTCAGCATCCTGAACATTTTCTCCTCACACACACGCCGGGCATGGAGGTAAGGGAGCAGCAGAGCATTCCAGCCAGGAGCTATTTGAAGTCCCCAAAGGATGCATTTAAAAGCGACAGCGTGTTTTGCTGGACTGACAAAAGCTTGGTTTAGCACCTGCATCACTCCCAGGGACCTTTCAGGAAGTGCCTCCTGGAGCAGAAAGCACTGGATAGGTCAGAAATGTGGTTTATACACCAAGAATGTGGTTTATAGGTAAGAGTTACAATTCCAAGATTCCGGGGGTGGCTGTATTTTAGTGGGAAGCTTGAGAGATCCCAGAATAGAATTCTCCTCTCTGTTCCTGCCCTGTGCCTTCCTTTCATACACACCTTGTAGTAATATTTCATTTTTTTAAAGGAATGCAGTATTTATGGAAGGGAGAGAGTTTTTAACACTCTTGTAGCCTGGATGGCAGAAAATATCCCTGATTTTCCATGCTGAGTTGCTTGGATAGCCCCTGTTCCTGCTGTTCTCTTCACTGGCAGCAACTCACTCAGAACCCAAATCCATCCCAGAGATATTTAATCATGGAATCACAGAATGATTTGGGTTGGAAGGGACCTTAAAAATCATCTCATTCCAAGCTCCTGCCGTGGACAGGGAACCATCCTCCTCCCCCAGAGCTGGCCTTGGCAGAAAAACACCATTAATCCTGATGGGAACCAGCAATTCCAGGGATTTCACATCACCCCTGCAGCAAAGGTGTGTTCGGAATTATCCTCCTGCATCCTAACAAGGCTTTGACCAGAGCAGGTGCACCCTCTACAAAAAAAAAAAAAAAAGCTTTTTTTAAGCACATCAGCTCTGGAAGGTCTCAAGGCTGTCAGAGTGACTTATCTGCTCTCCTCTGGAAATGGCATTTCTGGAAGGCTGTGGCGGATGCTGCTCTGGCAGTCTGGGCTGAATCCTGCGGAAGGGCTTCAGGAGATCCATCAGATGCCCTACTTAATTTAAAACGTTTGGAGTTTATTTTTTTTTTTATTTTTGTTTCGTTCTCATCACCATAGTAAAATTATTTTTACGACCCTTCGGGTATTACCTGCTTTTATAAATCTTCCTATAATTAAATTTACAAATCCGCCTGTGAGCTGGTGATGTGTAAAACCTTGCAAACGGGACCCTTTGTGTGTTAACCTAAATTTATGTTACTTTTATTCCTTCTGGCAGTAATCATCCTGGCTCTAGGCCTAGGATTAATCTATAAGATGCTGAACATGCTTGAATTTCCCACCCCGCCCCCTTCTCTGTGGCAAACTCGTCTTATGCAGAGCAGGGCAATTTTAAAACTGCTTCCTATGAAGTGGTTTCGCTGTTACCCCTCTTAAGTGGTTCACAGGAGGAGCCACAGCAGAGGTGAATTGATCTGGGCCGTGGATATGGGAAGCAGAAATGATTCAGCCTCTGTCAGTTTGGTGCTGGGCTGATTCTGAGCCTGGGGACGCAGCTTTGGGTTCCTGGCCAGGGGACTGTCACTGTCACTGCTCTGCACGACTGGGGGGCCTGGATGTGTTTTAAAAGCAGGGCAGGGGCTCCAAAGCTGGTCTGGTGTGGCTGGAACTTCCATGCCATGGACAACAGGCAGCTGAACAAGAGCCAGGTGTGCCCAGGTGGCCAAAAAGGCCCATGGCCACTGGGTTGTACCAGGGAAAGTGTGTCCAGCAGGGCCAGGGCAGTGCCCCTCCCCTGTGCTGGCACTGCTGGGGCACCTCCAGTGCTGGGGACAGCTCTGGGACCCTCCTGACAAGAGAGACCTGGAGGGGCTGGAGTGTGTCCAGGGAAGGGAACGGAGCTGGGGAAGGGGCTGGAGCCCCAGGAGAGGCTGAGGGAGCTGGGAAAGGGGCTCAGCCTGGAGAAAAGGAGGCTCAGGAGGGACCTTGTGGCTCTGCACAACTCCCTGACAGGAGGGGGCAGCCGGGGGGGTCGGGCTCTGCTCCCAGGACAGGATGAAAGGAAACAGCCTCAAGTTTCCCAGGAGAGGTTTAGGTTGGATATTAGGAATCATTTCTTCATCAAAAGGGTTGTCCAGCCCTGGCACAGCTGCCCAGGGCAGTGGTGGAGTCCCCATCCCTGGAGGGGTTTAAAAGCCATGTGGATGTGGCACCTGGGGACATGGGGACGTGGTGGCCTTGGCAGTGCTGGGAAATGGTGGGACTCGATGATCTTCTGTGATTCTGTTATTTTCCCATGTTTTTAGGACTGTTTGTCTTGGGGCCAAGGTGCTGCAAGATCCTTAAAGAAATCATGGAGGGTTTGCGCCCACCTTAAAATACCTTGGTGGAACATTTATTCACCCTGTTACCGCGTAGGAGCTCAGGGACATCAAAGAGAGGCACCAACACTTTCCCGAGACAAGAAAATGGTGTTTTCTGGGTGTTGTGTGAAACGTGAGCACAGCCCTGGGCATGGGCAGTCCACAAATTTCCTACAGCTGGGGAAGGACGTTCTGGTTCCCCCATCCCTAAAAACATTCAGGAATACGTTGGATGGGGCTCTGAGCAGCCTCATCTGTCACTGCTCACTGCAGGGGGTTGGAGACCTTTAAAGGTCCTTTCCAACATGAAATATTCCCTGTCACGTGTCCACTCCTCCTCCTCCTCCTCCTCCTGAGCTGGCAGGTTCTGACCAGACCCGCTGCACCCCTTTCTCCATCCCGTCCTTCTCCCCACTGTGGGTGGATGAGGAAGGAATTTGGGAGACTTGGTGCTGTTTCAGGGCTGCTGGTGCAGCCTCTTCCTCTGGGGGTGTCCTCAGGGCTGAGCTGTCCTTGGGGACTGTCCCCTCGGACACAGGAGCCATGTCCCAACAGTGGTGGCCCCAACAAGTCCGTGACTGTAAGCCTCAGCCTTCCTGGATTCCCAGATCGATGCAGCCCCGGACTCGTTGCTGCTGTGTCAGGAGAGCTGCCGTGGGCTGGAGCAAACTTTGCCCACTGGGAATTTTTTTCCTTAGAAAACCTTTCTGGAGTCATTGATTTGCAGCGTGTCTGAGCCAAATTTAAGCATGGAGCCACAGAGATCTGAATTTAGCTGTGCTGGCTGTTTTCCCTGGGAGGAGGGATCACAGGGATGGATTTGATTGCCTCGGAAAATTAGTGTTGATTTCAGTGAAGAATATTTTATTACAGTGTTTGCATTGGCATTGTCTTCATAGGATAATGGCTGAGAGTTTCCTGTGTTTCCTGTGCTTGTGTGTATTTAATGATTTAATCTATTCCTTCTTAATACTGGCTTGGACTGAAAAATAAATAAAAAAAAAAAAAAAGGGCTGCCTACTCTTAATATCCCATCATAAAATAAAATCACTAATCCCAAAGGTGGAGTTGCAATTAAAAAGAAAGAAAACCGGCGTTGAAAAGTATTGAAACTGAATAAAATGGTCTAAAATAGACACTGCCTGTGGTGTTTGCTTCAGACAGTGAAGATGCTGAGGTTGTAGTGCCTTGAGAAACTGGGATGCTGTTACAGGATCTGAGAATGGTTTGGGTGGGGAGAGACCTTAAAGCTCATCTCATTCCAACCCCTGCCATGGGCAGGGACACCTTCCACTAGCCCAGGTTCCTCCACACTCCCTGGGGAGCATGTTCAGTGCCCAAACACCCTCTGGGGAAGAACATTTTCCTGATATCCAGCCTGACCCTCCCCTGACAGCTCCATCCACGTCCTGTTCCTGGTCACAGAGAGCAGAGATCGGAGCTGCCCCTAATTAGAATTGGAGGATCCAGCGAGGAGATTCCTTTCCCTGTTCTGTTTTACAAATATAAAATTATGAGTTGACCAAGATACTGGCCTTTAAACCTTGTTTTTCCCTGTGTGGGCTCTCAAAACACCCCCTCAAGTTCCCTCCAATCCTCTCAGGCACCATCTCCACACTGGGAAGGTTCCTCTGCCCTGAGGATCCAAACATTTGCTGCACATGTGTGGCCCAGGAGAGCCAGGGAGGCTGTTCTGATGCCTTAGGTTTTAGCTTTTATAATTTTCAAATTCGGTATTCCCACTGTGTAACTCTGCAGTGTCCTGCAGCCTGGGAGCTGCTGCTCTCTCATGCTGAGACAGACAGAACAAAGCCTCTCCAGGCTGCTCTCCAAGGACACCCAGCCCGGCCTAGGCCCAAAATGTGTAACCCAGCATCTTGAGAAGGGGGGCAAGCTGAGGGGAAATTCCATCATTAGCTAAAGTTTAATTGGTGAAATTGGGTTGAGATGCAAATGGAGCAAAGCTATAAAAGTGTGAAGAACTCGTGACTCGGGGTCCATCTTGGGTGTAGCCTTTGGCCTGCCCAGGGTGTGCCTCTGAAGGCCTTTCAAATAAATATCCACCTTTATTCCCTTACTCCTGTCCAGTCTCTGTTTCTAGGTTGGCCTCTTTAGGCATCTGTTCAACACCATCAGGCAGCTCAGACCTCCTCAGTTTGGGATCTGCTTTGCAGAGATCAGGGCAGGTGAGGGTTTTTGCTGTGGGTTGTATATCTGGGAGTCTCCCATATTCCTGCTGGCTGCCCACGGTGGAGGTGGGGAGCTCCAGGACGGGGCAGGAGTGCTCCAAGCTCCCCAGCTGGGGGCTTTAACCTGCCTGGAAGTTTTCCCTTGTCTCCCTTGCTGGGTATCACTCCAAGCCACAGGAAGTTTTGGATCAAGAGGAATTACTTTCAGACAGTAATGAAAGAGGCTGTGCTCATAAATGCAGCGCTGGAGCTGTTAAAGCAGGCTGTGTCTGGCACTGGGGGACGAGTGCAATCTAATAAAGGTATTACAAGCACTCGAGTTTGGGCAATTAAAATGATCATGATGTGCTGCAGCTAACGAGGCTGAGGTGAGGCTTGATGGGGGCCAGGGAGTGCATCCAGGTCTGCCCTGGCACAGAGAAGCTGTGGCTGCCCCATCCCTGGAAGTGTCCAAGGCCAGGCTGGACGGAGCTTGGAGCAACCTGGGATAGGGGAATGTGTCCCTGCCCATGGCATGGGGTGGAACTGGATGAGCTTTAAAGTCCCTTCCAACCCAAACCGTTCTGGGATTCTGTTTGCAGAGCTTCTGGTCTGCAGGGGAAGAGAAATAAAGGGACTGAGAGAGGAGGGGAGAGTTAAGCATCACTTAAAGGTTATTGCACATTTTATGTGAGACCTGAGCCTCGATTCATAGAGCTGCAGAATGGTCTGGGTGGGAAGGAACCCTAAAGACCATCCAGTCCAACCCCCTGCACGGGCAGGGACACCTTCCAGTCTCCCAGGTTGCTCCAGGCAGAAATCCTTCCTTTACAGCAGCGTTTTCCTGGATCAGGAGTAGCAGTCAGTCTGTGTTCCCTCTGAGCAGCTCCCCTTTACGAGAGGAATCCCTGTGACCCACCACTGTCATTTGCTGCCTTCAGAGCTCTCCGTGGGCAGCACAAGGGCTCCTTTATGGCATTGTGTTTACCAAAGCTGCCTGGAGGAGGTTATTTAAACTGCAGAGGTTTGAACCGTGCTCTTGACATAATTTTTCTCCATCTGTAGCTTAAATATCAGCCTCTTCTCTGAACTGAATGACTCTCATGGTTACTCAGATGCTTTCAAGGTGCAGTCGTTCCCTTTGTGAGCACCTGTGACATTTGGAGCTGCCCAGTCTGATTGCTACAGAAATCCAGCGAGTTCCAGGCTCCGTGTGGGAATCACAGCGCTTACAGGAGCACATGGAGACACTGGGGTCAGGCTGGATCTTCTGTATGAAATTATTTAAGTTAGATATTAGGAATAATTTCTTCCCTGAGAGGGTGGGGAGGCCCTGGCACAGGGTGCCCAGAGAAGCTGTGGCTGCCCCTGGATCCCTGGAAGTGTCCAAGGCCAGGCTGGGCAGGGCTTGGAGCAACCTGGGATAGTGGAAGGTCCCTGTCCATGGCAGGGGGTGGAACAGGATGATCTCTAAGGTCCCTTCCAGCCCAAACCGTTCTATGATTCTATGAGAAATAAGTTGCTTCGCAGACTCCAAATGTGATTATTAAACGAATCTTTTTTTGATGCAGGAACAGTCCCATTGTGGGGTTCTGTGGCCACAAAAAAAAAGTGCTTTTTATTTTCAAAAGAAGAAACCCAAACCTGGGGAGAAATCCTCAGGAGCAGCAGCTTTCAGAGTGCCCTGCATCTCTATTCCTTTGTGTGTGGGCAGGAGGATTTCTGTCCACTCAAAAAAGCCAGGCTTTTTCAAACAAATAAATAAACACCAATTCCTGAGGTGAAATTCTCAAAGACTTCTAAGAGAACCAGCACCACTGGCCAGGGAGAAAAGTTCCTCGTGTCACCTTGTGCAGCCTCTTTGAATCCCAGTTCCACAGCTCCAGCCAAGCAGATACAGACATGAGGGGGTGTGGGACCTGGAGCTGGTGAGAAAAACCAACGTGGGCTCTTGCTGCCGAGAGCGGAGAGTTGGGATGCTCAGCTCCTGGAGGAGAGCTCCAAAGTGCTCCTCACAGCTTGGAAACACCTCGGATTCCTTCATTAGAGCACAGAACCAGAGAATTGTTAAGGTTGGAAAAGTCCTCTGAGATCATCCAGTCCAAGCATTCCCAGCACTGCCAAGGCCACCACTGCCCCATGTCCCCGAGTGCCACACCCACACGGCTTTGAAATCCCTGCAGGGATGGGGACTCCAGCACTGCCCTGGGCAGCTGTGCCAGTGCCTGGCCACCTTTTCCATGAAGAATTTTTTTCCTGATATCCATTGGAAACCTCCCCTGGTACAACTTGAGGCTGTTTCCTTTTGTCCTGTCCCTGTTCCCTGGGAGCAGAGCCCAACCCCCCCGGCTGCCCCCTCCTGTCAGGGAGTTGTGCAGAGCCACAAGGTCCCCCCTGCGCCTCCTTTTCTCCAGGCTGAGCCCCTTTCCCAGCGGTGCTGGAGGAGGTGTTGGATTCTGTTCGGATTTCAGCCTCCAGCTGAGTTTGCAGGAGTTCCCAGGCTGTGCCCCAGAGCCAGTGCCGGAGCAAGTGCAGCTGTCAGCGAGCTGCCGGGTGGATTTTGGTCCCTGTGGTGCCTTCCCTTCCAGGATTTCCTGATTCTGAGGCCTCTGGGGATGATCTCACTCTCTAATGCAATTTGAGAGCCATCACTCAGCAAAACCCTGTGGGAACCCAGCACAGACTCGCTGCCACCTTTGCTGATCCCAGTGCTTTTGCTGCAAGGAGAGCTGCTGTGCTCAGGTGTTTGTCCCCGTCTGTGCCCTGCGCCAAGCGTTTGTTTTCCGTGAGGAAATCCCATCGGGCATGAAGAGCCCCCGGCTGCCCTCGCCACCAGCACGCCATCCACGCCTCTGTCCTGCTGTGATCCCAGCCCGTGCTCCAGTCCCAAACGAGCCATCTCCACGGCACAGACAGGACGGGCAGGCCAGGGAGCAGCTCAGGAGACCTCCCAGAGCGGGAGCTGTGTGTGGATGGAGGGGTCGAGTGAGGATAGGGAAGAGGCTCGGCCAGGCTGGGATTGTGTTCAGCTCCTCCTACGCCCACACGTGGGAGGCTGCTCCAGGGAAAAGCCACTGCAGCCTCCGCTGGCTGCCTGAAGATTTCTCCATGAGCTGCAGCGGGAGCCTGGAGAGGAGGCTGGGATGTGGGTACCTGGGTTTTGGTGGGCTGGGAATTGCATCTGCTGGCTTTGGTGAAACTCCATCCACAAAACATCATCCATGCCCTGAGGGTCTGTGGCTGCCTCATCCCTGGAAGTGTTTGAGGCCGGGTTGGGCAGAGCTTGGAGCAACCTGGGATAGTGGAAGGTGTTCCTGCCTGTGGCAGGGGGTTGAAACTAAATGATTTATAAAGTCCTTTCCAACTGAAACCATCCCATGATTCCGTGATGGATTTAGATGGCAGAGCAATGAGGTTTTCAGTGCAAAGCCAGGAACATCCCATGAAAACCACGCACAACCCATTACCTGTGCAGGCTCTCCAGGGTTTTGGGAGCCTCCCAGCGAGGGAGAGACGTGGGGGAAGCGAGTCCCAGGTGGGAGTGTGTTTTTGTACCAACAGTGAATTCAAAAGGAGCCGTGAGTGCAGCGACAGCTGAGCGACGGCGCAGCCTCCGCTTTCCTTTCACGCCGGGGATTGTTTCCGCTCAAAGGGCTGCTTTGCATTTTTATTTAATATGAATTTCCCTTCTAACGGTGTCACTCGTGATGCTCGGGTACAGCGTGTGATTCTTCTTCACATCTGAGTACAAAAAGCCAGGCTGGGCATTGTGCTTTCCTGAGTTGGAAATTCCTGCCCTCTTCGTTTGTGGGCAGGAATAGCTTTTCCCACATCCCTGGGAGAATCAGCCTTGAATAGATAAAATACTTGATAAAATACTTCCCTGGGTCCTGGGACATATGGATCTAGAATTGAGCTACCCACTGACCTCCTGCTACGTTTTTGGGGACAAGATCTGTTGCCTGCCAGATGTTTGTGCTCTGTCTGGCACAGCAGGGCAGTCTGGGTGCTATTTTTGTAGCTGTGTTAAATAACTCTGTCTACAGGGTTTGGAGGTAGGAGGGGAAGGTCTGTCAGGGCCCTTTTAAGTGGGACTTGGTGGTTTATCCGTGTTCAGGCTCAGGTAACTCAGGAGATGTTGCGGCTTCATCCATCCCCAGATCTTCCTCTCTCCTGTGTCAGGGCAGAGCTCAGCCAGGCTGGGAGAGCTGAGGGTGTTCACCTGGAGAAGGGAAGGCTCCAGGAAGAGCTCAGGGCCCCTTCCAGTGCCTAAAGGGGCTCCAAGAGAGCTGGAGAGGGACTTGGGGCAAGGGATGGAGGGACAGGACAAGGGGGAATGGGTTCCCACTGCCAGAGGGCAGGGATAGATGGGATATTGGGAAGGAATTGTTCCCTGTGAGGGTGGTGAGGCCCTGGCACAGGGTGCCCAGAGAAGCTGTGGCTGCCCCTGGGTCCCTGGAAGTGATCCAGGCCAGGTTGGACAGGGCTTGGAGCAACCTGGGATAGTGGAAGGTGTTCCTGCCCATGGCAGTCATTTGGAACTAAATGATTTATAAGGTCCCTTCCAACCGAAACCATTCTGTAATTCCA
Organism: Pachycephala philippinensis; assembly: GCA_013397055.1. Taxonomy (NCBI): domain Eukaryota; kingdom Metazoa; phylum Chordata; class Aves; order Passeriformes; genus Pachycephala; species Pachycephala philippinensis. The sequence continues at coordinate 62,284 of VWZT01003426.1, read as the reverse complement.
TGATTATTCTTTAATAAACTGTTTCCCATTTCAGGGATGTCTTGGCCTTCTCTTAAATAATAAGATTTATTTTAAATGGATGTAATACATGACACGTGTACTGCATCTCAGCATCACTTCCACATTTTAGGTGAAAACTTCAAAACACTGAAGAATTCCTATTTGTTGACCCTGGCTGTGTTTTGTGCCACCCGTTCCCTCCGACCCTTTTCCATTTCCCTGTTCGTGGAGTTCCAAAGCCCAGAGGTGGACATTGGGCAACCACTGCCCTGCAGCCTAGAGAACGTGATTTTACCTAAAACCCTCAGGCCTGGGTTCCATCAAGAAAAGTCATAAATGAAAACTTGATTAGGTGAAACCTTCATTAGGTGACACCTCTGCTGGTGAACACTGGCAGAAAGTCTCTCTTCTCATCCTGAGGCAGGTATCCCACACCAATTCCAGCCACGACCTTCCTGCTCCCCTGTCCCACTTCACAGCTGGCCTCCAGATGGCAATAACAATGGCTGTGGTGGCTCAGGGCCCGTCACTGTCCCCAGCCTCCTTTGGAGGAGGGTGGATGTCCAAAAACTCTTGAAGTGCCGGCTTTGTGCCGGCTGCTGTTCCCTCTCTGCTGGGAGCTGCCCTGTCACACAGGCTGGGGGAACAAAGCCAGCACAGCCAGGTGGTGGAAGGGCTCAAAAGCCTCTTTTGTTTGCTTCTCGCCCTTGAAAGGCAAAATGATGTCATGGAGGAGAGGTGGAGGCACGAGAAAGCTCCATGTGACATTGGCAGCCAGGTGTGGGAAGTTCATTGCATTATTTGTGTCTTTGCCACGCTCCCAAAGCCTGTGGTGTGGTGGTGTGGTGACCAAAAGGAGGGTGTGAAGAGTCCAGAGCATCATTCAGAGGTTTTCCAGCTCTGCTGGATGCTTGTGCAGCACCTCTGTGAGGTGTCCAGCACAGAATCCACAGCACTTGTGCAAATGAATTAGAATGTCTTGAAAAATAAGATGTGCACAAGGAGTTTTGGGGCAAGAAAGCTTCAGAGTCAGGTTGGACGGGGCTTGGAGCAACCTGGGATAGTGGAAGGTGTCCCTGCCCATGGGAACTGGATGATCTTTGAGGTCCCTTCCAACCCAAACCCTTCAGTGATTCTATGAAGTCTCGGGGAAAGGTTGGCAAGGATTGGCTCAATCAAAGAGAAGATTCCGATAAGGAGTTGAGTTTTCTGGCTGCTGGTTGAGCATCCCCCCAATGGGGATGAGGCCCCCAATGAAGAAATGGTGTTTTAAACCTCCTATACAAGGATTTCTGCAGGGAGGATAATAATGGCACAAGCTCAACCAAGTACAAGGCACTCTGAGGCAAGTGAACTCCCACGGATAGCAGAGAACAAGGAAAGAAAACGAAGGGGGAAAAAAAACCCAGCTGGGTTGGAGCAGAGCAGACTCCTGGAAATACTCCAGGCTTTGGAAATTGGTAGGCTTCAGGTTCTTGATGGATCCCTCATGGAGCTTAACAAAGACTGGAATATAAAGATATGTTAATACCTTTTCTTTGGGAGTTGTTTTTCCTCTGTTGTGGTCTACGGGACTGCGCTCTCAGGCCTAAAAATAGGGATAATTGATGTAATCCTAAACGGAGGGAACACACCAGCTGAGTGCACAGATTATAAACCTGTCCCCTCAGCACCTGCAGGCCCGGGAGGGACATGCAAAGAAGATTTTTTTTGAATGTTTCCCCCTGATCATCACAAGTGATGAAACAGCAGTGGGCGATGTGAGTGGGGGGTGGAAGAAGCAGTTTGGGAATGCAGAGGTGCTTTGGGGATGGATTTCAGGAAGCTGATACCTTCTCTGGAGGCCAGCCCACAGTTCTGGACTGCTGTGGGCAATAAGCATCCACAAGGGATGGAGAGGACTTCTCTGTCTGGATTTAAGGTGTCTAAAACCATCTACTGCTGTTTTCTCATTGGAGGTACAGCCAATGCAAGGCTGAAATTCCCTGTGAGTTACCGAACGAAAGGCTGGGATCACATCCTTTCCAAGAGGTGTCCAGCTCTCAGGTGCATCTCCACATTATTCCGTGTCCTCACAGCCTCAATCTGCACCAGGGGAAGCTCAGGTTGGACATCAGGAGGAATTTCTTCATGGGAATGGTGGTCAGACATGGGAAGGGGCTGCCCAGGGAGGTTTGGAGTCCCCATCCCTGGAGGTGTCCAAAGAACGCCTGGATGTGGCACTCAGAGCTCTGGGCTGGGTGATGAGGTGGGGATCAGTCACAGGTTGGACTCCGTGGTCTGAGAGGTCTTTCCCAACCTAAATAATTCTGGGATTCTGTGAAAGAGGCCATCTCCACCAATATCCTCAGAGCAAGGGTGTCCTTTGCTGCCTGAGAGCCGTTGGAACTCCCTTAAATTCTGTGTTCAGGCTTTTACTGAAGACAGGATTATTTTTTGTCTTTCATCTGTACCAGTGGGGTCACAACATGGATGTTGGGATGTAGAAACAACTGTTTGCAAAGAGTCTTCATCGAGGACAAGGAGCTCTGCGGGATCCTGCTGGTCACCAGTGCCTGCTTTCAACTGGGATCTTGGGTACCATGGAGGATGTGCAGAGATGTGTCGTGCATGGAGTGACAGGATGAGGGGGAATGGCTTCCAACGAAGAGGTTTAGATGGGATAATGGCTGTGAAGCTGGGGAGGCCCTGGCACAGGGTGCCCAGAGAAGCTGTGGCTGCCCCTGGATCCCTGGAAGTGTCCAAGGGCAGGCTGGGCAGGGCTTGGAGCAGCCTGGGATCGTGGAAGGTGCCCTGGGAACACAAAAGAGAACATCAGGAGCACTCCTGGCTGCAAAGGGGCCACTGCTCTGTGCCTGGCCCGTGCTCTGGCTGGCATGCAGAGCAGCACTGACCCTTCCAGCCACAAGGCTGGAGATTTTAAAGCTCTTCTGGGGAGAGTCCTCATGCCCAGAGTAACTGTGTCTTCATTATGTCTGCTAGATGCTGCTGAAAAATTAATGACGCTCTTACGGGCCTTGGTTAAGGAGCCTGCTCTGGGCAGGGAGCGAACGTCCCCGCTGATGGGGCCTGGGAACCCGGAGAGCCAAGTGGTGCCTGCTATTTATTCCCTTTTATTTAGCATCCATATTTAATGCTTTGCCTCTTTGAATGGCCCTGCAAATACGAACAAATTAATTGGGGAGTTGCTGCAGCGCACGTAACGAGGAGAGCCCAGCTAATTAGGCAGGGTGGGGCGTGGATGGAGCTCTGTTCAACAAGTGCTCCTGTCCATTTCCTCCTTCCAGTCCAAGTTCTGGTTTCAGCTGCACTTCACTGATGGGGGAAATCCAAGATTCAGCAAAAATTCCTTCTGAAGGGTTTTTCTCAGAAAGGAAAAGCAGAACCTCTGTGCTCTAGAAACAGGAGTTACACTGATGTGTTTAATTTATGGATTTAAGTCATTTTAAACTTTTCTTTCTCGCTCTCTCTCTCTTTTTTTAAACATACCTGGCTGGGAACGTCTCTCTAATTAATTGCTTTGCAGCAAATGAGACCATTTAGACCATTTCAACAAATCCTCCATGCACATCTTAGATCTTAATCCAGTGGTAATGTATTGGGCAGTGCATCACAGCGAGCAAGGTAACTCCATCCCTGTTGGAATAAGGCTTATTCCATAGGAGTGATTAATGAATTTGGAATTTCTGGTCTCTCTGTTGCTGCAGTTACTGTGAGGTGTGTTTCTGTTTTGCATCCATGCCCGAGGGACAGTTTCCCAAGAGTCTTCCCCTGTTGGATCCCTTCTCACTTCTTCACCCTATCCATCCGAAATCTCCCTTTAATATTAGTGGGAACATGGTGGAGCAGGAAATGAATGCAGAAGGAAATTAGGTTGTTTTTGCTCGGTTTTCCTGAATTTCTGGCCAATAACTCCCTCCAGGCATACAAAAATTGACCCAAATCCTATGACTTGTCAGAGGTGGGGGTTGAGGGCTGGGAGGTGTTGGTCGTTGGTTGTGTTTTGCCAAGATGGGGGAGAATTTCTCCTGGAGGGTCTGGGGAGTGTCTGTTCTTCCTTCCCTTCAGGAAGAACTTTCCTGTGCAGTGACTGAGCACCGGAACAGGCTGCCCAGAGAAGGTGTGGAGTCTTCAGATATTCCAGAACCATCTGGACACAGTCCTGTGCCCTGTGCTCTGCGATGACCCTGCTGGAGCTGGGGGGTTGGACCAGTGACCCACTGGTGCTCCCTTCCAACCTTTACCATCCTTTATCCCCTGGCTTTGCTCTTCCCCAGCTGAAAGGGCCATTTTCCATGATTTTTCTGTACAGTCACCTAACCTAGAGGGTGTTCATGCCCCAAATCCCAGCTGAGACCTCTAAACCCAGGACAAACAAGTCTCTGGTCCCATCCTTCTCCTTCCTGCTTTATCTCCCCTCCTGCCATGCCAGCAGCAGGAATTCCTGTCTGACTCTGCCCTTTTTGCCCTGAAGACACCACCAACCTCCTCGCTGAGTGTTTTCCCTCCACTGACCCCTGGGATCCTCCTTTCCCACCTCTCATCCCAGTCCTTCCATCCCTTGCTGCCTGCAGGGTGATGCTGATGCTCTGTATCCTGCTGGGAACGCCGTGGGCTTGGGTTCATCCAGGGCTCGGGTTCATCCTGGGCTCGGGTTCATCCTGGGCTTGGGTTCATCCTGGGCTCGGGTTCATCCAGGGCTCCGAGATGTTTCCACACAGCCCCTGTGGAGGCTGGGGGGATGCTGTGCTGGAATCTGGGGAGATGCTTCTCGGGAATCTGGGGAGATGCAGCCCTGGAGGCTGGGGAGATACTCCTCTGGAATCCGGGGAGATGCTCCTCTGGAATCCGGGGAGATGCAGCCCTGGAGGCTGAGGAGATGCTCTGCTGGAGGCAAACGTGGCCGGCACACATCAGCTGCTCCACGGCCGCCGCTTCATTCCGGCATCGGGCTCGGATAATCCCCTGTGCCTTTAAACGTGATGCACATCAAAGCCAAGCGGAGCAGAGGAATTCCCTCTTCCCGCCTCCCAGCCCGCGCTCCCTCCTTTTCTCGTTTAAATTTTCGGGACTGGAGAGCGGATTGCAGCTGACACAGATTTGTAGCCGTCTCCATGACGACAGAGACGAGCAAGTTGTATGTGGAGCGTGTTCATTGTTAACTTTCTAATTTCACTGAGGTCGCTGGATGGTTTTTCTCCTCTTTTTTTTTTTCTTTTTTTCCCCTCAGCTCTGCGATACCCTGGAGAAGGAGGAGCTGTCGGTGCCCCTGATTCTCCAGGCGTGCTCTCTTGCTATCCTCGGAGCAAAAGCACTGGGAACCAGCCCCCAGTTTTTAAAGCTTTCCCATTTTTAACCCCTTCTGCCCATCCCTCCGGGTGTTCAGCTCACGTGCACCTCAGCAATTCCCATTGCTCCCTGAGTTTCCTTGGTGCTTTCTGGGATTTCTGCTGCCTCCTTCTCTTGCTTTCAGCACTGCTGCACAGCCAGTGGGATGCTGGGCAAAGGTGAAGGTGCAGCGTGTTGATGACCACTCGCATGAGCGCCATAAAAGCCACCAATTCCTGTCCAAGGATGCAGCATAATCCATGCCTCCCCTGGAGGAGAAGTGGGACACAGCAGCAGTTTGACAGAGCTGGTGGCATCACTGGTGTTTTAGAAGTTTTGGACCTCCCAGTTTGACTTTGTCCATCAGGGCAGGTTTAGATCTGATACTAGGAAAAATTTCTCCACAGAAGAGGTTGCCAAGCACTGGAACAGGCTGCTCAGGGAAGTGGTGGAGTCACCATCACTGGAAGTGTTCAAAAACCATGTGGATGTGACACTGGAGGACACAGTGGTGGTGTGGGGTTGATGGTTGGACTGGATGATCATAAAGGTCCTTCCTGACCTTAACAATTCCATGATTCTGTGATTCTTTTCTCGACTCAAGAAAAAAACACACCTGCACACAGACTTGGGGATTTTAAAAAAACTTGGTTTAGAATGAGGTGGAATTTGGTATTCCAGGTTAGGATTAATGCTGCTTCCCCCCCTCAAGTCATCCTCTGATGGGATGAGGGAGAAAGTTCCCTTGTGCAGATGCTCTGTGCTCAAGTGACCTTGTTTGTGTTTCCCCATGACTGCAAGGTCTCCCTCCCTCTTCCCAGAGGAAATGATGGAATTCACACAGCAAAGAAGAATCTGGGAAAGCTGATGGCAGAGCAGCTTGGGAAGAGAAGGCTGTGGGGAGACCTCAAATCAGTACTTAGAGGGGGCTTATAAAAAAGAGGGAGAGACTTTTTACATTGGCAGAGAGTGACAGGACAAGGGGGAATGGTTTTAAACAGAAAGAGGGCAGATTTAAGTGATATTAGGGGGAGAAACTCCTCCCTGTGAGGGTGGTGAGGCCCTGGCACAGGGTGCCCAGAGAAGCTGTGGCTGCCCCTGGATCCCTGGAAGTGTCCAAGGCCGGGTTGGATGGGGCTTGGAGCACCCTGGGATAGTGGAAGGTGTCCCTGCCCATGGCGGGGGGTGGAATGAGATGATCTTTAAGGTGCCTTCCAACCCAAACCATTCCAGGATTTTAGGATATCAGGTTGCTGGTCACAATTTTCCCAGTTTGGCCAAACTTCATGAGCAAGGTCAGGTCCTATCAGGGACTCGATGTGCTCAGGCTGTTCTCAGTGCCTTGGGTTAAGCTGAGTACAGCAGCCAGTGTTTCTTGCCTTTAAAACTGCAAAAAAACCCCAAACCATTGGGATGTTTCTCAAACAAACCCCACCTTCGTGGCATCACTGATGTCCCTTTTCCTTGGCTGCAGATGGAAAGCAGGGGAGGATGGGACATTTGACCTGCAGTGCCCTGTGCTACTCCCAACGCCCGCTGTCAGCAGGTCAGTTTGAGCCTGGCTGGAAGCCCCTGGATGTGTTAATTGAATTAATCTCCTTCCTATAAAGCACTGAGCTCTTAAGGTCAATGTGCAGTGGAACACAGAGCCGTAATTGAGGCACTCGCTCACTCATGTGCATGCTGGAAGGAAGACTGCTCTGATTGATTCCTCCAGGAAGGAGCTGCCTGACATTTCAGGCCCAGATGGTTTGCTTGGGATGGTCTTCATGCTTTCTGACTCAGTTTCTGTCGTCTGACTCGTTCCCTCTCCTTGTTGCTCCCTTGAAAATGTGGGTTTGAAAATGAAGTATCAATTTTTTCTCACTGGTGATGAAGACTCACACCAGTTCCTCACCTCAGCTCTGTGTGGAGGGGTGGGTTTTGTGCAGACCAGCCTGCTCTGCTTTACCCAAGGAAGCAATTTATCCTTCCTTTTTTCAATATTTGGCCGTTTTCCTTTGTTTCTGCACCTTTCAAACAGACAGAGAGTTTTTCCCGGGACTTTTCTTAGGGCAGATGAAGAAGCAGTTGACCAGAAGAGATAAAATCCCACCAGGGCAATGAGGAATAAAATTCCTCGCTGATGTTCTGGTTGGGACTGTGCAGGATTTGAAAGACTTTGGGTGGATTAACCTGAACAGCAGCACTTGGATGTTCCAGCCTATTGTGATTCCTTCTGCCTTTGGAGAAAAAATGTTGTTTCTGGACAGGATGGGTGTGATTTTGGGAGAGGGAATGGTGTCAGGAGAAGAGTGGGAAGGCTGTGAGCATCTGTAGGAAAACTGGCAGTTGTCTAGCAAGGGAAAGGACTCATTCTGCTCCAAAGAGTGAGGAGGAATTGCTCAACCATTGCAGGAAAAACAAAAACACGTTGTGGACGTGGTTTCCAGGAGCTCTGGAAATGGCAGATCCCCAGGGATAACAGAGATCACCACACTCTTGTCTCTGGAGCTGCTCAGAGCTGAGGGTGGATAAAACCTGACTTTGCACCAGCAGAAAGCCACAGATCTTGTCTTTTTTCTGGCAGTTTGTCCTTTTCTCACCACTTGTAGCCTACAAAAAGGTCATTTTATACGGACAAATCCCATCCCCAGCCTTAGAGAAGGGCTGTTATTACTCTGAAAACAATAAAATCAAATAATGCCAGACTTTGCAGGAGTCCCTCTGTACAGAGAACTCAAGAGGATTTGCTGTCTCCCTGGGAAAGAAATTACAGGCTGGGGGTTAACTCTTCTGCTTGAGTCATTTTCCAGAGTTGATTTTGGCTTTGCTGTGGAATATCTTGTCAGATTTTTTTTTGTTTGCCTGCCGACATTTTAATAAAAATATTTTATTTCGTGCCTGTAGTACTTAAAAAATAATTGGGAGGGAAGGAAAAGGGATAGCTTTTCATCAAGTATCTCATTTTCCTAAGGATCTTAGCTTGGGAAATATATTCTTTTTGTGAGAAAGTCCACGTGCTCCAGGAGCTGAGGATGAGCACGGCTTCACCAGGAGAGAGAAGCAGAAATGCAAAGGAGTTGCACAAGTTCTGACTCACTCAGAACAAAGAGCAGGAGGCTCCAGCCCTGCTCCAAAGTGGAATCACCAGCACATGCCCCATCCCAGGAAAGCTGCTGAAACCAGGCGCTTTCCCAGAGGCTGCTGCTGCCCTTTTTGCTCTTTGGGATCTCCTTGCAGGAGCTGGCACATGCTGTGCTGCAGAAAGTGTTTGTATTACAAATGAAATTGGAATTACTGGTTAGAGATGGGAGGTCTTGCACAAATACCTGATTTATTGGGTATTCACATTGATGGGATTGTTTCTGCTGGCCCCACAAGGCTTAGGTTGGGCTCCAGACCTGGCTTTGGGGCTGCCATGACCTGGGTGGAGAGAGAGGAGCAGAGAGATGTCAGATAAACCTGGCTGGCTTTGAGGAGCAAGGTGAGGAGCAGGTGGAGCTGGGCACATGGACTTGATGGACTCACTGTGCCGAGGTGCAGGGGCTTGGCTTAGAAACTGCAGGAAACACAAAGAAATCCCAAGTATGGACTGATCACAAGGTGGGAAATGTAGCCTGGAAGTGGAGGTGATGCCTTAAGTTTTAACTTTTATATTTTTCAAATTCTGCATTCCCAGTGTGTAACTCTGCAGTGTCCTGCAGCCTGGGAGCTGCTGCTCTCTCATGCTGAGACAGACAGAACAAAGCCTCTCCAGGCTGCTCTCCAAGGACACCCAGCCCGGCCTAGGCCCAAAATGTGTAACCCAGCATCTTGAGAAGGGGGGCAAGCTGAGGGGAAATTCCATCATTAGCTAAAGTTTAATTGGTGAAATTGGGTTGAGATGCAAATGGACCAAAGCTATAAAAGTGTGAAGAACTCGTGACTCGGGGTCCATCTTGGGTGCAGCCTTTGGCCTGCCCAGGGTGTGCCTCTGAAGGCCTTTCAAATAAATATCCACCTTTATTCCCTTACTCCTGTCCAGTCTCTGTTTCTAGGTTGGCCTCTTTAGGCATCAGAGGAAGGAGGGGAGGGAATCAGGAGGGGTTCAGGAGTGTCTCTAGACCAGCTCGATCCCATCCGATCTGGGAGACCTTGCTGGAACATGGCCCCTGTTTCTGGTGTTTCTGGCACACCCAGGGTGAGTCCAGGATGGAGTGGGCAGAGTTCAGAGGCAGGTCCAGAGGAGGTCTAGATGACCTTTTAAGTTCCTTTCCCACCCAGACTTCTCCGTGACTCTGTGATCTATTTCCAAATCATCCCAAATTCATCAGCTGGGGGGATAACAGAAGGAGTTTGGGGCAGCAGCTGGAAGCATCCTGTGTCTTAGGGGCACCAGCAAGGAGACCTCTGTGCATTTACCATGGGGTCGAGGTGTCCCTGGGCTGGGTCATGGCAAGGAGACCTGGCATTGGTTGATGCCAAGGGTTGAAATTGATGACCCCAGGGGTCAAATGGCTATTTTAAATTACACCCTGGGATGGCCAAAACCTCACCAGGACAGCTGCCACCTCCTTGGCAGTGCTGGGTTAACAGTTAGACTCGATCTTGGAGGATTTTTCCAAACTAAACAATTCTATAGTTCTATACCAACCCATACAATAATTTCCTTTCTGGATTCTCCTCCCGAGGCAGATCCACCACTCGCTGCCAACAGAGCCATTCCCTGTTCCCTGTCCCCAAGCACCACATCCACACTTCTTTTAAATCCCTCCAGGGGTGGTGATTCCACCTGGGCAGCTGGACCAGTGTTGACAACCTTTTCTGTGAAGAAATTGTTCCAAAAACCCAACATAAACCTCCCCTGGCTCAAGCTGAGGCTGTTTCCTCTTGTTCTGCCACTTGTGATGGGGGAGAAAAGACCAACCCCCAAAATGAAACACCAAAGAAATGATCTCCTCCAGTCCCTTGGCTTGTAACCCCCCCTCTGTCACAGCTGGATTGGAGGAAAACAGGAATTTGCAGCAGGTTTGGAGGTAGCTTGGATGGGGGTGATCCATCCCATCACTTAGGAGTCCGTGGGTTTGCAGTGCCCTCTGCTTTAGAAACACCTCCATGCCCGACCTCCTGGCTGTCTTTGCGGACACTTCCCACCTCCTTTTGCTTTTCCCAACACTTCAGGGTTGGCAGCCAGGGAAAAGCTTCCCCAGCAGGAAAAGATCGCGTGCGGAAAGCACCCGGCGCCTTCCTGCACAGGCTCTTTGTCTGTCCCTGAGCTCCTCACAGCCACTGCTGTTGCAAGTTCAGATTCCTAACGTTTTGCCAGGATGCACTGGAGCTTTTCTAGCACCTCAGAATTAAGAGAATGTGTTTGTGCAATTTCCATGTTGCCCTGCGTGTGTTCACCTGACACGGGGTTGGCACGTGCTCCCAGCTCTTGGAATCATCCCCTGAAAGCACGGCCTGCGAGGGGGTGGTGCTGGGGGCTGAAATTTGATTCGGGAGGAGGAGATGCTGTCTGGCTTCTGCACAAGGAAATCCAACCCTTTCCAACCTGAGGATCAGATCAAACACTTGCCAGTCCGCTAAATGCACTAAGTGCTAATTTGGTGGGTTTTTCATCTGCTTCGTGCGCCTGAAATAGGATCCCTCCTCTGGCTATCCTTGGGAAGCCTTCAAGGAGGTTAAAAATACAAATGTGAAAGCTGTAATGATAAATGTCCCCTCAGGATTCACTCGGAACCTCTCAGATGTGCTGAGGAGCCAGGGCACCGGAGCAGAGCTGGAGCACTCTCACGGGGGAGGCTCTCGTTGCTGAGCCACCAAGGATGTGAACGAGAAGTTGTGTGGTGAGGGACCCAGAGAAATCATGGAATCATGGAATGGTTTGGGTTGGAAGGAACCTTAAAGCTCATCTCATTCCTCCCCTTGCCACAGGTTCTGCTTGGAGCCTTGTAGAACAAGCAGTGGATCATCCATGCACAGAGTTACTTCGTGGGAAGGAACACAACAAACTCAAAGCACATAAAGTTGACCCAGGCCAGCTTGAACAGTTCCTAGCCACCCTCAGGGGGTTAGGAGAAGCCTAAGATCCAGAGATTGGATATTAGGGGGGAAAAAAGTCTTCACTGGAAGGGTGCTCAGGCATTGGAACTGCCTGGAGAAATGGTGCAATCACCATCCCTTGGAAACGTTCAAAAACACGTGGATGTGGCACTTGGGGACAAGGTTTAGTGGTGAAAATGGTGGTGCTGAAGGAATGGTTGGACTCCATGATCTTGGAGGACTTGTCCAACCGAAACAATTCTGTGACTCTGTGATATCTGTGCTCAGCTGACTGTGAGGTTTGAAGTAAAAAATAGCCACTTAAAGTACCCTCAGCCAAGCCCAAGAAGGGGGTTTCAGAAGGACATCCATCTTCACTTAAACATAGCAGGAACAAGGCTTTTCAGTGTTTCTGCCCAAATTGTGCCAGTGGTGTATTCTTTTCCACGTGGAAAATATGCATCCCTTGAATCTTTTAAATTGAGGAAGTTCTGGATTTCTGGGCAGTGGTTGTTGTTCCCCCTGGGTGCACTCACAGCCCTCTGCTCGCCCTCCACTCCCAAGCAGGCTGGCATGGATTCAGACTTCCAGGAAAACATGATGTGATCCTTGGAGTTGTCCTGTGCAGAGCCAGGAGTGGGACTTGATGATCCTTGAGCATCCATTCTATGATTTTATCCTATAAAGCCAAATCCTCACTAAACCTCTAAATCTCTTGGCATTAAGGACGTTAATATCATCATTTTGGAATGACCCCAAGCAAAATGGGTTGCTCTGCAGATAAATTAACTTTTTTTCCCCATCACATTTCTATGGGATTTATTCCTGCAGGAATGTGTTTGTGGTGCAAGTTGAAGTCGGGTAAAGCCTGGTTTAGTGTGAAGGTTCCTACTGTTAAAACTGTTGAAAGAAAAATCTGTTTTACAGCATTGTAGATGATAAACAGCTGAGTGGTCAAGGCTGAGACTCAAGGCTGAGACTCCAGCCTGGTTTTAACTGGGCTTGGCAACAGGAGAAGGAGAAATGGTCCAGGTACCTGATGCCTAAAGAGGCCAACCTAGAAACAGAGACTGGACAGGAGTAAGGGAATAAAGGTGGATATTTATTTGAAAGGCCTTCAGAGGCACACCCTGGGCAGGCCAAAGGCTGCACCCAAGATGGACCCCGAGTCACGAGTTCTTCACACTTTTATAGCTTTGGTCCATTTGCATCTCAACCCAATTTCACCAATTAAACTTTAGCTAATGATGGAATTTCCCCTCAGCTTGCCCCCCTTCTCAAGATGCTGGGTTACACATTTTGGGCCTAGGCCGGGCTGGGTGTCCTTGGAGAGCAGCCTGGAGAGGCTTTGTTCTGTCTGTCTCAGCATGAGAGAGCAGCAGCTCCCAGGCTGCAGGACACTGCAGAGTTACACACTGGGAATGCAGAATTTGAAAAATATAAAAGCTAAAACCTAAAGCATCATAACAAGTGACAGAGCAAGAGGAAATGCCCTCAAGTTGTGCTCTGGGAGATTTAAATTGGCTATTAGGAACAATTTCTCCACCAAAAGGGCAGCCAGGCATTGGAATGGGCTGCCCAGGGCAGGGCTGGAGTCACCACCTCTGGAAGAGTTCAAAATGTGTGGATGTGGCACTTGGGGACATGGTTGAGTGGTGGACACAGTGGTGCTGGTTGATGGTTGGACTCAATGATCTCAGAGGTCTTTTGCAACGTTAACGATTCCATGATTGGCTCAAATGGAAATCCACATTTCAGATCTCTCCCCTCTTCCTATTTTGTGCCTCTGAGACAATTAGGGTTTTCAGTGGAGAGGCAGAGGCTGGGTCTCCTCCTGCACCAGCATCCTGCTCCCAGAGCAGCCTCCCAGAGCCAGGGTTTCAGATACCCTCCAGCTCTGCCACAGATCCAGGCCTGGGGCCTGCAAGATGGGGACAAACTTTTTACTGGGGCCTGTAGTGGTAGGGCAAGGGGTGGTGGTTTTAAACTAAGAGAGAGGATATTTATATTAAATATGAAGAATAATTTTTTTATGATGAGGGTGATAAAACACTGGCACAGGGTGCCCAGAGAAGCTGTGACTGCCCCATCCCTGGAAGTGTCCAAGGCCGGGCTGCAAGGGGCTTGGAGCAACCTGAGATACTGGAAGGTGTCCCTGCCCACGGCAGGGGGGTGGAATGAAATTATCTTTAAGGTCCCTTGCGACCCAAACCAATGTAGGATTTCCTGATTCCCCCTGTTTTGCAATAGTTGTGTCTGTCATTTCTTTGGGGATTGGGGTGGCTCCGAGTGGGAACAAACCCTGCCCACATGTGGCTACTTTCACCTTCAGCATCCTGGAGGATGCAGGAGTGCCTGTTCATTGATTTTTCCTGGGACACTGTGGGCAGGGAGGTGGGCACATGGAGGGTGTACCAGGTGGGGAGGGTCTGTCTGTAGCAGCAAATTAACCCCAGCACTTGGACTCTGGGGCAGAGTTATCCACAATGCTCAATTTTAGGGTCCTGCACTGTTTGGCCTGGCCACGCTGCCCATGGGTTGGGTCCTGGCAGGTCCAATCTGTGTGTGCAGGCCCAGAGCTCCCTCCCCAGGCACACATCAAACAAACCAACCAGGGCAAGGGCATGAGGCTGGATCCTCCTCTGGGACCATCCCTGTCACTAAATCCACACCATGATCCCAAACACGGGCTGGGCCCAGACCAACCACCCCTCTCCCAGACAGTATCTGGGCGTGCCTGAGGGTTTAGCAGGGATGTTTTCCAGCAGGCTCCGTGCCAGCCTGCTTTGGAGGACGGGAGAGTTTGTCCATATGGATGTGAGCTGTGCCATGCTGCTTTGCCCTCGGAGAACTGGCCCTGACCCATTTTATTTCCTAGCAGGGATGTGGGACGCGTGGCCCGGAGGCGTTGGATTCGCCAGGCTCTGCGAGCAGAGCTGCCCTTTGCCAGGTGTCTGGAAGTTTTAGGGGCTGTTAATGGGAGAATTAAACCCCACTGGCTGCTCCTCCTTCCTGGGAAATGCGTGATGTAATCCAACATCCAGTGTTTTCTGTGCATCCAAGCAGAAATAGCTCCAGATCCAGAGCATTTGCAGTCAAAACAAAGGAGAAACTGAGGCACGGGACTTGTTTGACCTGCTAGGATCCCACAGGATCCAGATGCTGGATCCATACTCTGGAAATCATCACCAGAGAGGTGCTGTTTGGATGTGGGTGACTGGTTTGGGCCAGTTTGGGCAGTGCAAATGAAGGCAAAAGCACTGCCAGGAACCAGGGTGCTGCAAAAACGTGCCAGGGCTCAGAAGGGCTCATCCCATCCGAGCTCATCCCGATCTCAGGCAGAGGGTGGGATTGTTGGGGTGTCCTGTGCAGGGCCAGGAGTTGGGCACAATGTTCCTGTGGGTCCCTTCCAACTCAGGGTGTTCTGTGGTTCTGTGATCCTGCCAGTTCTTCATGGAACTCATTGCTGAAATGGGGAAGTAGATTCCCGAGGTTTATGTAACTGGAAAAGTCATTAGAATAAGGGAAATTTGAAAAAGAAAAAAGCCCAGCTATCCTTCTCTGTAGGTGCAATCATAGACTTATTTAGGCTGGAAACAACGTTTAAGATCACTGAGTCCAGCCATCCCCCAGGACAGCCAAGGCCAGCACTGCCCCATGTCCCCAAGTGCCACATCCACATGGATTTTAAATCCCTCTAGGGATGGGGACTCCAGCGCTGCCCTGGGCAGCTGTCCTAGGGTTTGGCAACCCTTTCCATGAAGAAATTGTTCCCAGTATCCAATGTAAATCTCCCCTGGCACAACTTGAGGCCATTTCCTCTCATCCTGTCCCTGTTCCCTGGGAGCAGAGCCCGACCCCCCCGGCTGCCCCCTCCTGTCAGGGAGTTGTGCAGAGCCACAAGGTCCCCCCTGAGCCTCCTTTGCTCCAGGCTGAGCCCCTTTCCCAGCTCCCTCAGCCTCTCCTGGTGCTCCAGCCCCTTCCCCAGCTCCGTTCCCTTCCCTGGTAGTACCAAATGTAGAGATTGCTGGGGATTGGGAGAGCTGTGGGAAATTCTCATCCCAACTCTTATCCTTTCCTTGGGAATCTGTTATTGACCATTGTTGGAGCCAGAAAATGGATGGGTCTGACCCAGCAGAGCAGTTTGTGAGATTTTACAGGATTTGATCCAACTTTGATTCAAGGGAGTTTGGGTTTGTGACCCCACTTGGAACATCCCATGAATGTTTGAATTATGGGATAGCACAGCAACTTCCAGTGCACAGCACAGAAAAATCTGGGCAGGGATGTGGGAGGAGAAGTGTTTGGGCTCCAAGGGACTTAAATATCCCAGAGACAGCACCACAGCGGCTGTGTGGCTTCAGAGCTGTGCTGGAATCTCCACCTGGCCACCAAGGTGACGTGTTCCATCCCCCAGGACACGTCCAGAGAGATGCAGCCTTCACCTCAGGGACTCTGGCTCATACCTAATGTGTTGAATAAAAAAAATAAAATGAAATAAAATCACCACTTTCTCTAGACTTTCCAGCTTTCTGTGTTAACCAGAATGACTCTTTTAAGTTGGGGATGGATTCCCTGGATGCTCCCAGGATGTATTTGGTGCTCATCTTCATGAGGGGGTGAGAAGCCCTGCTGAATGAATAAAGAGCAGAGCTCTGCTGCTCCAAGTGACGTTGATTTTAATGAAAATGGCACAAAGTGGAGCAGGAGGACTTCACCAGCTTTCCAGAAAAGCTTCACCTGGTGGGAGCAGAGGCAGGAGCTGACCTTGAAGGAAGCTCAGCTCAGATTTGGGACATCTGTGAGCCACTGGAAAGGCTGCTCAGCACAATGGGAACGGTTTGCAGCGGGGTGTGCACCTGGAAGCACAACTGGATGGGGCTGGTTCAGTGGCTGCACAAGCCTCTGAGAGGCAGCTGCTGCTGAGCAAAACGAGTCCCTGGACCCACATTTCCACTGGTTTCTTCCTGCAGAGAGAGAGGCCGTGGAGCTTCGCTCTAGCAGGAGGCACTGGGCTCTGTTTTGTGCACATCTCTGTGAGAAGGCAAAGCACAGGATCCTCTGTCCCCTCTGAGTGGAAGCTGCTGTCACTTCTGTGAGCTTCTGTTCCTACAATCATCCTCCCCTGCCCTGCCCCAGCCTCAAGCTGCCCAAATTACCTGCACATTCCCTGTGTGTGCCACACAACAGGGATAAACCGGCATGGGGATATTTCCTTCCTCTCTCCATCAATCCAGGAGCATGGTTCCCTCCACCCATCAAAGAGGCGTTTTTATTCCCTTGCTCCACGTCACTCCTGAACTGCTCCCAGCCAGAAACTCGCTGCTTGAAGCGGTGTTTGATTTAACCAGAGGCAACTGAACACCACAGTCATCAGTCAGCTCCTGACACTATCAAGGCCTGGGAGATGAAGGAGTGAATTAAAAGGGAAGGGAATAAGAGAGAGAGAGAATAATAATAAAAAAAATAAAAAAAATCCTGTCCTCTAAGATCTGAT
Source organism: Pachycephala philippinensis (assembly GCA_013397055.1). Lineage (NCBI taxonomy): Eukaryota > Metazoa > Chordata > Aves > Passeriformes > Pachycephala > Pachycephala philippinensis. Next base: position 45,453 of record VWZT01003426.1, on the reverse strand, counting down.
TTCACGTTAAATGTTTTCATCTTTGGAGTGAGCATTAGCAGCTGATCAGCAGTGTCTGCTCTTTTGACTCCCTGGTAATGTGCAGTTGTTCAAAGGGACAGGGAACACGGGCTCCTGCAGGAGATGAAGGGCTGGCAGCTGCCTGGATCTGGCTCTCCTGCAGCCTTGCCAGCCGACCACAGGCTGCAGGAGAGGCCTGGCTGCCTCTCTGGTGCTGTCAGAGCTTAAAAATTGCTGTGCCTGCACGGGAGTCTTCTTCCTTGGGCTCCTCAGTGAGCGAAAACTACTGGATAGGGCAGCATGGGGGGGAAAAGGCTGGCAGGGCTTCCCTCAAGAGGTGTGCCGGGCTTCTGGTGGGACTGTTGGTCAGGGAGAAGATCCCTGGCACGTGGCCGGGATTTTACACGGCCTGGAATGGGCAGTGGCTGCAGACAGGTCAGCCAGGACTCCCGAGGAGTTTGCCAGGGCTTTCTGCAGGCAGGAGCTGGGATGGAGCTGTGCCATCTGCCTTAACACTTCCGAGTGTCCCCACCACTATTTTTACAGCCCCGCTTGGACAGCTGCTCACGCCTGAGCTGGAATTCAAGCCAGGCTTTCCATGGATGTAAAGAAACGCAAATGGAGTGACCTTGGTGGGGCAGCTTTGATTTACAACAGTTGTGGTTGCCGTGGGCACCAACGTCACGGCCACGCGTTGATCCACAGCTGTGGAAATGCTGGGATGGAAGAGGAAACGGCCTCAAGTTGTGCCAGGGGAGGTTTAGATGGGATACTGGGAAAAAATTCATCACTGAAAGGTTGGAACAAGGCTGCTCAGGGCGGTGATGGAGTCCCCAGCCCTGGAGGGATTTGAAAGCCCTGTGGATGTGGCACTTGGGGACATGGGTCGGTGGTGGATGTGGCAGTGCTGGGTTAATGATTGGACTCAGTGATCTCGGAGGTCTTTTCCAACTTTATCGATCCTGTGATTCCACAATCTCGTTCCCACATGTGCTCAGCAGTGGCCAAGTTGGAAGAAGTCAGGAGAATCCCTTTAGAGGTTCCTTGGCTGATGTCTGGCACCTGAAATTTCCTTCTCCTGGGACTCTTTGACTACGCTGGATGAGTTTCCAGCACAGCAAACACCTGGTTTCTGGTTTTATAGAATCCCAGAAACTGAATTTGGGAGAGTTGATTGCAGTTAAGCCTTAAGCCAACTCTACCTGCACTATTCCCCATTCCTTAAGTCCTATCCCATGAATTCCATAATCAGAGAAAGCTGTTTCCTCCAGTTGCCTCCAGGACATCCTTGCTGGGTTGCTAAAATTCCTGTTTCCCCCAGACCCTTTTTAGGGTGGAATGAGATGGAAAGGCAGCCCCTGGAGACCCAGCTTAGGTTCTCTGAAGGGCAGCACCTGAGACGTGGCTGTGTCAGAAGCTCAGGGCCCCTGATTTCTGGAACAGAGGCAGCCTCAGCTGTGTTTGCAGACTCCCAAAATGCAGCTGGATCCTCCTGCACCTGCTCTTCCAACGGTGGTGGAAGTGGAAACAGGAATCATTGAGCGACGCGTCTTTAAAGCTTTGTTTGCATCATTAGGCACTTACGAGCAATGACCTGACATCTGAGGGGTCAGGATGCTTCATTATCCCTGCTGGGATTAAACACACCTCTGGAAAAGTGTTTGGCGGCTTTTTGTTTAATATTTCTGTGTAAGACGGATGTGAAATTCCAAACAATGCTGTCTGATAGGTGTTCAGGCTCTTCAGTGAGGATGTAGCACTGTCCAAAGTGGGAAGAAGGGAAAAGGAGTTGGTGTCAGCTGGAATGCACTCAATCGGTCACTCTAGGCATCCAGACTTAAAAGGGGGCTTATAAAAAAGATGCAGAGGGACTTTTTACACAGGCAGTTAGTGACAGGACAACAGGGACCTGTTTTAAACTAAAAGAGAATAGATTTAGATTGGATATTAGGAAGAAATTCTTCCCTGTGAGGATGGTGAGGCCCTGGCACAGGTTGCCTGGAGAAGCTGTGGCTGCCCCTGGATCCCTGGAAATATCCAAGGCCAGGTTGGACGGGGCTTGGAGCAACCTGGGATAGTGGAACGTGTTGACAGGGTGTGAAATGAGATGATCTTTAAAGTCCCTTCCAACCCAAAATATTTTGTGGTTCTATGATTCTATGACGTGGTCCTTGACAAACAACGAAGCCAAAGCTGTGGCTGAACATTTATGGGGCTTTTTTAAAGATAAACCTCATATTCAGGAAAGCTCGGGATCCCTCTAGGAGTGGCAGCTGGCTCAGGGGTGGGCCCCCTTTGCAGCTCCTTGCAGGCACTGGTTTTTCCTGCCTCGTGCCTCTCAGTATTTCCTTGTTGGGAACAGCTTTTGGGTTTGTTCCTTTCCTACCACACATTTTCACCCAGGCCCAGCCTGCTCCCTAATAAACCCAGCGTGTTGGCAGCCAATCGCCCGATCCTGCTGAAGAAGTGCCTCTGTTTCTACTCACACGGGCAACTTGATTTGTAAACAGACACTCAAGTGGGTGTTTTTAGCGGGATAGCAGATGGTCAATACAGCTGCCTCCTCTCCCTACTCTGCATTCCCTCCCCTCCTCTACAATTACACTTTCTTCCCATTTTTCTCTGCAATGTGGATTCGGTT
>VWZT01003426.1:30111-42779 GCA_013397055.1 Pachycephala philippinensis | reverse complement strand
AAAAAAAAAAGATTACAAGAGGGAGAAAATTGCTCAGTGAATTTCAAGAGGGGGAAGAAAAAAAATGGATGGCAACCTCAAACGTTACCTTAAAAGCACTGTGAGAGCTACCCACACATCCTCACTTCGCTTGACTTTTCCCTGCTTGAGTAGCTCTGGATCTCAATGGGACTGCTCGTGTGGGAAGAGCACAGCGCTGGGATCGACTTCCCTCACGCACAGGAACTCGTGACTAATGCTACAACTCAAGTGTTCATTTTCCTCCCTGCTCCATGGAGCCAGGCTCCAGCGCTTGGGGAGGCGCTTCCCCGAATTCTGCAGCGGGGCTCGGAGGTAATGTCAGGATGTGGGAATGCTGTGGATCCCTCTCTGAGGGTTTGCTGGCTGTGGCCCCGGAGCAGGGTCGGGGTCTCTGCAGGTGTTTTGGCCTTGCTGCTGCACATCTGCTTCTGTTAGACTCGAGTTTCCCAAATTCACCCCGCTGCCTTCTGTGGGATCAATGATCAGCCCCAAGTGGGGGGTGGGATTGAGCCCCTTCCCTCCCAGGCGCTGCACCCCAGACCAACATCTGTCTCTTCAGAAGGCTCTTCCTAAACTCCCTAAATTTGCCCTTTGCTTGCTTTCAAGCTGTCATCTCTGCTTGCCCGCCCAGCACGGCCCCGTGGCGTGGTTGACACCTCCAGGAATCGGCTCTTAACCTTTACAGACACATTAAAGCACTGGAGTGAGACTAATCCTGCACTAGTCTGGGGGCTGCACTGCCTTAAGCCACTGCTGCAGCTTTGAAAGCAAACCAGCCATCACCTCTCTCTTACAAGAGGCTTGGCTGGGGATCAAAGTCCAGGTGGGGTCATACTGAAGAGTCTTTTTGTCCTTGGCAGGTTGTCACTCCCCGCAGTTCATCCCTAACACCTGGAGATGCTATCAGTGGGAACGGGAGGGATGTGTCCAGCCTGTCCCAGCCTGGCTCCTCCTCCTCCACAATCCTTCTGAGAGAGGATTGTGGCTCAGTTCTTATCCCCACGGCTTAAAATATTCTGGGCTTGGCTGTCAGGTTTCCTGGCCTGACACTTGAAACCCACCTGAGGGTTTCTTGCCTCTTCAGCCCTTTTCCAAGCAGATTGCACTGAGGCACAAGTCGTTCCCTGCCCAGGGCAGTGGTGGAGTCCCCATCCCTGGAGGAATTTAAAAGTCGTGTGGATGTGGCACTTGGGGACATGGATCAGTGGTGGGCTTGGCAGTGCTGGGAGAATGGTTGGACTTGATGATCCTAAAGGGTTTTTCCAACCTTAATGACTTGATGATTCTGCAAATCTCCTGAGAAAGCTGTTTGGGAATTTCTCAAGGCAAACTTTCGTTTCCCTGCTGGAAAATACCAGTTCAGCCAAAAAATAAAAAAAATTTCCTTTTTTAGGAGGGTGCTTATTCCAGTAATGTCTCCAACAGCAATGATCCCTCTGAATAAATACTCTGGTGATCAGGGAATTATTTAGGGGTTCCTATTCCCAGGTTTTCCCCCGGTCACTGATATCCCCATGGGTGTGTGATATGCTCCGGTATCCCATCGAATCACTGGATGGTTTGTGCTGGGACCTTAAAGACCACCTACTTTCAACTCCTTGGCTGCCTTTTCCTCTCCAGCAGCAATTAGGAAAAAGCTGTGAGGAACATAAGTAATTTCCAACATTGGAAGCATCCGTGGGCTCACAAAAAGATGTGGATGCACGAGGGATTGCACAAGGAATATTTGCATCCCACAACACCCAGGTGATGCCTTATGTTTTAACTTTTATATTTTTCAAGTTCTGTATTCCCAGTGTGTAACTCTGCAGTGTCCTGGAGCCTGGGAGCTGCTGCTCTCTCATGCTGAGACAGACAGAACAAAGCCTCTCCAGGCTGCTCTCCAAGGACACCCAGCCCGGCCTAGGCCCAAAATGTGTAACCCAGCATCTTGAGAAGGGGGGCAAGCTGAGGGGAAATTCCATCATTAGCTAAAGTTTAATTGGTGAAATTGGGTAGAGATGCAAATGGAGCAAAGCTATAAAAGTGTGAAGAACTCGTGACTCGGGGTCCATCTTGGGTGTAGCCTTTGGCCTGCCCAGGGTGTGCCTCTGAAGGCCTTTCAAATAAATATCCACCTTTATTCCCTTGCTCCTGTCTAGTCTCTGTTTCCAGGTTGGCCTCTTCAGGCATCACAGGGACTGCCCCTTCCTTGCCCTTCCCTGTCCTGCTGATGAGGTCTTGCTGGTGTTTAAGACTGGAGCTTGGCTCTAGATCCAGCTGGGGAACTGCACTGCTTGGGTTAATGGTGTCACTGGAGGGGTTTGTCCAGAAGGACATGACCTTTCCTAGGAACAGGGCTTTCCTGAAGGGGCTGCTCCTCTTCCCGCCCCCAAGGCGAGTTCCTGGCCCAGGACTCGGCTGCCTTGCTGTTTCCTGGCCGGAGCCTCGTTGTGCAGGGATGGCTGCGGCTCCTTCCCGTGCCCCTGGCCTCCATCCATGGCTATAGGAGGACTCTGTGCAATGGCCAGATCCGCCTGTGCTTCTGTTCCCTGGAGCCGAGCCCAGCCCGTTTCCCTCCCTGTCCCTCTTTTCCATGAATGAAGTGGAGGGATTTGGCCGGGAGCCCGAACCCTCCGGGCTTTTATCAATGGGATCAACGCTTTGTCAGATCCGTGAGGATGAGTCACGGCGGGATCCCCTTACTGCTGGTTAATGCCTCGCGTGGTGCAGGTCAACCTGCAAGGCAGGGATCTGCCTGGAAAGGGTTTGCTTGGAGCCTCTGGAACACTTCCATGGATGTGACAGGATAAGGGGCAATGGCTTCAGACTGACAGAGAGTAGGTTTAGATGGGATATTGGGAAGGAATTGTTGGCTGTGAGGGTGGGGAGGCCCTGGCACAGGGTGCCCAGAGAAGCTGTGGCTGCCCCTGGATCCCTGGAAGTGTCCAAGGCCAGGTTGGACGCGGCTTGGAGCAACCTGGAATAGTGGAAGGTGTCCCTGCCATGTCAAGAGTTGGAATAAAATGAGCTTTACATTCCCTTCCCACACAAACCCCTCTGTGATTCCATGGTGCCACAAGTGCTTGCTGGGACAAGGTGGCATCCTGCACCTCTTCCCCAGGGCAGCCAGGCAGGGAATGTGATCCCTTCTTGGACGAGGACACAAGGACGTGGCTCACACAGGGAAGGTCCAAAAGAAGGATGCAGCTGAGCTCTGTGTGGTGCTGCAGCTTTTCCATGGTTGTCTCGGAGATGGGTTGGGGAGATGGGCACAGCAGGGAGGGGGCATGGTCACCAGCTCCAGGACGTGGGTGCTGAGCCACCAGACAGGGTTCCTGTCCCATCAGTAGCTCACACTGCTGTGATCAAACCATTTTCCCCACGCCCTGAAATTCCCTGGCTCCAACTGAGGCATTGCCAATCTCAGGCTCTCCAAGATGCACGTCAGCCCCTCAGAAAGTAAATAAAATTATGATCTTAAAGGTCTTTTCCAACCTAAATGATGCTATCATTCCGTGATTCTAAATGCAGACAAGTAGAGGAAAAAGTCATCAGCATTCCATTTTTTCATTGTTATTTTTTTTTCCCTCAGGTGTTAGAGCCTGGAGGAAAATTTTCAAGTCAAGCCTCACTTCAGAGACATTTTAAATGCTTCTCTTTGCCTGGGAGGTGCAAAATTCTGTTTCCAGAAAATTCCTGTTTGGTTTTGTGCAGTCTTTCACCACAGCTTTACATTAATTTCCTAAGGAAACCAGACCTACGTAGGGATGGACAGTCGAGCCCTCAAAACTTTTAATACTGATTTGTTAGAAGATAAATCCTACAACTTTCACACAACCAGGCACATGGAAAGAGAATAGGAACCTCAGTATCCTCAGGGAAAGAAAAAGCAACCCTAGAGCATATTCCCTCTTAAATTCCAGCCAAACCACCCATGAGAGAGGCTTTTTGAGTGCCACAGCCTTGCGTAAATCTTTCATTGGAGCTTGTGCTCTACTGGACACTGGAGAATCCACCATCCCTTGGAAACCAACCTTGCTTTGCTTTTCTCCTCACAGAGCAATTTGATTTCTTATCTGCCTCGTAGTGTGGAGAGAGATCTGGGTGTGATTTCGTGTTAGAGCACGTAAAGGAAAAATTTGGGAGACAAATGGGAAAGGCAGGGGTTTTTTGAACCCTGGGATACTGCAAGAACTGGGATTTGAGCCTCAGTCTTCCACATCTTCAGCCGCCAGGCTCATCCTGGGCTGGCCTGAGCTTCCTTCTGATTTAATTCCTGAGGAGGCTGATTTCCATCAGCCCATCTCCCCTTTGCCACAGGGCTGAAAAACCTTTTCTTCCTTCACATCCATGAATTCCCATCACGCCTCAAACATCCTCCATCAGTCTGCACCCCATCCCTGCCCCAAACCCCCAGCAAGGGGTGGGATGGTGGAGGTCCTGAACGTCCACCTTGTCCCTCCAAATGTCCCCCGAGCTCTTGGGAATGACCCTTGCACTTCCAGCTCGCACTCCAGAGCATCAGTTTCCCTTCCCCTGGGTGCAGTGGGATTGCTGGAGCTTCCCACAGCCCTCTCAGGCAGCACCAGCCTCCCCTCCCTCCCCATTCCCTCACACTCCCACATTCCCCCGGTGCCTGCTTAGACCCATTAAGTTTTTATCTGGCTTGTGTTTACAATCTCCGCTTACTGCTGCTCCATTCTCATTTTCTCCTGTTCAATTCCTTCTCCCCACTGGTGATTCAGCAGCAGGAAGGCAAAGAGTCCCTCTGGGCTTTAGGGTTTTGCCTTTGGGGGTTTTTTTTGGAGCGTTTCTTGAAAGGTTCACGCTAGCTGGGGTCTCTGTGGGGCTGGACCTGTGTCCCCACAGCAGAAATGGGCTGATGGGTGGTGCAGGAAGGCTTTCCTGGGAAGGTCTCATCCCAGTTGTCCCACTGGCATCTTCTCCTGGCTGAACATCCATGGCTGAAGTTTCCAAGAGTTGAGGCTTCAATCATTTGCCAACCACTCTGCTCAGAGGTCTCATTTTGGCCGGGTCTGAGAGGGATGGGAAGGAGCAGAAGGACCCCATAACCCCACATCCCACAGGAGTGCAGGAGGTACAGGATCCTTGAGGTGCAAATCCTTGCTGGATCAGGAGCTGAAGGAGTGTTTGCAGTTTGGGCAGCCCCAGGACAAGGCCTCAGGACCTCAGGGAAAAGGCTCTGGATAATTCACGTATATAGATGTTGTGTTTTCCTAGTTTTTCCCCAGGTGCCAAATGCCACTTGAGATGCCCTCAGGCTGTGCCCTGACTGCCACTCCGGGAGCTCAAATGTGCTCAGTTCAGGGTTGAACTGAAAAAAACTCTGCCCATGTTCTCATTTCAGCAGGAGAAACCTCTTCCACCCCACCCAAACTGCTTTGCTTTCCCCACCTCCAGCTCAGCACCCACGCTGGAATGCCGTGTGTCCCACCATCCACACGGACAGGATGACCAAAGGACTGATCATTCCTGGCCGATCCAGCAGGAAACTGAGTCACAGGCAGGTGACAGCAGAGACCAGCATCCTACAGGCCTGTTTTGTTGGATTAAACCGTGCAGGGGGCTGTGCCAACAGGTGACAGCAGGAATGGTGCAATCCCTGTCCCTGTTTCCTTCACTGGTGCAGACAAAGCCTTTCTGTCCTCTGTATTTCAGGCATCTTTCTTTCCAACAGCTCCCAGCCCTGCCCAGGCGTTTACCCAGCAGAAATATGACTTTTAATTACTATTTTTTATGACTTCCTTTTCATAATTGCACTGGAGGCTCTCTGCTGTTCTGCTTTAATCTGCATCCTGAGAAATCACTTTCTCAGCCGTGATCCACTGGATGGGAAAGGGAAGTAAGGATTTCAAAGTGCAGCCATGGGCTTGTTGGCAGCAGAGAAATGTGGGATCCACTGCAGTTTTATCACTGAATGGTTTGGGTTGGAAGGAACCTTAAAGTCCATCTCATCCCACCCCCTGCCATGGGCAGGGACACCTCCCACTATCCCAGGGTGCTCCAAGCCCTGTCCAACCTGGCCTTGGACACTTCCAGCTTCTCTGGGCAACTTGTGCCAGGGCCTCATCACCCTCACGGCCAAGAATTTCTTCCTAAGATCTAATCCAAATCTCTCCTCTTTTAGTTTAAAAACCATCCCCCCCCTGTCCTTTCCCCATCTGCCTGAGGATCTCCTCCCAAAAACTCTGAGGGAGTGGACAAAGTCCTGCAGCCCCCCCCGGCCTGACTGTTCCCCACCCAGCTGCTGATGTTTCCACAATATCCAGTACTTTGGTGCATGCAGAGGCATTAATTGGGTTGAAGTACCAGCGCTAAGACTTCAACACCCTTTAACATCATGGCTTCTTAGTGTCCCTGTCACTGTCATCTGTCAGGATCTGGAGCTGTTCATTGTCTGCCATCCATGGAGGGGGATCATCCAAAAGGAGAACCTTCAGACAATGCCAGCATTTATTCCTCAACATGAGCAAGTGGAAGCCAAGTGGATTTTTCATAGGGTCAGGGCTGCTCAGGGCAGGGGTGAGGAACAACTTGAGAGTGGAAGAGTTTGTGGGTTTGGTTTTTAAAAGCTAATCAGCCCTCAGGCCCCTGCACTGGGGGAAAGAGGAGATTTGGGTGCTGTAGACACTGAAGGGATGGCTGTTCCCACTTTCAGGGGGAAGTGATACAGGACAAGTTCATGGACACCTCAGCTCTGGGATGTGGGTGAGGTCTGGTGCTTAAATCAAAGTATCTGAAAGAGGAGATTGAAGCCACCAAAAAACCTTCTGTGAGCAGTGGGGACACCTCCAGTCATCCCACCCATGAGAGGTGTCCAAGATGCACAGGAACAGCCACCTCTGGAGGTGCCCATGGCTGTAGGTGACATCTCAGGTGACCAAGTGAGTTACCTAAGGGGCTCCTGGCACTGTGGCATTATCCAGACAGCAAAGCCAGTTCTTTACAAAAAACCACAAGATCCAGTCCTCAATCCCTGTCCCATCCTGGGCATCCCACAGAGAGCTGCCCAGAGAAGCTGTGGCTGCCTCATCCCTGGAAATGTCCAAGGCTGGGTTGGACAGGGCTTGGAGCAACCTGGGATAGTGGAAGGTGTGCCTGGAACCCCCTTCCAACCCAAACCATTCTGTGATTCTGTGATAACCCAGCATGACCTGCATGGAACTGGGACAAACAGCCAGCCAGGCACCTCCTGGGGTGGATATTCCCACCATAAGGACATGGGGCTGGGAGAGTGGGAGCTGTGTGGTGAATCACAAAGCTCCAAACCCTGCAAGAGAGGCTCCTTCTCACAGCAGAACCCCCGAGCCATCTGATTTCTTTTAGACTAAAGCAGTGTGTAATATATAATTGATAATGGTTATTCCTGGTGCACTCCTTGTAATGAAATTTTAATGCTGGGGACAGCTCAGCGTGTGCGTGTGTGTGTGTAATGTAGAGCTGGGTCCTCGTGCTGTTAAACACAGCTCCTCAGCCTTTGTTCTGGCAGCTGGAAGCTCAGCTGGCTCCTCAATGTCAAGGAGGACAACCCCACATTCAGCTGGTGCCAGAATTCCCACCAAAACCAGTTGTCCAGAGCCTGGAGTGGGCACTGTTCCCAAGAGTTAAAGCATGACTCCACGTGATACCCAAGAGCTGCCCCTTCCAGTCCTTTCCTGGGAGTTTGGCTGCCTGTAAATAACATTTCCATCACCTTTAGGTCCCGTTAAGGAAGAACTTCAGCTGGAAGCAGCAGGTTCTCACCCCACAGCTGCCTTTCAGGGAGCAGAGCTGCCTTTCTCTTGTCACTGATAAAAGAGTCTGGAAAACAAATTCCACCAGTGACTGTGCAATGCCTTTCCCTTTTTTTTTTTTCAGGAGGGGTAATTAACTCCCTCTCCCATAGTCTGAGGTTCACACTAGGCTGTTTCCCCTCCACGGGTTCACTTCCATGGGCCAGGGCAGGCAGCAGTGTATGGAACTCCCTCCTTGCTCATGGCCAGTCCTAAATCCTGGAAAGCAAAGGGATCTCGCCTTCAGATGAGGTTTGCCCAGATTCATGGGAATGAGAGAAATAAGTCATCATACCCTTCTCTTTTCGACCCATTGTGATATTTGTGAGGGTGTAAGATTAGAACCAAAGGGGACAACCTATCAGCTGGACAATGGGATCTAGCTGGAGATGTCCCTGCTCATTCCAGGGGTTTGGACTGGATGACCTTTAAAGGTCCCTTCCAACCCAGGCTGTTCCATGGTTCTCTGGTCAGTGTTGGCTCTGTGGAGCAGCTGGTCCTGGGTTCCTTTTTGGGATTTATATGGTGGGACAATTTGGAACAGCATTCCTTAGTCTGTGCCAAGGCTGTGCTGGAAACAAAGTCCTCCCCACACCCTGCCAAGCACTGGGATGTGGAGAAATCCTGCAAGAGTTTGGATGTTTTTTCTGATTGTTTTCCTGTGCTCCATTTTACAGAGATACCAAATTTACCAACCATTATCAACACAACTAAAGCAGTTGTGATTATTTTGGGGAGTGGGCTGGATATCAGGAAAGGTTCTTCCCCCAGAGGGTGTTTGCGCACTGGAACAGCTCCCCAGGGAATGGTCACAGCCCCCAAGGCTGCCAGAGCTCCAGGAGTGTTTGGACAATGCTCTCAGGGATGCCCAGGGTGGGATTGTTGGGGTGTCTGTGCAGGGCCAGGAGTTGGATCAATGATCCTGGTGGGTCCCTTCCAGCTCAGGACATTGTGTGATTTTATGATTCCATGTGGTTCCTGCCCTTTATTCCCACCCTGTGGCTGCTTTCCTGGGCACAGCCCTTGCTCACTGCAAACACTCCCAGCAGTGTCTGGGTCTCTCCAAGGTGGCTTCATGTCCTTGGTGGCTGTTCAGCCAGAATAACCAGTGTTAGAGTGCATCCCCTGGGGCAGAGGACAAGCATCTGAGAGGGTTCTGTGAGTCACCCTCTTGGTTCAGTCGCTGATGGGAGTCGCTGCTGCTGCCCTGGGCACTTGGTGTGACATCACCGGGGCATGGATGAATTCAGAGCACTGCCAGATGGACTCAGGTTTGCCCAGGTCCTGCCAGGGCTGAGTGATTGATTCCTGGGAGTGGTAAATGGAACAGAGTCAGGACACAAGGGCTGGGGTTGAACCTTCTCCACCTTTGCATTTCCGCCACCATCCCAGACCCTTTCCAGCCCTGGCCAACTCAGACTTACCCAAACCATCCCTGGCTCAGCTCAGGAGTTGGCACGGGCCAGGGAACATCCCCAGCAGGTGGTTGGGATGCAGCCACTGTCTTTAGGAGGGTGGGGAAGGTCAGTGGTGTGAGCATGGCCAGGTCTCAGGGATGGAGATCAGGCTCCAGCATGGATTTTTTGTGGAGGTGTAACCTCAGCATGGGAGAGCTGGGGGTGTTCACCTGGAGAAGAGAAGGATCCAGGGAGACCTTAGAGTCCTTTCCAGTGCCTAAAGGGACTCCAGGAGAGCTGGAGAGGGACCTGGGACAAGGGATGGAGGGACAGAACACAGGGAATGGCTTCCCACTGCCAGAGGGCAGGGGGGGATGGGATATTGGGAAGGAATTGTTCCCTGTGAGGGTGGGGACAGACTGGGCTGGAATTCCCAGAGAAGCTGTGGCTGCCCCTGGATCCCTGGAAGTGTCCAAGGCCAGGCTGGATGGGGCTTGGAGCAACCTGGGATAGTGGAAGGTGTCCGTGCCCATGGCAGGGGCTGGAACGAGTTGAGCTTTCAGGTCCCTTCCAACCCAAACCGTTCTGGGATTCTTTGATTCTATGACCAGCTCTGCCCCTGAGCACTTTGAGGGTTCCCCCCTTTGCCTTTCCTGTATCCCAACCACTCTCAGCACCCACCTCTTGCAATAACCCCTCCCAGGAGCCGGATCAAAGGGACAATCCCCGCTCCAAGATCCAAGTGCAGTTTGGAGCTCCCTCCCAGCCCCCAGCCCGAGGGTGTTGGCTTGGTGGTGAACCCGCTGGAGCCCACGAGGGGTGCAGAGGCACCAGGGGCTGTGTGTGGTGCTGGGGTGGGTGAGAGCTGCACGGGAGACGCTGGTGTGAGCCAAGCGTTGTCACGGAAACCGGAGAGTTGGCGCGGAGGCGGAGAGGGGATGCCGAGGGAGCGGGGGATTGGGAGAGGCGGGGGGGGCTGAGGGACTCTCCCATCATCCCTCCATGCAGAGATTCCCCCAAGGGAGAGACATCTCCCTGCTGCTTTCAGGAGCTTGTGGCTCGGCTTCTCCTCGCCGGAGCTGATGGATTTGTCCGCGCTGTTCCTTCTCCGAGTCAAACCCTTCCTCCCTGTGCCACCAACAAAAGAGGGGAATAATAAAAAGGAGCAGGAAAGCAAGGAAAGGAAGGAAAGGAAGAATCAAAAGGAGCAGGAAAGTGAGCAAAGAAAGAGGATCCAGAGGTGTATGGGGACATAATGCTGAATTCCCACTGTGCCCATCCCCGTGATTCCTGCGTGGCTGGGTGGCACTGGAAGGCACCAATGTGGCATCACCCATCATCCCCTGAGTGCTCTGAGGCAAACGCAGCCACCCCTTCCTCTGCCTTCCCCAAAAAACAGCCCGGTCCCCTCCTTGCCCCTCCTCAGGGAGCTCTGAAAGGTGGGGGCACCATGGAGGTGACACAGGACTGGGGGCATGGCAGGCAGGGCACAGTCCTGGGGTTGGTGTGGGGGTCTCCATCACTTTTCCATCCCTCTCTGTGACTCTGCTGACCATTGGAATGTTTGGCTTGCCCCAAGGACACCCCAGGGAGGTCACCAAAGGTCAGGTCTGGTGGCAGTTCAGGGGTGACAGCAGCACAGAGCAGAGGTTCACATGTGGACATCGGGGCGTGCAGAGGGAATTCCACACTGCATCCACGGTGTGACCCTGGGAACGGGACTCTGGGGCATCCTTGATGCCTAAAGAGGCCAACCTAGAAACAGAGACTAGACAGGAGGAAGCGAATAAAGGTGGATATTTATTTGAAAGGCCTTCAGAGGCACACCCTGGGCAGGCCAAAGGCTGCACCCAAGATGGACCCCGAGTCACGAGTTCTTCACACTTTTATAGCTTTGCTCCATTTGCATCTCAACCCAATTGCACCAATTAAACTTTAGCTAATGATGGAATTTCCCCTCAGCTTGCCCCCCTTCTCAAGATGCTGGGTTACACATTTTGGGCCTAGGCCGGGCTGGGTGTCCTTGGAGAGCAGCCTGGAGAGGCTTTGTTCTGTCTGTCTCAGCATGAGAGAGCAGCAGCTCCCAGGCTCCAGGACACTGCAGAGTTACACACTGGGAATGCAGAATTTGAAAAATATAAAAGCTAAAACTTAAAGCATCATCCTCAGAGCTCTGCTCAACCCCAGGTTCAGACCTGGCTGGGTCTGGGGTGGTATGGGCTGTGCCAAGGACAGTTTGGGATGGGGATGGTCAGGTCCTACAGGCGTGGCAGTAACTCAGGACTGGCTCTTGCCTCACGGCTGAGGTGGAGGACCAGACTCCACAGTGAGATCCCACTCCACAGCCCAGCTTCTCCAGACCTTCCCAGCCCTACATTGCCTTGCTGAGGGTGTTCCCATCACTTTCCATACATTTTTGGGGGCAGGGCACTGAAATCTGTGAGTGGGTCTGTGAGGAGCAGAAGGTGCAGTGAGGGAATTGCGTTTCCTAGGAGAGTGGATGGGACCACCACGAGGAAATGAAGTTTTGTGATCTTATTCCTTAACTGTGAGGTTGAAAGTGCTCACAGCAGGGGCTCAGGAAGGTGCCCTGAGCAGTGGGACATTTACTGCTGCTCCACAAAGAGCAGCAAAAGGTCTGATTTGTGAGTTTAGCTCAGAATTTTGGCCAACTCAAGGAATGAACCCCTATCCGGGTTTGGGCTGGATGTTCCCTGTGAGGGTGGGGAGGCCCTGGCACAGGGTGCCCAGAGAAGCTGTGGCTGCCCCTGGATCCCTGGCAGTGTCCAAGGCCAGGCTGGAGCAATCTGGGATAGTGAAAGGTGTCCCTGCCCATGGCAGGGGGTGGAACCAGCTGACCTTTGAGGTCCCTTCCCACCCAAACCATTCTGGGATTTCAGGGTGTCAGGAGCCAAGAGTGCAGCCACGAGAGAGCCGCAGCAGCCCCAGCCTGGGAAATGCATCCACGGCTGAAAACATCCCTCCACTGGGACTTCCAATCAGTCTCTAAACACGGTGGAAATCACAGGCATATTTATTCACTTCCAGTTCTAAACCCTGCACTGAATCTGATGGTGGTGATGGATATTAGGGCTGATTGGACATGGCTGATTATTATTATTACTATTATTATTATTTTGCCAGCTGCAGGGTGTGTGACTGGCTCTTGCAGCACTCTGCCTCTTCTCTGCTGACTCCTGGGAACATGCTCCAATTTACTCCAGGAGACCTGGAATTACTCCTTAGCAGGATCCTATTGTTATTTTTGTTGGGCTTGTTCTGGCTATTTTTTTCTTCTTCTCTTTTCTTTTTTTTTTTTTTTCTCCTTACCTTTTTACAGGCAGGGAAAAACCCTTAAAAATTCTGGGTTTGGGTATCTGTGGATATGTATGCTTTTATATATATAATTTATATATCTGTGCATCTCCCACAATGGTGCAGCCCCTTGCAAACATCCATCTTTTATCATCCCATC
>VWZT01003426.1:333-12065 GCA_013397055.1 Pachycephala philippinensis | reverse complement strand
TCAGGGACTTACTGAAGGTGGGACAATGTTGCTGGTCCTTCGTTCCCACCCGGAGAACCCTTGGAGACAAATGGCCACAGCACCAGCACTCCCAAACCAGTTAATTCATTTTGCTTGATCAGCCACATGGGAAGTTTGGCAGGACATAATCTTTTGTGATGGTTTAGCCTCTTCTCTCCCCACCAACCCCCTGTTAGTGTGCTTCTCCCTCTGGTCACACCTTGCCTGTCACCAAGGGGAATCCCAAGGCAAGCAGGGACAGTGAGATTCCCCATTTGTGTACAGCGCCCTGGATTGATTTAGTCTGGCTCGCTAAATAAACACCAGGGACATCCCCTGCCCTAAAAGGCGGCTTAATTTATCAAGTTCAATCACAACAAGATCCCAGCTGCTGAATTGGCAAAACTCAGCCTGGAAGTCAATGCAGGACCCGAGACTTGCAAGCAATACGGGGACACAAACAGGATCAGTCATTTGTCTGCTGAAGAGACAAGGTATTTTTCAGTCTGCCTCTAAAGGCAGCTGGGAATTTGCTCCCCAAGGGTATAACTTGGTCACCAAGGGGCGTAGATGGTCTGTGGGTTTGGTTAGTGAAGGGAGAGGGAGGAGTTTTGACTGGAGAAGTGGCAGCAAAGTGGAGGGCACCTGGATGAGTGTGGCTGTCCCTGGAGGTTGTAGCAGGAGGAGGATTTGGGGCTTTGCACAGGGGTCTCATCACACCTGGGCCACCCCTGCTGCCCTCCATGGGGCAAAACTGTGGCCACCCATGGCCTGAAACTCCTACCTGCGGGCAGAGTGCCCAGCAAGGCTGACTTCAGACTCCTGTTTAGGAGATGGAAGAGATTTGCCTTGAATAGAAACAGCCATGGGCTGGGTTAAACTTCCTTTCCTAGCTGGTCTCAGTGAAAACAGCACAAATTCGTGTTATCAATCAACATACTTGTGTTATCAATCAACCATTGGCCAATCTCACTGACCAGTGTCCTTTCCAAATCCACTCTTTCAAGTAATATATTAAATCTTTAGGAGACTGTCCAGACAACTCAAATGAGCTTTATTAGCTAACTGCCAATAATCCTGTGCTTTTCACAGAAGCAGGAAATCCGGGCAGGACTTTCCTGGAAGTCACCCACAGAATCACAGACTATGCTGAGTTGGAAGGGACCCACAAGGATCATTGAGTTCAGCTCTTCCTGTTCTCATCAATTTCCTTAGGTCAGTGTTCCCTGGGTCACAGCGTGTGACCTGCCCTGAAAATGTCATTCCCACTGGATGCTTCCAGATTTCCTTCAACCTTTATTTTCCTCTGGTGAGAGTTCCACCAGAGGATGAGCCATGTCCTCCACCCAGCAGAGTCCTGCCTATGCCATTGATGCCTTAGGCTTTAACTTTTATATTTTTCAAGTTCTGCATTCCCAGTGTGTAACTCTGCAGTGTCCTGGAGCCTGGGAGCTGCTGCTCTCTCATGCTGAGACAGACAGAACAAAGCCTCTCCAGGCTGCTCTCCAAGGATACCCAGCCCGGCCTAGGCCCAAAATGTGTAACCCAGCATCTTGAGAAGGGGGGCAAGCTGAGGGGAAATTCCATCATTAGCTAAAGTTTAATTGGTGAAATTGGGTTGAGATGCAAATGGACCAAAGCTATAAAAGTGTGAAGAACTCGTGACTCGGGGTCCATCTTGGGTGTAGCCTTTGGCCTGCCCAGGGTGTACCTCTGAAGGCCTTTCAAATAAATAGCCACCTTTATTCCCTTACTGCTGTCCAGTGTCTATTTCTAGGTTGGCCTCTTTAGGCATCACTGCCACCACCCACTGAATATTATCAAGCTTACAACTGCCAGCTGTGGTCAGCGGTGATTTCTGGGGACTCACCCCTGCTCTGTGTCCAACCAACTCTCCCAGGTGCTGCTGTGGCTTTTCTTGTGATCCCATTGGCTTTTCCCAAACACTCCTTAGACCTACCAGTTATTAGCTGCCTCCCGAGCCTGGAGTTGGGTTATTTGGGATGCCCAATCCTGGGAACACTGTAACTGCCATGCCCGTCAGTCCCGGTGCACGCACGGGCAGCTGCCACCACTCCACTCCTGCTCCCCGAGAGCCTCTGCTTTGCAGCCCCATTAATGACTGTGATTATTTCCCTGAGCATAAATCGTTCCTAATGACCGCAGTCATTTCTAGCGCGAGAGCACAGCAAATGATGCGTCCATGGCACGGGATGAAGCCAAGGAACAGACCTTTCAAAGCCTGTGGAATGTCAGGCACACATTATTTACGGGGCTGGGTCGTTCCCATTGTTGGTTTGGAGGTTCAAGAAGTTTGTCACTTCTCCCTGGCCCTTTTTGGATGTGATCAAGGGTGGTCTTGGTGTGCATTTCATTGCCCCACTGCTCAAAATTAGATATTTTGCTCCAGTGGGAGAGACTCAGTAGGTCTCTTTCGACTGCTGGTCACTGAGTGATTTGTAAAATTATTGGATATTTCAAGAGAATCTTGAAAATCAGATTTGTCTCAAATA
This sequence comes from Pachycephala philippinensis, assembly GCA_013397055.1. Taxonomy (NCBI): domain Eukaryota; kingdom Metazoa; phylum Chordata; class Aves; order Passeriformes; genus Pachycephala; species Pachycephala philippinensis. The sequence continues at coordinate 9,552 of VWZT01003426.1, read as the reverse complement.
ATTCAGCGCTCCAAGCTGCAGATTATAGGTAGCCTCCTTCTTCGAAACCTACAAAGCTTTGTTTTTTCATGCCCATCACTCCATTCAGTCACCACTATTTTAGTCTCTGCTTTGGGACTCTGTCAGGGGTAGCTGCAGCTCAGACAGAATGGAAGTCTTGGGTGTAATTTTCTTAGAAGACTTCATCACACATGATTAACTCATTTGTAACTTTAATTAGATCTTGATCCTGGATGACTATTGAAAGATCTATAAGTTGATATTAGATTATTGGAGTAGTTAATTGTGCCCTGGGCACAGGCACGAAGGATTGACTCTGCAAAGCACTGAAGGCAGAAACACCCACGGTACTGCTACAGCATCCAGGTTAGGGACAGGGCTGAGTGACAGCCACTGACTTCTGCTCCTGGGATGTCATCACCACTCAGGATTTGCGATTTTTCCTCAAGCTCCAGCATCCTGAAATCATATTGTTATTGGAGAGCCTTTGCTTCCATTAAAGAGGTGTTTCTGTCTGTCACACTTGTTAAGAAAGGCAATTCAAGTAGTGCCTGTGAGCTCAAAACTCAAATAAAAAAATCCATGGCATTATTCCTAATGCCATCCATTTGGAGAGGGAGAAGTTTCCCAGGAGCTGGGGCTAGAGGAGCTGCACTTTCCGTGCAGGACTGGAAGTCCCAGGGAAGCAGGAGGCTGTGTCTCAGAGGAGCTCTCTGGGTCTGAGTGACTCGCAGACAGCACAGCCCCGAGGCTCCTGCTGCTGTCACAAGAGGTCTCAGCTGTCATTTGTGGGAGCAGGTGCCCTTCCAGCCCCGCTGCTGACTGGGAGGGGTGTGACTGTGGTGACTGAGCTGGGCCTGGCTCGGGAGTGGGCAGAGGTGTCCGTGTGTGTGTGTCCATGTGTAGGTGCCTGCCCCAGGCCTGGGATGGGGTTTGCCAAGTGCTTGTGCACCTTAGGAGCAGATTCCCAGCTGTATTTCCTGGCTCTGAGGCCAGTTGGTGCAATCTGGCCATGCCTTGTCTGCCGTGTTTCCCATCCCTCGTGTCCTTGCATCCTTCCCAAAACAGCGTTCCCATCCACTCTGCCGACTGGGAACTGTCCCCCTTCCAGGCCACCTCCCAAACCAACCTCAGGAATCATTTCTGGGCTTTGCTTCTTTTTGGGGGCCAAAACACTGCTGGGAACAGGTTTCCCAGAGAAGCTGTGGCTGCCCCTGGATCCCTGGCAGTGTCCAAGGCCAGGTTGGATGGGGCTTGGAGCAACCTGGGATAGTGGAAGGTGTCCCTGCCCATGGCAGGAGGGTGGAATGGGATGATCTTTAATGTCTTTTCCAACCCAAACCATTCCATGATTCCACGGATATTTTAACAAGCCACACCACCAAACTGCAGTGCCCGTTTTCTTGGCATTATTCCAGGGAGATCTTTGCTGGCTCTGAAGCCCGACCTGCCCAGCTGAGCGATGGACAGGCTGGAGAAGGGGTTTACATCCCTCAGGATGATTGGGAAGGGCTTAGGAAAGGCAGAGAATGCACAAAGGAGGACTGCAGGCTGCTGACCTAACTCCTACTCCTTCACAGCACAACTTTCCAGGAATTGGGGTTGAAAGGCTGGTTTGGGGCGACGCTCAGGTCATGCCCGTGGGCTCAGACTAACCCTCCCTTAGCTGACAGCACAGAAACACCCCGAGGGAGTGCAGAGGCTCTCCTGAGCATCCTAACCCGGAGAAGCCCTGCTCACCTTGCTTTACCCATGTCCCTCGGGATGTGCCCGGCATCATCCCTGCCCGGAGGGAGCTCCAGCTGCTCGGCTTTGCCCCGGGATGCACCGGGCAAGGAGGCTGCGAGCGGCTGCAGCACCTGCTCCTGGAACAGGGCTCGTTCCCTGCGCTGATTCACCGCAGGCAGGGCTAAATCCCGATGCCAGGCAGGAGGTGGGACTGATCCCGTGGATTTCCTCAGCCCGACGAGTGTTAATTTGATCCACGCTGCTGTGGCAGGGGGAAAACATGGGGGCGGTGCGGCTGAACATTGAGATTCTGAAAAGGGTGATGGAGAATTTAATGGATCTTGGCGGCTTAATGCTCCATTTTTCTTGTGATTCCCCCTCGTTCCTTATCTCTCGTATTTACATAAATTATGTGGACTCCAGGGAAGCTGCAAGGCATAGAAATTTAATCAACCTGAGTCTCAGGAGCCTGGTCACTGTGCAGCAAAAGGAGGAATAGAAGGGTGGAAAATAAAAAAATAAATAAAATTAAATAAAATAAAAAAAAATTTTAAAAGAAAGAAAGAAATCATCAGAGCACAGGATGTGTCAAAAGGGACTGTTAATAACACCAGCCCTGAGCCACAGCCGGCAAGGAGCTGGATTTCAGGAGCAGGGAAGCAGGGATGACATCACCTTTTGCTGCACACAGGTTTTCTTGCGAGCAGGAGGAATCTGGCAGGTGAACAACAGCCAGGGAGGCACTTCCACCCCTCTCACCCCTGCACCGCGGCTCATCTCACTCTGGGATGCTGATCAGGACATCCTGGCGTGGGATCTCCTCTTGTGATACCCTTCCCCTGGGGCCAGGCTCCTTTTTTCCCCCACAGTTCTTCAGCAATGCTGCTGGAGGAGGGATTGGATAAAAGGGCTTGGAAAGAAGTCGTTGCAGGATTGCCCAGCTCCTCCTCGCAGGATGACATAATGCCTGCTGTGGTCTCTGAACTCCTGGTTTGCTGCTGGGCTGCAGCGTGGAGAGAGGCAAACCCACATCTTGCTTCAGGCTAAATTCAAGCACGGGTGGAAATCCAGGAGTGAACCCGGAGAAAGAGGGATCCATCCCTGATTTTAAGTGCTCCTGCTCTCTCCATGTGCAGCAGGCAGACCCTCCCCTTCCCAGTGCAGCTCACCCTCTGCTTCTGGATATTAAAAAAAAAAAAGTTCCTTTGTTTCAGGGTGATTTTCCCATTTTCTTTTGAGCTAACTGCTGACATGGGAGATTGAAACACTTGATTTGTGAAATGTCAGTCTAAAATTCTTGCACTTTTCTATTCTTCCTTTGATGCCATTTTATTTCTAATGCAAAACTGATACCAAAATTCACTCTTTGCTTCCCTGTTTCAGTTAAGCCATTTTTTCAGTCAAGTGTTGTTGGATACTACAAGAGGAGAGATTTAGATGGGATATTGGGAAGGAATTGTTCCCTGTGAGGGTGGTAAGGCCCTGGCACAGGGTGCCCAGAGAAGCTGTGGCTGCCCCTGGATCCCTGGAAGTGTCCAAGGCCAGGTTGGATGGGGCTTGGAGCAACCTGGGATAGTGGGATGTTTCCCTGCCCATGGCAGGGGGTGGAATGAGATGATCTTTAAGACCCCTTCCAACCCAAACCCAAATCCCAAAGTAGTCTGGGATTCCATGACTGCTTCTCCAAGATGTTGGGATGTTCAGATGGAACAAGAGGAAAGGCTTTTTCACAGGAGATTGTGCAGCACTGGAAGAGGCACTCAGGGCAGTGGGGGAATCTCCATCTTTGTGGAGCCTCTGTCTTGGAGGCTCTGGAATCCCGGGTGTTGCCAAGCCCTGGCTGACCTGACCAGGAGGTGGACACAGGTGGTCAGACAGAGACCTCCAGGTTCCTCAATGCTTCTCTGATTTTCTGTAACCCCAACCAGACAGGAGATCTGCTGGGCTGCTTTTCCACCTGAATATTGCACGACACAAAGCCAAGGGTGTGACAGAAAACCTTTGCAGTCCCCTTATCAGCCAAAGCTGGAGTCTGAGCAAAGGCAGGTGTGAGGGTTCAGCTGTGGGGATTTCAGGCTGCCTCACATGCTGCACCCTGTTATGGATCCTGCCTTTCCCCTGCCTGCTTTCCCCCCTCTCCCAGCAGGATCAGCCCAAGGAATACTTTGGAAAAGCCCCTGACATTCCTTTCTCTTCCTTTGCTGCTGACAGTGTGGGAAATCACCCTGGCTGTTGGTGTTGAGGATGGCTTTTATGGGATGCTGGCCTTATCACAGCTCCCCTTAGGCATGGTGACAAGCTGCAGTGACTGCAGGACCCATCTGACAGCCAAACCCTCCTGCACAGGGGGGACAAGGCCAGGGTATGAGCCATTAGATCCAGGGATCTTCCCAGCCAGAGTGTGGAAGGGGAGCATCCCTCCCTGCCTTGCCCATGAGCTGGTGCCTAACTGCTCAGGGAATTGGGTGTGGAGACCAAAACACTGCTCCAAAGTCCATGGAAGCAGGACTAGAGCTTGGTTGGAACCACTGAGGGGTGTTTTGGCAGTTCATTGTGTTCAATGAGCCAGCTGAGGAGGGGTTGAGGAAACCTTATCATTAGTTTAGAGTGGAAGGCTCTTTTCCCCCCTGTTTGTTTTCTCCTGAAAAAATCCCTCTTTGAGGTCATTACAACTCTCCATCCCATTGGATTTGTGTGGATTGAGCCCACAGAGAGTTGGTCCATCACTGACAGCAGAGCAGAGGCAGCAGAAGCTCCACTGTGACACCCTAGTGTCAGGCACTGGAACGGGCTGCCGAGGGAAGTGATGGAATCCCCATCCCTGGAATGTTCAGCAGGTGTCACATGGGGATGTGGCTTGGTGGTGACCATGGCAGTGCTGGGTTGATGGTTGGACTCAAAGAAATACAGGGTAAGAGCCACCTAAGCAGAAGAAAACCTCCAAAATGGAGACATTTCTGAGCGTTCCCTTGACCTCCTTCACAGATAATGGAAGGAAACCTGTGCCTAAAGGAGCACAAATGGATTTATCCCAGCTGCTCACAGGAAGGACCTGGGCCAAGCACGTCAGGCCCAGGCACACATTTTACTCACCTAAGGTTCAGCTCAGCTTGTTGCATTATTCACTCCTTGCTGCTTTTTCAGCTTTAACAGTTTGCTATTTAAAGATGCCTTGCAATGAAGGGACCTTTAATCTCACCCTGTTCCACCCCCTGCCATGGGTAGGGCCGCCTTCCACCAGACCAAGTTGTTCCAAGCCCCATCCAACCTGGCCAAGACGTGTCCAGCATCACACTGGCTTGGTCCTTTAGCCTGATAAGCAGTGACAACCAAGTTCATCTGGTGGCCCCTTCAACCAGGAGCCAAACTTGGACCCCAGATCATTCCTGATGTGTGATTTCACTGGCACAACGCACCAAAGTCTGGGCTCTTCCAAATGTTTGCAGTGATTTATCTCCTGCAATATAAAGAACAGCTTTGTACTGTAGTTTCCTTCAAGAGTTTAATTAAAAAGTTCTCTTCCTTTCTTTCCTTTTTGTGCGCTGGAAAATGTACAAGGAGAAAGGAGGTGGATAAAAATAAAATAGAAGCGAAGTTTAAGCATGCAAATGTTGATTAAAAAATATCAACCCACTCTCCTGTGAAATGCTAACAATGGTTCCCATGGCTCCTGTCTCCCGAGTCAGAACAGGCCCAGTGGGTGAACTTTTGATTTCTGAAAGCACAGTCACCTCTGCAATGGGCACCACTGGTTACTCACCCTCAGCAAGGCAATCTCTGCTCTGTGGAGGAGATAAAATCACCCAGTGAGCTCCAGTGTTTGGAGAGGGATGTCAGTCAAATTCCAGCTCGGAACAAGCTCCACGTCTTCGAACAGCGTGGGAAGGCAGTAACGGGAACAAATCACCAGCAGGGACCGTGGGTAATTTTTCTTCCATTATTTGTGTGGATAAGTCAAACCTGGATAGCTCTGGAAGCCAAATCCAGGCATCTGATGGCATTCTCAAGTGAAATTCCCCATGCCAGGTGCTAAGGGAAATCACTCCAACCATCATTCCTGACCTGTTACACCACCTCCCACTCTGTGCATCCTCGAAGAAACAAATACACCCTTGAACAGTCATTTATTAAGTATCTAATTGTCACTCTCACTTTGCCCACTTCGCAGAGATATTTAGCACTTCCAACCTGTGGGAGTTTCACAGTGTTTATTTTGGCTGGGTTGAAGAGCAGTAGCAGCCTCTGTGTGTTTCTCCAGAGCTTGCTCCTTTGCCTCCTCCTCCTCCTCCCTTCCCAGCAGCTCAGCAGATTTCCACTCACAATCCATATGAGCACTAGAAAGACATTCACTTCCCAAAAAGATTCCCTAATCCTTTTAGTAGCCAGCACTGCAAGGCAGGGAGCAAGATCAGGACAGTGGGGAGAGTTGTGGGTTGTTTGGAAGATCTTGGACCAGCTGCACCACTCCTTGATGAAGAGATCACGGCAGGTGGCTTTGACATCCCCAACCACCAAAATATCCAAATCCAGGTGGCCCCAAAACACGTCAGGTGTGTGATGCCCTTTGCAAGCAGGATGTGGGATGGGGACAAATCATCCCACACAGTTTCTCTCTGGCCAATTCTGTGGCTAAGACTGCTTCAGCTGGGGCAGATTTTGAGGTTGCTGTGGAAAAGCCATGGCAAAACCATCCCTGTCCAGGATTTCAGGGCACTGGGTGCCTTCCCTGAAGTCACAAGCAGCAGGCTCAGCACAGGCTATCCTGCATGAGATGTTAACTCAACTTTTGGGTGGAATTTGCTGAGAAACTTGAAAAAAGTCATATTTGGGACTGAAAAAAACAACAGTTGAGCTGGGCCAGGTTTAAAGTCCACCAAGAGCAGGTTGAGTAACAGCAGGAGGGTGGAAGAACAACGCGAGAACACAGGGAAGCATCCCGGGATGCTCCTGAGATGGATGTGCTGCTGTTGGTTTAATAACAGAATGTTCCTTGGTGGTTGAGTTTCTCTGTTATTTTTTTTTCTAAATCCTTGGCATTATAAGAAGGAGTTGCCCAGTTTTGTCCTTTGCAGAAAAAAAGGAGCCTTCCTTTCACAAGGTTTGAACTGTCACTCAACCATCCCAGGTGGAGCTCCTGGCTCTTGTTAGGAAATCCTTCATTGCGGGGCACTCTGGGTTTTACAGCTCTTCATCTTGTATGACATCAGCTCCCCCTTTTCTGGACTGAAGAATCTTGGTCTCTGTGATGTATCTGCCTGGAGTCCGCAGCATAAGAAGGATGTGGAGCTGCTGGAGTGAGTCCAGAGGAGGCCATGGAGCTGCTCCGAGGTCTGGAGCCCCTCTGCTCTGGAGCCGGGCTGGGAGAGCTGGGGGTGTTCACCTGGAGAAGAAAAGGTGCCAAGGAGACCTCAGAGCCCCTTCCAGGGCCTAAAGGGGCTCCAGGAGAGCTGGAGAGGGACTTGGGACAAGGGATGGAGGGACAGGACAAGGGAATGGCTTCCCAGTGCCAGAGGGCAAGGATAGATGGGATATTGGGAAGGAATTGTTCCCTGTGAGGGTGGTGAGGCCCTGGCACAGGGTGCCCAGAGAAGCTGTGGCTGCCCCTGGATCCCTGGAAATGTCCAAGGCCAGGTTGGACGGGGCTTGGATCAGCCTGGGATAGTGGAAGGTGTCCCTGCCCAAGGCAGGGGGTGGAACAAGATGATCCTTAAGGTCCCTTCCAACCCAACCCATCCTCTGAATGTACAGAAACCATTCCACCATCCTTGTCTGAACCTTTTCTTGCTCTGCATCTCCTTTGGGAGGTGAGTGAGGGCCACAAGCACACTGCAGGCAGCATCCCAGGCAGTGCAGCAGCAGCAGCACGATTCCCTGTTCGCTTCCTTCCCTCCCCAGCCCTCCCTTTTAGCCGATCTTGCTCTTCCTGACCCATTCCCAGCTGCAGGAGCCGCGGTGGCTGCAGGGCTGGCAGCAGCACATTGCAGCCGTCTGGCTGCAGAGGATGGGAGCAGTGAGAAGATCCCAGCCCTCCCTGCAATGCTTTTCCCCCCTCTCCGCCCTGCCTGGCTGCGATTGCTCTGCCTCCTCTGGCACAGATGGCTGGAGGTTTTCCTGAAGCTCAAATCCCAGCGTAAGGACTCCCAGGCCCCCGTGTTCCTGCGGGAGGCTCAGGGAGCTCTTGGCCACCGCGGCCATCGGGCAGCCGCAGCCCCTCGTCCCCCTCTCTTCCCATTGACCGGGAGTGGGTTTTGTTACAAACGGGTTGGTGGATTTAATTAGGAGCAGCAAAACATTTTGATTTATGCTTCCTACCCGCCTTCCCTCCTCCCCTGCCTCTCTGCCTCTCCAGCTTCACGCTTGTCAGAGCAGATATTTTTAATATATATATATTTATCACAAGCCGCTCCTTCAGCGCTACAGGCAAAGCTTTTAGCAGGGGAGAAGATGCCCGGCTTACAAGTAGCTCTCCAATTACTATTGCTTGCTTTAGTGATTTTCTAGGAGAGGCAGAGGGCTGGATCCTGGCTGCTTTCCTTTCCTCCACAGCGAGATATTCACCACTTCCCATGGCATCATCTCCCAGCTCTCCTGGGTGGCACAGCCACATCTCCGTGGTGGAGAACGTTTCCTCTTTGCCCTGATTTGCACTTGGTCCAGGGAGGAGATTTCTGGCTGCTTTTCCCCCTCCCCAAACACCAAGGCATTAATGAAATACCCCCCCAGGCCTGTTAGTTTTGAGATTATCAAAATCTGAACTAAATCCCAGGGCTGGGGTGGCGGGAGGAGAACATCTCCGCAACCACAATTTGTCAGATCTGCATCTGAGCTTGGATTTATGAATTGATAAGAACGAGATTCCTTTCTCTCAGCCTGAGATCCACGTGTGGGTCTGTCCATAATCCAATGAGTCACTTCAACGCTCTTTTTAGGTCAAATTTAAAGCTACACCTTCTCCCAGAGCAAAGACTGGGGGATGGGAGTGGCAGAGAAGGGGGTGCAGGGATGGGATGCGGGGATGGGGCGGCTGAGAGCTGATCCCATCACACATCCACGGCAGGAGTGATGCCTTACGTTTTAACTTTTATATTTTTCAAATGCTGTATTCCTAGTGTGTAACTCTGCAGTGTCCTGGAGCCTGGGAGCTGCTGCTCTCTCATGCTGAGACAGACAGAACAAAGCCTCTCCAGGCTGCTCTCCAAGGACACCCAGCCCGGCCTAGGCCCAAAATGTGTAACCCAGCATCTTGAGAAGGGGGGCAAGCTGAGGGGAAATTCCATCATTAGCTAAAGTTTAATTGGTGAAATTGGGTTGAGATGCAAATGGACCAAAGCTATAAAAGTGTGAAGAACTCGTGACTCGGGGTCCATCTTGGGTGCAGCCTTTGGCCTGCCCAGGGTGTGCCTCTGAAGGCCTTTCAAATAAATATCCACCTTTATTCCCTTCCTCCTGTCTAGTCTCTGTTTCTAGGTTGGCCTCTTTAGGCATCAGGAG
>VWZT01003425.1:35161-55882 GCA_013397055.1 Pachycephala philippinensis | reverse complement strand
TATTACTACTGTATAAAGAAATAATTTATAAAATGTATATAAAAACATAGACACATTTACACATTAATTTTATGGCTCCTGTTATACTCAGCACAAGTTTTAAGTCCAGTAATCACTGAGATTTTTAATAGTGACAGTGGAGAGAACTAAGCTGAACAAGATTAATTCAGAAAATTAAATTATATATAATTAAATCAACCAGACTGCAAAGAATTCTGATTTATGTCCACAACAACTCATACTTTAAAAATTATGTAGTTTACAATTACGTTAAAAAAAATACAAAACCTGTACACAAGTTGGGCATTTGGAAGAATCTGCTCTAGTTTGCTTGTGTTTTTTACCCTGAAGCAGAGCACTGCTGGAGATGGGTTGCTGGTAAAGACTTTAATAATCCCACTTGGGAATGATAATGTCATATCACCAGTGATCTTCACAATACATCTAGAAGAGAATAAAAAGATCAGCTTCATTGCAACTCACTAACTGCCTAGTTATAACACTAATTTTAAAGCAACCACTGTATTTTCACAATCCGATGAATTAAAATCAGAATTAAATTAAAACTGAATTAAAACCAGAAAATCAATCTCAAATGAAGGTAACGTGACTATGTACTGTCACTTTCAACTTGGAAGTAAGATGGAACAAGAAAGAAAAAGCTTTAACTGCTTAAGCATACAGTAGTCTTGGATATTTTTCAGGCTTTGAAAACATGGCACAGCTATGCCTAGGCAAGGCCTAAGTAGCATAGGAATGGATGTGACAGGGAATGAAGTGCTTTCAGCTGCACAAAATTACATGTAACACCTACCTGACAATGATAAAAATCCTTGTCATTCTCAGTGCTCTCCTTGAACACATTTCTGTAAAGCAGGTATACCTGAACTCCTGGCAGGATGCAGGCCATTACAGAGCAGTAAGTCACTGTTGTCATTTATACCCAGGGAAAAAAACCGCTTTGAATTCCCCTTCCAATGCATACTCATTCCCCCCCACAGTATGAAATGTAGACCCAGCATCTTTTCTTATTGTAACTCATTACATTTAATACAATTCACTATTAACTAACTTTGTGGGATCTGCTCCTTTAAAGTAGGCGTTAACAGATTCAGTAAGGGCTACTGCAACAGGCAAGGTGTCCTGGTTTCCAAGGCTGACGGGGCTGGGACCACGTGAAACACCTAGAATACATACAGTGTATAGATTTAATTTTCAAAAAGCTTAGTAGATTTCAGAATGGTTGACTACATCTGTAATTTTCACAAGAGTTTACACCAAGGTCACGGTACCATCTGAGGTATTTCTTGAAAAGTGTGTAAAAATACATGAACATAGTACAGTACAATCCTACCAAAATGCTGCTTAGCAGCCTAAGAACGCAGGCCTGTTGGTATGACATTATGTAGACAGACACAAGGAAATACATGAGACAGAAGAACACTGCATTAAAATGGCTGCTGTTGGGGGTGAAGTCAACAGACCCAAAGCAAATTGGCTAGAATGCTTTAAAAAAAAAATCCCTACTGTATGCTTTTTGTATGGAAAAATGTATGATAAAATGGTCACAGAAATACAAAGAAATCACTTACAGTAAAAACTAACTTAAATGCAAATTCATCAATATTACCCCACATAAGTGAACTGTTGAACATTCTCTTAACTTTTTCAGCCAATTGCAGACACTGCAATTCCCACACAGAAATTGTTGGAGAAGTCTTCACTTGTTGCTTGTGCCAACACAACACAATTCCAAAATGGAGCTATAAAAATCGACTAAGACCTCACGCTAAGGCTTTCTGGAATGTGCATATTCAGTTGATGAAACAGGTTGTCACGGATTTAATTTTTCACAAATTTTCTACAGGTGTATGGAATATAAAAGATAATACTGGAAGTTTCTTCTTTTCTTAGTGCAGCAGTGTAGTAGATAGCATCTTCCTATGATTTTTTGTACCATGCAGAAATGGTCTGTAACACATAGTATTATCTATCACAAAGGAGGCACAGTCTTCATCTTTTCATAAGCAAATTGAAAAATTTCTCTTTTATACTGTAAAGCAGAGACAAAATGCTTGTGTATAATATTGCTCATGGCAAATTAAACGTATTTACTCTAAGTGGCTGTCCTTTCTGAGCTCTTTCAGAAGCAAAAAAGGAAGCTGGGGCCTTGTTCTTCACAGAGCACCTGATACCTCATATTAGACCTTAAATTAAGAGGTAAGTGAATGAAGTAGTGACAAAGCAAAATATAGGAGCTGGTCTAATTCTACTACCTTATACCTCACTCTCCATTACAATTTCTTGCATAAGGTAGTAAAATGTTCAGAATGCTTCTGAGCACCATGAAAACATTTGTGCAACACGTAGGCCTTCATAGAGCCAAAAGATCTAGTTGCAAGTGTTGAAAACCAAAAATTCTTAAATGAACTAATTATTATGATTCTGGCTACAAACCACTGATTTTTTTTTTCCCAGTATGAACAGTAGGTTGTTTTTCTTTATTCCTTCAGACAATACATAGATCATAATTCCAAAGTGTTTTCTCTCCCTGGAAACTACCAACAAAAGCTGTGATTCTCAATAGTCTCAGGATTCTAGAAATCATTATTTCAAGAGAAAAATGTGCAATAAAATAATGAGTTATCAATTCCTAGAAATTCTCTTTGGTGATATAGTGAACTCCAGAATTATTCTTCACTAAAGCTAAAGTGTACACTCAATGAATGTGACACTACAGTTGCTGAGCTGTTTTAATGTCTTTTTCTGCCAGTTTACTAAGGAACAATAAACAGCTTTAGAGCAGATAGGATTACTTTATATACAGGTGTACAAATTATTTTACAATATTTTACTTAATGACCTTATGTACATTTTTATAGCAATACTTGAAAAATTATGCAGAGTAATGCAAATATATTCATTATATTCCAATTGGTAAAAGACAAATACTTTTTTCTTGACTGAAAAGTGAAATTTATTAGAAATAATAAAATTATTTTTACTCTATTTTAGGGAACATCACAGCAAATACATATGTATATATATTTCTTTGAGACCTATTTGGGGAACTACAAATGACATCTCTTCTCTCTTGTTTGCTCTGCTCCCACTGTTCATCACTCTTTGACTCAAAAATCTATGCATTCTCCTAGAAACCAATAAACTGAATAAATAAATAAATTACTATACATTCAACAAGGCCAAGTGCCATATCCTGCCCTTGGGTCACAACAACCCCAGGCAGTGCCACAGGCTGGAGCAGAGTGGCTGCAAAGCTGCCCACAGGAAAAGGACCTGGGGGTGCTGGTGACAGCAGCTGAACAGGAGCCAGGGTGTGCCCAGGTGGCCAAGGAGGCCAATGGCATCCTGGCCTGGATCAGGAACAGTGTGGCCAGCAGGACCAGGGCAGGGATTGTCCCCCTGTACTCAGCATTGGTGAGACCACACCTTGAGTGCTGTGCTCAGTTTTGGGCCCCTTAATTCAGGGAAGACATTAAGGTGCTACAGCATGTCCAGAGAAGGGCAATGGAGCAAGGGACGGGTCTGGAGAGTAAGTCATATGAGCTCCTTCAGGACATTTCCTTTAGGAAATGTCCTGAAGGAGCTCAGGACATTTAGCCTGGAGAAAAGAAGGCTCAGGGGTGGCCTTGATCACTCTCAACAACTACCTTAAAGGAGGGTGTAGCTAGGCTGGGGACAGTCTCTTCTCTCAGGCAATTAGCAACAGGAAAAGAGGAAATGTCCTCAAGTTGTGCCAGGGGAGCTTCAGGTTGGACAATAGGAAGAATTCCTGCACTTAGAATAGGCTGCCCAGGGAGGGGGTGGAGTCACCATCCCTGGGAGTGTTCAAGAAATGACTGGATTGCTTAGTGCTGTGGTTTAGTTGACAAGGTGGTGATCAGTCAATGGCTGGACTTGATGATCTTGGAGGTCTTTTCCCAACCTTCATGATTCCATCATTCTATCATATGAACCAAAGATAATTGCTAATCCTGACACTGAAAGTCATAGTTTTGTTGCCTTGCTGCTGAAAGTACAATTCAATGCAGCAACATTCAGCTTCAGGGCTTTCTATATCTGCTGTGAGGTCTCAGATGGAAAGGACATAACAGAGCTGCGTGAAGGTGTCCTCACTTCATCTCAGGCTGCAGCCCAGATCAAGGCTCCAGTTCTAGCACCTTTGGCAGTGATGGCACAGCTGCTTAAATGCCCTGCCACCAGCTTCAGCCTGACCATCACTACCAGCCCTGAGCTGTGCTGACACAAGAGCTAGTGACATAACCATGCAAATGGTTGCATTGACACACTCAAGGCGCAGACCAAAACTGCAGAACAAAAGACTGCACCATTGGTTGTAAAAAGGGCAGATGAATAAAGCTGATCAAATGGTTTTAGTTCAGTTTAGGAACAAAGATCCAGACAATTTTAATATTGGCTAAACAGCTGTCATGAAAATAAAATTTATTTTAAAAGGTAATACCTTTATTATGTCTGTCTTCTAAGGTTTGTATTATATGTCAATATAGAAACATTTTTACCTACTTGTGTTAGGAGAAAAAGGATTATCAAAGTAAAAATATATTCACTTCACTTGAAAGAATGTAATAATGACAAACTGAAGAAGCAAGGCCATGTTCCACCTTGTTTATGGAGCAGGGAAGTGGATAGACAGAAGATAACATTATATAAAGTGGTTATATCAAACTTTGGTGATTTCAGCAACATACAACTTGTTATGTATTTGAGATTTCAAGAAACTTGTATGTGCCAGATACCAGAAATATCTGGAGAAACTTCTTTCAAAAGAAATACAATTTTGTTAGATATCACATATTAGGATGATTAGTTAAGACATAAATATGCTTTGAGTACAATACCTGCTGGTGTCTCACAAAGGTTTTCAATTGTAGGAAGATTTCGAATCAAAAGATCATCGTCCATTACATTTAAATGAAATAAAACATTGCAAGAATACAAAATATTTCAAGCAAAAATAGATGTTTAATATTTTAAAAATAGTTTGCAAATTAAATTAAGGCTAAAGCATAAAAGCAACACTCAGTTATGCATGCCTTAAAGTTCACTTGGAAAAAGATAATTATAGAGTCAATTCTCCATTATTCAGAGCAAATAGGGTAAGGGGAACACTGGATTGTGCAAATGCCAAAAGAATACAGAATGTATTGCAGATTATATCCTCATGCCCCAAAGTATTTCAGCTTTGTGCACTGGCTTCCCATTTTCCCAGGACTATTTAATTCATACAGTCAGTGCAGATGGAACTGGCCTTATTTATTTTTCCCAGGCTGCAATAATAACCACATCAAACCTCAGTGTCAGCACACACCTCCTTACCTCCTGCCTCACCTCATGATTTCACTCTGCCACTGTTTCCAACAACATAGACACATATCCCCAGAGCTGGGGATATTGATGCTCTTGCCACCAATTTTTGGTTCCTTGACACCAGAGCTGAGACCTGAGGATGTCAGCCTGGATAGACTCTGGCAACCAAAATATCAGTTGTGTTTCTGTGATGCTTCTCAGCATTTGTGAAACTGGTGGACTTTGAACTGTAAGAGCTAAGGTTGGGCAAAACTCAGTAGCTTTGCACAGGGTGGAAACAACTCCACTGCAGAACTCCCACTAGGTGCTGCATGCTCTTCTGAGCTGCTGAGCCTGAGTGAGGAATCCTTGGCATCAATAACATTTGCAGATAACTGAATGATAACTCAACAACTTGATTTAACTTGTGACTAAAGGTGTAACAGTGTTCAGGAATTAAACAGTTCAATTACGCTAAATAAACAAGTTAAAACATCTTAAGCCCTGCCCTCCCCAAACTAACAGAAAACCCCAACTAATTAAAAAAACTCCAATGCCTCCTTTTGATTTGTTATAATCAAATATCAAGACACAAAGACCTTCCTTTAAAAACAAGAAAAAACCTTCTGAAATTAGTGGCAACACATGAAGACTAATTTGCTTTTCATCTTTATCTTTCTTGTTTAGCTGTTTGTTTTGCTTTTACTGAACATCCACTTAGCTTACATTTTTAACTAACTTGAAGAAAAAGATGCATTACATTTATATTTTGGAAACTGCAATTATGGAACAACAAACAAAATTAAAAGAACATAAAAGAACTCAATTTTGTGAACATTTGTATTCATTCAAATTTTTAGTATCCCTAAGTATATTTCTGCACCTATACAATAACATCCTCCGAACAAATATATGATAACATATTGTACTTGATGGATATACAAGCATACCAAATAAGAATTCATGGAATGTTAATTGTGAATAATATTTCCCTAAAGAACATGCCATAACTGGATCTATGGTCTAATCTAGTTTAATCTACTTTCCTGTGTCTCAGTGTCATTTAGTAGCAGATATTGCAAAGGATGCTTGAAGCACCTGGACTCGCATATGAAACAACGAACTCCAACAAATGGTTCTCGTAACAGGTGCAACCTGGTGGCTGACTTATCCTATTCCTAACGTAAGATAAAATGGTTAATTAAACTTACCAACTGTAGGTGTGTTTGCTGCACTGAGGGAAGCAGAAGAGGATATAGAGGAAATGCTCTCTGCACGTGCCAAAGGAGCTGCTGGAGGTGGACTTGAGTTAGAGGTCAATGGAGGGCTGAATGGCCTAGGCTGAACAAAAGAGATTACAAGAATATAACACAAAGTGGTTTTAAAGAGATGAAAAAACCCATTGTAAATAGAAAAGTTCTTATTTCATGCCCCAATCAATTTCATAACATTTCTCAACATAGTTTCTTTAATCTTTTATCTACCCTAGTTTTTAGTGTAAAACAGAGAACCCGCATTGTCCATTGGAGTAAATTCCATTATTTCATAGATTATAATTTTTTTTGACAGAGTAGTCAAGTCTAATATGTTTGATTATGCAGCAGCCTGTCAATAATAATAATACAACACAGTATCAGAAACTAAGACTACAGCCCTGTGTATGTGTGGCAAACATGGATTCAGAGAGCTAAAGCAGAGCTGCTAATGAATTGAAAGTGCGAGCGGCACAGGGCAACTAAAATAGTTGTGACTGGAGTATAGGAGTGAGAGAAGAACAGGCTGTAGGACCAGGGTTTTTTCAGCCCAGAGAACAGAAGCCTAAGAAGGGATTTATTAGCAGTCTCTTACTAGTTAAAAAGAGGCACACAAAGAAGTCAGAGTCAGGCTCTTTTAAGAGATGCAAGAGCTACAGTAAAGAAATTTCAGCTGGACTTTGGGAAAAATTCCTTCTTGCAGCCTTGGGGTGAAATCCTGACATAGGTTGCCAGACTGGCAAGATTGTAAAATCTCCCACTCTGGAGATTTTCAAAACTCAGCGTGTGCCTGAGCAACCTGATACAATTTTGAAGTCAACCGTTTTTTGAGCAGGTTGGTCTAGAGAACTTAAAAGTTTCTTCCATGCTAAATCTCTGGATGGTTTTAGGATAAACTTAACTGTTAAGGTATTTAACTAATGGTCATGCTGGGATTAACCTATCTGAAATGTACTGAAACCTCCGAAGCATCATTTTGGCAGGATAACTGTAGAAGCCCAGAAGACAAGGGGCTAATGTCTGAAACACTGATAGCTGGATGGCTGTGGAGCCAGCCAAGGATTGCTGGTAGTAACAGACAAAGACTGTTGATAATGATCAAGGACTATTGATAATTATTAAGGACTGTTAGTAATAACCAAGGACTGTCGGTACTAATAGACAAGGCCTGCTGGTAATAACCAAAGATTGTTGTTAATAACCGAGGACTGTTGGTACTAACAAATGAGGTCTGCTAGTAATAACCAAGGATTGTTGGTAATAACAAACAGAGAAACATGGAAATAACAAACAGAGAAGATGTGGCTGGAGAAGGGGCCATGTGGAGATAGGGCAGCACTTTTCTGGGACAACCATCCTGTTCTGGCTCCTGCAGATAAACACAAGTACAGGTACATCTCAAGTGCAGGAATGAGGCAGAGAAGTGGGCATGGACTGTAGGGGGGAATCAAGACCACCCAAGGCCCCCAAAGCCCTCTGACCCAGTTCCAGAAAGGTCTGAAAGAATGAACTGTGCATGATAAGTGATTTGCATAGAAAGTGAGAAACTTAGCTCCAAGGTGGGGAAACCCTGTCTCTAAAAAGGCACCCCCACCAAGCCAGGGTGATATGCCCAGAACACTCCATCAGCTGAACCAACACTGGAACCAGGATTGGTGATCTCTTCTTCTCCCTTTCTCTCTCTCTCTTCCTGTTTAATTAATATTACTTTGTCTCTTCTTTTTTTATTCTACCTTTTTATCCAGAACCCACTGTCAAGTGCATATATTGTAGGTCAGGAACTAAGATACCAATTTCCATGCCAAGTGCATAATTTAATAATAAAACTTCATGAGTTTTGTGGACCCTCTGACGTTAGTCATTCCTTTCGACCACTAGCATTTGTGAATCTTGGGTGTTTCTTGCCCCCTAAGGGCGGGATGTCACAGTAACTTTTTTTCCCCGTTCTGTTGCACTTGTTGGCTTTGATAGAGTATGAGATTTGTAAAAGGAGTTAACATATAATGAAGACAACTGACAACCTTCTACTTGTATCCAGATAATAGCCAATTTCTAAAGCAACAGTATAAAATGACTATAGCTTTGTTCAGGATCATACATTATAGCAGAACAGTACCAGATAAATTGTTCTATTTAATTACAATGACATGAAGAACAGATTCCTTGGGCTAAGAGTGATTACTACAATTCTGTATTGGAAAGAGAAAAGAATTTCAAAATGAACTCTGTTCTGATCCTACAGAAAAGCTAAACAGTTTGAAAATGTTTTGTCAGTTTTGTCCAAGAATAAGATGAGAATTTTGTTTATAACAAGAATATGGTGAAAATATCTTGCTACTTTGAAAGACAATAAGAGGATTTT
The DNA here is from genome assembly GCA_013397055.1 of Pachycephala philippinensis. Classification (NCBI taxonomy): domain Eukaryota; kingdom Metazoa; phylum Chordata; class Aves; order Passeriformes; genus Pachycephala; species Pachycephala philippinensis. The sequence goes on along the minus strand of VWZT01003425.1, from coordinate 46,939 downwards.
ACCACAGGAACATTTTTCCAAGTCAGTAAGTCAAGTGAAACATGAAGAATACTAATATTTACAGAGGAAATTAAGCATGGCTGAGTCTGATAGGCTGTTTGGGTATTTGCATTCTTTACCACATTCCTTATCAGCAGGTGAACCCGCATTGCAGGCACATGCAGGCAGTGCACAACTTCTCACTATCCTCATGGGCAGCTGCTGTGATCTACCACCTTCCTTCTCCACAAACCAGCAAGGGAGGGAGTATCACAACAGGGCTACTTCTGTCAATATATGACTGAAAAAACCCCACTCATTTCCCAAAGATTTGGTGATATCCCTAAATCAAAGGAGGTTTGTTAATAACTTCACTAGTATTTCACATTTTGAAAACTTCAATCTTATGCATGCAGCATCTTTCAGTATCAGATTACTGATTTACTCAATTAAAAACACTCAGCTGATGCAAAAATTATGGTTTGGACCTTTGTAATTGTGTTAATAACTATTTGTTGTAATAAGATTATTATCATAAACTATTACCATGCCTATTTGGCAATGTTGAAAATCTGCTTATGTGATTCCTTGAACATAGGCTGGAAAGTAACTCCACTGTAACAGTGTAAATGAATGGTGTAAATGAAATCAAGTCAAAATGGCAAATAAAAAAAGTAATAATCAATACATACTATTTCATTAATCCCACTAAGTTTCCCAGTAGACAGCTTTGGTCTTGAAGCAGGCCTTGGAGGGGGTACAATGGTGCCCACAGAAAGAGGAGTGGTGGGCCTCGCTGAAAGAAAGCAAATTTAAGAAAATAAATATTAGAAAGATCACACTGAACATAAATATTTATTTACTGAGTAGAATATCTGGAAGTGATGTTTCTACTAGAAGTTCTTATTTTACAAGTGCCATGTTTTAAGAGTTACCACAAATCATAAGTGCTTTTAAAATAGTGCCATGTGATGAACTGAAAAGTGAGTCTAAAAATAGCATCATGGGCTTTCTCACTGCTCTCAAGTGATTTTATACCAACCACTCTTGGAAGCTTGTATGTAAAAAGAATTGTTTTTGCAAATGCAATTACTTAATCTTTGTGATCTCATTGCTGTCTGACATCCCATAAAAATACATTCCCATTTCTAGAAAAGCAACACTGCATAGTTAAGAAAAAGCAATGCATTTAAACAAATAATTTGATTTTTCTTCATATTTCAAGCTGAATATTTATTTCACTGTCCCAACTGGTATTAACAAGCAGTTTAGTACATTCTAAATAAGAAGATGAGTTAATTTTAACATCAGTTGAGCAATAATAACAAAAAGAAAAATGAGTCCAAAGCTTGCTTTTTGGAGTCAGTTATTAGCAAAGAGCAGTACAGAATGCATGCTTGGCATACCCTTATTTGTATGAGCACAAGAAGACACTAAACTATAGTCCAGTAGTGCTGAAGGTGATGCAGAAGATATTTCAGCAGCAGTGCCAGTTTCTTCAATGAATAATTGTTCATGGCATATAGAGTTATTGAAAAGGTCACTTTGATCCTCAGAAGCACAGCTGTTGGAAGAATTCCCAAGCAAAGCAGAAGAGGCAAGGCAGGCATTTTCAGTTTTAAAATGCAATCTTTGGGGCTCCTTCTTGTCTGTGCTTGTGTGTCTAATTGTAAGAAGTTCATCAGCAAAGGAAATCCACTGACTCTGAGACCATGAAAAACAGGATAAAGTACTGGTACTCCCTGATGGCGCTGCTGTAACACCAGATTTGCACAAACTGCTAATGGTAAAGTCTGGTGAGGATGGGCTTGTAGACCCAGAACCTTTCTGGTGTCCAAGCAAAGACTGAGATACTCTACACCCAGGCAAATCAGTGGTAGATGAGGAGGAGCTCCTATTGTGCTCTGTTAGGGTAGCTGAAGGAAAAGGGAAGAATTGAAACTAGGACTGACAATGAAAAGATTAAAATGTCAATATTCAAAAAAGTATTCAATATCCACTGCACAAGGATCACTAGCCAGTATGAAAAATAACTGCTCTACTAAGTTAACCCTCCCCCACTTACAAACAAAAGAAAGAAAAAAGCCAGCAACATATCATAGGTACTTCATTCGTACTGCCAACCATCTCACTTTCCATATTTTAGTTCATCAAAAAATAATTTATTGTGTATCTCTCCACTAAAGGCTCTACTTCTCACAGATTTCCTTATTCCTCTGACTTCCTACCTGTTGTGATTTAATTTTCTCTCATCTTTGTCTTTTCCTTCTTGCATCCTACTCCATTTTTGGTTCCTCTCCACAGCTTTCTGCTTTTAATTTCCTTCAAAGGTATTTAATCAAACCTATCCTGTTCCTTCCAAAGACTTTGATCCTCTTAGTCCTAACATTCGTAATAGGAAGATCCAACAGATTTGGCTTTCAGGTGTATGAAGACAATGCAGTCACGAGATCCGGTCTGATATTTATTCTGTCTATATCAACCTGTCTCTAGTGAGTAACAATACGGATGAGGCATCATCCACCTCAGTTTTTTTCCTCTCTCATCCTATAGTCTTCAGACTGCTGAAAAAAGGAGTTTTCCACAAGTATTCCCTGCACTTGCTGTTGCCTGTTGCTCTAAATGACAATAGAAGCAGAAAATGCAAGGTTAGTCAATTCTCAACATCTTGCAGATTGGCAGAGCTAGGAGCAACAGCAGTGACAACCAAAATCAAAAAAAGAGAGAAACACATTTAAAAGTTCAGATCAAAAGTACAGTCATCCTCTCTACAGTGGTCCTTTTGCCGTAAACAAATACATTCTCCAAGTCCACCTAAACATTAAGAATTTCAAGACAGCTTTCCCTTTCTAGCAGATATTTTAACTATCATTCAAAGGCTTTAAAATACTACTACAAATCCTATTGAAAAACAATGTGGAGATGTTAAGAACTATTTTAAAAGTACATATGGATGAAAATAAGGAAGATAACTAAATAGAAGCATTTTTACAGTATCAAGAACCAGCTAAAAAACGTCTTTTGTGTTTGTTCAAGATAACAAAGTTAGCTTAAACTTCTAATAAAGCAGGATTATTCATGGATGACCAAAGATCACTTCTGTGCTGCATAAACCACTGTCTGCTCAAATACCAAGGTAGTTTAAGTGTTCAATGATTAACACAGTTATAAAACAATAGTTAAACAAATGTTTAAACAGTAAGGGACATATACTGTATTCCACACAACTAATGTATGTAATTTAAGTTTTGGATCGAGATTTTCAAAAACTTCAAGTACCAGTTTATTACAAACCCTCAAATTGAAGATAAAACATTGATTTCAAGGAAAATACAATCAGATCAGTTAAGTATTTTTTAAAAACTTTAGAACTAAGTTGCAAGTTAGCAAGCATTAGAACTCAATTTAAACAACAATATGACCTACATTGATACAATTGGTTTTTTGCCCCAAATGTCTTAGAAATTTGTTATACTTTGAAACACTTATTTTTTATTTAACTCCACAGATTATTTCACAAATGTAAGTATTTTAGTTAACACCTAGACCAACAATCCTTGAAATGATTATTTATCAGATAAAGTTTGCTGAGGCACAGATGTATCTAAACTTGATTTATGCCCACAAGACCCTCTACTGCACCAACTTCAATGAACTGCAGGGCTCTGTGTATAAGCCTCATGGGTATGAGGACTAGGGTAGATGATTTCCCGTCAGATACAGCTACAGAGGATATTATGGATTTCTGTCATTATTCATCAACCAGAGTCTACTTTCTCCACAGTTCTGCTGCCAGGAGGAACTGTATGAAGATTTCCTAATGTGCTTTCACTTCCCATCCAGGCACAGCAATAAACACCTGAATACAGCTACAACCACCAACACAACAAGTTAAGTATCCTCTGTCTTTCTCTGCAGATTCCAACATCAGACCAACGCTATCAAAACAGAACATTTTAAGAAAGCACCACGTCTTTTCAGAATATTCCAGTAATATCTCTCTCTCTAGAATTTAGTCTTAAATGTGTTACTACACACATGGTGGATTCACTAGCCAATGTTACTGACTGATTATGTAAGTCAGGATGAGAAAGTTATGATGAATTCTGTAAGCCGGATTTGTTAAAACCGTAACCTTTAAGGAACACAAATTTGTAGTGAAAGATTAAGTTCTACTTAGAATCTGAAGTACTACAAAGAAATGTTGATTGTTGCTAAAAGAACATTACTAAAGCCAAGAAATAACACTTCTTTTTCAGATTTCTCCTATTGATATATGTAATCTTCCTTACTGTTAAGTCTGCATGATCAAGCACAGAAGAAAACTGCTAGAAAGCCATGATCATGAACAAAGAAGTGAGGATTATTTTTGGAATACAAGTACTTAATTAAAAAAATTCAGTGGACATACTTCCTTTTTCAGGAAGTGTGGGAGGAGAAAAATGTCTACATTAAGAGAAAATTAAGATGTGGGAGTACAGATACACAGCAGGTAGACCGAAAAGAACTATGGAACTATCTTTTGCAAAGACTGGGTTTCAGGAAAACCTGCCAGTGTCCTACCAACACTAATATCCTGCAACCCAAAATTCCCATGCAACATACACTCTCTCCGTTCACTTCCCACACTCCACACACCACCCTTTTCCTTGCAATATCCCTGCTTTCAGGATCTCATCATGTCTCAGCCCCACCATTTTGATCCATCTCCCCTTGGATTATGCTTTCACATCTCCTAACAGAATCATGCTTTCCTACAGGAAACAAGTTTCTCGCAGCAAAGCTCTGCAATGCCTTTGTACTACATAGCCCAATTGATTTTCCTGGAAAGAAGGATTCCATCCCTATTCATTGTGCAAGCTCAGCTTGCAAGTCTCAGTGCTGCAACAACCTCCATTTAATCTCCCAGCCTTACCAGCTGAAAAAAAAAGGATTACATTCCAGATGGTGAGCACTTTTTCAGTAAGTATGAGAAGGCAATAAAAAAAGGCAGGAGCAAGACAGAATTTTCCTGAAGTGTCTAGCACTCCCTCCTCCCTCTTGCTCTCTAGCTTGAAAGCCTTATATACTGCATTCTCAGTTGTGTAATACTTCTAAGACAGCATACTGCTTTACAAAATTCTATCATTTATGTGCCAAAACACGTCCCCTTGCGATAACTGAAAAAATGACACCAGAACATCCTGAAATACATGGAGAAAACACTTTTTACCATCAAATATTTTACCTGAGGAGGATGAGGATGCCAAGGAAGCTGATGAGGAAGATTCAAGGGAAGTGCTGAAGAGTGGATCCCATGCCAGGAAGTCACTGTTCCCCTTTCTATATTAAGAGTTACAATTGGAATAGAAATGAAATATTTATGAAATGGAAAATTTCATAAAAATCACAAACTTCAGTGGTAATTTGATAATGTAATAATTATAATAATTGCAGAATAGTTTGGGTTTGAAGGGATCTTTAAATATCCTGTTCCAACCATGCTGACATCCATTAGACCAGGTTGTTCAAAGCCCCTTCCAGACTCGCCTTGAACACTTCCAGAGACCAGGTGTCTAGAACTTCTCTGGGTGACCTGTTTCCATGTCTCACCACCCTCACAGTAAAGAATTTCTTCCACATATTTAATCTAAACCTACTCTCAGTTTAAAGCCATTCCTGCTAGTCCTATCACTACATGACCCTTGCAGGAAGTCACTCAATAATATGATAAAAATAAATTGACAAATTGGTCTATATTAGTCTTTGCATCTAAAAAGAAAAGAATTAGTTAAAAGTCGCAGGCCAAAGAACTAATTTGCACATAAGGAGACTATTTGTGTGTGGACATACTTCATAATGTCAGTTAAGTAACTGTAATTTTTGAGACCTACATCTTCAAATTCATTTATTTCAGTGTATATACACATAAGTAAAGTATGCAGACCTGTGTAAATTTGGGGTTTGCAATCTTAAAACACTTTACAATGGAACACTCTTGGACAGAAATTAAATCTGTCTTATTTAGAAACATTGTGTAGCCATATAATTATAAGTATCAACTGAGATCACAATAAATCAAATGTACTAGAAGGGGTAAACAAATGAATGGAAACATCCATTGATACACTTAGTCTTATAATGCAATAGAGTTACAACTTAAAATAGGACTCAGCTGTCATTTCCAATGAGTTTCTGAGTATTAGAAAAATAAGAACATTCTTGCAAAACTGCATATGATAGAATTTTAAATTTGAACTTACTCATTAATTGGAGCAGAAAGTTTTGATTTTGTTAACTCTTCACCTAAGAAAAAGATACAGTATTATCACTAAAAGTGTGAAATATAAAATAAAAAATTCATTATAAAAATATAGTTAATATTAACGTTGGCAGTTCAAAACAAATTACTATTAANTTTCTGATAACTTAAGTTTAGATATTCCTGAAATATGACAAGACTATACAGAGCAATGCATTTTATGAGGAAGTGTTGTTTACTTGAAATTTCCTGCTTGAATTATACTGTTTACTTCAATACTGTTCTTCACCCAATCTGGCCACTGAACCCCCCCACCCCTGTATAATAGAAGCTAATGCGCTATCCTCTATCTCTGTGTCATTATTTTACATCATACACACAGTGTTCTTTGCTGGTTTGTGGATCATACTAAACTTGAGCAGGCGGAAGGGTTTCAGGAACTTGCACTGGAATTTTTTTCCATGGGGAAACCCCCTTTGGCATCTGGATGTGTTCCTTATTACTGTCAGAGACAGGTTCATCTGGTCCCCGCAACAGAGAACAGCCAAGTACATAGATAAGGAAGAGGTATATAAAACCAACAAGAGAAACATTTTGTTCCATTTAAAATACAGGTATTTAAGAAGTTCATGTCTCCAACAATTAAAAAAAAAAGGAATTTGTTTTCATTCTATGTTAAAAAACTAACAGACTAAAAGATTCACACTTACTGGATGAATTTTGATTCATCTGTGCCTGAAACAGGAAAAAAAGATTAGGAGTAAGTTCTTCTAGTGTGAAATAAAGCACTTAATATTCCCAGAGTTCTTATTTCCACTCAAATTCCTACGAGGTATTTTGCTTTCAATGCCAGGTAAAAACATTGTGAGCTTGCAGAAGAATATGGAAAATGAGCCTGGACGGAGAAACCAGTGCACATCTGCCATACCAGGATGAAAATGCAGGAATAAATACTATAGAACTGACAAAGGAAGCAGCATTTTAAAATCTCTCTAGTGGCTGGGACAGTAAAACAGCTTATATTTCTATCACATGGTATAGACGAAACAAAACATTCCTCATGTTTTCCCAACAATTCCCCTCACATACTACACTTACTTGTTTTAACTACAAATGCAAATAAAAAGCCATTCTCTACTTACAGGACTGTGTCTCTGCTTTCAAAATGTGGTGAGAGAAAAAAAAGAAAAATTATTATTTTAATGTTATGCGCACTATTTTCCTTAAAATCAGAACCAGTCTTATTCTGATCTGAATCTTGTACTAGCATGCCCCAATATTATTTATCATCTAGTGGTATAAAGAATTATTCTGTGAATTGGCAGGATACATCAATAAAGCTGCACTGCAAATATTAAATGTATCTTTATTAGATTATCTGTTTTAAAAGACTTGTATGTTATTAAAAATAAATTAGCAAATTATGTTAAAAGCCATGCTTGGCTAACTCTAAGATGTAATTGAATGTCTTGTGGTGGCAACAACACAAAGACAAGAACCGAGCACTCAAGAGACTTATAGGAAAGCTTAAATATGAGAAAAGTTCTTAATGTTATATTGCAATAAAAAAGTGCAATATAAATACATTGGAATAGAAAGTGTACCAAAAATGACCTAGTGCACAAGAAAAAAGGATCATTGAACCTAGAATAAATTCTGAACACTATAATATATGTTTACACTACAGTTTCTTTACCACTTTTCTACACATTAAAAATACAAGGAACAAAACTTACAGATACTGCTGGAGAAAGAGTGATGTTCCCTATAGATACTTTTAATTCATCCAAAGAAGGCATAGTGAATTGAGAGCTGTTATTTGGCTGGACAGGTTTTATTTCCACATGGAACCTCCTGGGTTCATCATCTTCAGAGTCAGAATCACTGGATGAGTAGAAATGGTTCTCTTTGGTATGTTTTTCTCAGTTAAGGTGGAAATACCACAAAGTCATCTGCTTAATCTACTTCATAATTATGCTCCACAAAGTGCTCATACTAAGTGACCTCTTTGTGCACTTATGTACATCCACAGTCCAAAATTCACAACTCAGAGCTAAAATTTAGGGGTTTATTCCATCTATCTTCATAATGATGATTCTGTTCAGAAAAATACGATGTCATAACTGAAGAATGGCAGTGTCTGTTACATAACTGAACAACTGCATATTTGAAGGCATGAGGTTAAATTTAAGATTCTAGAGCAGCAACACTTCTGCATGTTAAAATTATAATTTGCAAGACTCCAAAAGGGATTTCAACAGACATATGAAAAATATAGAAATCTTTTAAACCAAATGGAGAAAAGACTACATTCTTTAATGAGAAGTGAAATGTCCATGGTACCTAACATTAACAGTGAAGGAAAGAGCAGGAGCCACCAGTACTTGCTCCTTTCACAGTGTGGCACTGAAAATTTTACAAGAAAGTATGCCAGAAGGTTGCATAGTAAACTGACAATGTCAACTTCTTAAAGTACTGCCATCTTTGGAAAAAACAGAATCACAATGACATCTCAGCCTTCAAAATAAGGAAAATATATCAGACCTTTATATGCACAGGAGGCACCCTGCAGAAAAGCTCTGAAAGGCCTATGCTAAGTCTTAAAAACTGCATTTGTTTTGGCAAGAATAATTTGAAAATTTCCCTCGACAGAAACACAAAAGTTTTGTACCACCTGGAAGAAGTGTACATATTCTGTAAGTCGCTTCTGTTATTTTCACCTGAAAATATGACAGACATATGCATTAAATTCCTTCAAACTATTTCCTAACAAAGTTTTAAACCCGAACCTTAAAGACATTCCAAATTTATTTCAGCTGAAAGGATCTGAAAGATGTGGTGAGGAAAAAGCCAACTATCTTGATCTTACAGACTACCTGTTCCTTCAAAATGAAGCATATGTAGAAAAGGTTTCAAAGACAAGTGATCTTATTTTCATCAAAAGATTTCTTGTATTGAAAATTATCACTGACCATCAAGATTCACTTCCTACAAATAAGACAGTTCTTGTAAAGTGCTTTGCCAATACAGATTTAAGTCAGACTTATTGACTTACATTATAATAAAACAATGTCCTCAAACAAATCATCTCAAGACTTCCCATAAATAGAATAAATTTATAGAGGCTAAGGGAGGAAAAGAGAAAGGGAGCTAAGTTCCTGAATCTGGTCAAGATTTTCAGAAGCTGAAGTACTATCTCATGACAGATTGCAAATCATTGATATTTTTCATGGAATATATGCCTTTTCTCTTGTTTCACAACAAAAAAAAGAGATAACAAAATAAAAGGATGTCCAGAAGAATCATTCATCACAAGTATGAATGTTGTTCGCTTCTCTCTCACTTTCAGAAATACATGCAAAGCATGAAATAATACTCCTCTCAGAACTGGATAAAAGTCTGTCACTTTTATAATAATTTTGTAAATAGGAGATAACACCAACTGCTTTTATTGCTACAGGACTGTTCCATGTGGGCATTACAGGCATATTCTGCAAAGCTGATGAAAACAAAGAAGTTAGGATGATGAACTGGCCCACTGTAATGGGCTGTTAACTGCTTAAGAGTTTTTGCAATTTAAGATAATTTCACAGCCTAAATTCACCTTTTAGCTGCAGTACCCAGAAAATTCAGTGAATACACTACCAAAAATTAGCTATCTTGCTAACATACTAGGCTTGCTTAGATCTATGGTAATTATACTCAGCTCTTAAGTAGAGCATTCTTCTGTGAGCGTAGGGAAAAAAGTGGACAAGAATTTTCCTCCAAAGCAACAGGAGAATGGCAGAGAAAAATCTTGAGTCTCCATACAGGTGACTCAGAACAAAATCTATTCTGTATATGAAAGCTATTATTAAAAAGACAGTAAAAGCTAAAAGCACCAATTGGAAACAGCATGTGGAGTAATGACTTCATTAAGTAACAGAAATTCTATTTCTACACTGCTGGAGCTCCTAATCATCTTAATAGTGCTACAAAAAAAATGGGAGGGTGCAGGTATAGTACAGATAACCACTCCATATGCTTTAAAAAGTTTACAAATTTTACTTTACAAACTCTCTGAGATCTTTTCAAGGACAGAGATCTGCATGGAAGATTTTATTCTGGGTATTTTTTTGCTTTTTATTTTTACTGTCCTTTTAAAGTTCCCTTTCAGGGAACTTCCCCATCCTTTACTGTTCATTTTAAAGAGATCTGATCTAATCTAATCTTTAACATTTGTACACACACAACATCTAAGAAAATATTTGGTTCATTTTACAAAAACCATGGATGTAAGAATACAAGGTTGCAACATAGGCATAAATGTCATTCATCTTCCTTAACTCTTTAGGCAGTACTTCCTCTCTCCAAAGAACTGTAATAACATCAAATAACTCGGCACAACAATAGTAAAAAGGATATCCTGTGTTGCTTCTGGTTTAATGCTGTATCCTTCATCATCTACATCAGGAAAGTTCTAAAAACAACAACAAAAATTATGTTGTTGACAAATAACTAAAAAACCATGTCATTCTTACATCAGACTGAATTTTACATCATTGACAAATTAAAATTACAATAACTCATGAAAGTGATTTTTATTCAACATTATTAGTTATCTGAAGCTATGATCTGTCATTCAGAAATTGTGTGAGAAGATACCTCAGCACAAAATATAACAAAAGAAGCTCTAAATTCCCTGTGAGAACTGGCAAGTTTGCAATGTGTCAGCTTTTACTAATCGATCAGTAATTAATTACCAATCGATTAACTAGTAGTCAATTACTTTATCAAAAAAAGAAATTAACATTAGTTTAGCTTTAGGACTGAGTTAAATTAGCCTACAATTCTCTTGGCCACAGAAAATTTTCCCAATTTTTACTGCCCTGAGCTAGGACACAAGATGTTCTGATGGTGCAGAGGCAAAACCTTTATTAAGTACTAGTCAATATTTAAGTATGCAAGCAAAAGCACAGGTTGCAACTTCCACTCCCCCTAGAAAAGGCAGCATGCCCACACTGTTGCTTCAGAAAAGAATATCCACATCACAAGTGCTCAAAATTTTATTCCGAAGTTTTCCTTTATACATCTCCAACACTATCCTGAATCTTCAAAGCCAATAAGCATCTGGGAACATAAGACAAGTTCTGTTATTCCATTCTTGCAGGCAATTAAATAGAAATTGAAAAGAATGGTGTTAAAATAACTTAGAATGCTGAGCTAAACATATAACTTCATTTAAAAAAACATTGGGGCAGAGAGAAACAAGTCTCCAAGATGAACTAAATTTTAAAAATGTAAACAAAACCCCCATCATGTATGTTATATACAGGATAAAGAAGGATACGTAGATACTTTCCCCACTCAGAAGAAAAAAATCCATTCACAACTTTGTATGCATAGGCAGTGTATGTGAACTGCTTACTGTCTCAGTAAGTTTATCACAAAAAACCACAACCAAGGTGTCTTCAAAATGTAGTCATTTCAGCAGTTATTAATACCTTATAAAAATTAGAATATGGAAATACATATATATAAATAAATGTAATATAAAACTGATTTCTTCTAGTGTAGCA
>VWZT01003425.1:0-34705 GCA_013397055.1 Pachycephala philippinensis | reverse complement strand
GTCTGGTAATTTACTAAGAAAGATCCTCCTCTGTACAGCTCCCTAAATTTAGCACTTCTAAAATAAATGGAATTTACACATAGCTCAAACTTTCTGCTAAAAAAAGTACAAGAAATAGAATCCTGTACAGATGTAAGACTGCACCAAATTAAATACTGCATCAAACTAAGGCCAGAAAACAACATTTAAGCTCTCTAACTTTAAAATATAAAACATATAGATGGTATTTCTTGAAACATTTGTAGGATTTAGACTTCACTGCTATTTGATTAATAAATAAATAAGGAAAAAAAAAAAGTACTAAGAGAACAATCACACGGTCCAATACTTTAGCTCTACTTGCTCAAATCAGGGTTCTTAGCTACGCTTGACCTCAAGCTGACCTTGTTTATATACCAGAAACCACTAATGAAACTTGACATCAAAGTAAACAGAACAAAAACATATAGCTAGAGGATAAGTATATTTTCTTGTAATACTAAAAATTCTGAATTCTAAAATTATTTTATTTGCCACACTAGGTAATTTTCCATAGATCAGGATCATTCATGGTTAAGATGAATTGAAAATCAATAAAAATCTTTAAATATACAACATTTAATTTTTCTTACAGCTGGGCCATATATGTAAAATATATTATTACTGGGCTGACAGCATGCGCAACGTAGCTGGCAAAACTGACTATTTTGATATAAAATTGTGAGAGAACTTAGTTTGTAGAAGTTACTTTCATTGCATTATTTCTAATTTATTGAATAATCTCTAGGATGAAGTAAGTCCTTAGAAAGCACTAAAATTTTAAAGTATTTTACTTTCTTTATTAATACTTTCATGATAATTATTTCTGGTCTTGCTGTTATACTTGAATCATCTGCTCATCAGAAATAGCCCTTTACCATGCAGTCTGTTTTCACAACTTCATGTACGTAACAGAGATGGATACTTTACAGGTTGGGTTCTGAACACAGGAGAAGAAAACTCCTTCCTTCTTTTTTGGCTGGTCTATGTTACCACTTTTTTTCTAACCCTGTATAGAGAACATAATTTGTTTTTTCCTATATCTAAAATTTAAATACATGTAATTTCAAACATCTGACTCTTAGCAGCGTATACAGACATAAATAATTTGCTTTTTATTTCCAGCCTTGTCAATAATTCATATTGATCTTGTGCCAATTTATGATCATTCTTAACACCTGCTTTAATTAAGGAGACACTGAATTTATATTTTTGTGTAAACCAATGTAAAAAATGGGTGAAAGAGATACTTGATAAACATTTGTATAGACAAAGGCAGATTGTGTCACATACAAGAAAAATGGTGCCTCACAATCTTATAAGTTATGTAGTAATTTGAAAATACTGTTCTCAATATTTTGTATGGTTGAATCAGTAAATGTTCTGCTTTCTGAAATACCAACATTTTATTTGCAAACCTACATTTAATGACAGTGGTAGATAACACAGCAACTTGAGAGAGACACATACTCATGAATCTGATGCTAATAAAGGCATTTACATCTATTTGACTAATTTTTCTCCCTTCTCCACACTCCTACAGTTACAGAACTATATATTACATCATGGAAAACAGTGTATCTTAAGTATCAGGCACACAACACAGACAAGACCTGATTTGCCTATCATGCTCATCAGAGGTTAAGTTCACAACCTACACGCATAATTTTTGAACTTCAGCACACAAGATGATGATCTTTGCAAACTTTGGCCTTTGGGAAAAGTTACTATTAATATGATGGGGATGAAGGTCTGGTTTAGTCCCCTACACAAACATGTGTAGTGGTCTTTGCAGTCAAAAAACTCCCAACAACCTTATTATGCATGCAAATTGAACTCTGCAGAAGTAACTGGAAAGGTGGGTTTCCAGGAAGCCTTTCTGAGGTTCTATTAAGCAATTAAACATGTAGCTATAAAAGCCGCAGAGTTTTCCCTGTGTTTGCAGATGTAATACAACAGATTAATTGAGACCTTATACAGCTTTAAACATACACCAGAAACTTAGGTGGTATACCTTTGTCTTGGTATATTCTACAAGCTTTCTGGGGTGAATAATTTTTCAAAGAAATAAAACATAAGGCCTTGATAAATAAAATAAAATTGCCTATATAAGAAGCTTGAGGACCAAGCAGTCTATTGACAAAACACATTTTTTCAGTTTTGCTGAATAGTTTATTTCAGTTTTCTTGCTCTGTCCTATCTGTCATCCAAAAAGTGATGGAAGAAGCCACACCATTACCATGTCATTATTGTCTCTGGGCTACATACAAAGGACAAGGGCGGAACATATGGACCATACTGCAGTCCAGCTACTTCATTTGGCCCTTCCTCCGCAATGCTAGCGGCTGCTGACAGGCTGGTCATCAGTCAATAAGCAAAGAACCTTCACTGTGCTCCAGTTTGATTTCTTCCTATTTCCTCTTTTCCTAGGATAACTACAGTGGTTATGAGAGCTCCTTATCAAGTTTTCCTGAGATGATGCAGTGCAGCTGAACAGCTCACTCTATTTTTTTCTGCCAGAACTCAATTGACTTCCTGTAATCCAGATGAGGACTTTAAGTAAGCAGCTGAAGCTCATAGGCTGGAACAAGAGAACAAAAAGCCTCTCCACTTTTGACATATTTGAGATGTAAATTTGACTCTGGCATATCCTCAGGTTAAGACAGAGGCATAATACTGGCCTCCTCTCCTTAGGGTGCCTATTAACCCAAAAGACACAGAAGAAGAGAGTAGACAGTCAGTTTCTCCTATTGTTAGAAATGCAGAAAGAAAGAAAAATGGGTATTCAAAGTGCCCCTGTCTTGTGCTGTGATAGAAAGCCTTGTCCTCCGTATCAATAGCAGCTATTTGAAATTAAATGCTGTAAAATGCAAATAAAGAAAAATATTTGAATTTCACTAAATATTAGGTTACACCTGTGTTCCACTTCTCAGAATCTGTTGGTTCCAAATTCAACCAGTCCCCAACAATAAAAATGGTCTATAATTCTATATAACCGTAATTATGCTACACTCACATGTGAAGAGGTTAATGAAAAGTTTTGGATGCCTTGATATGTGTTTGCATTTCAGTTTCCCATGAAAAAAAAAAAAAACTTTCAGCATTATGTTCTGTACATCTGTGACTCCATTCTTAATTACTTTTGAACTTACTGGACAATTTCAAATGGATTTGACAGACAGAACAGAGAACTCAAAGATAATTACATTACTACAGTCTTCATGAAAATAGGCAGTGAAGTAGAAGAAGGAGATCGGCAAGCATCCCAGCCAAGGGAAGGGTTGCAATCCCAATTCAGATCTTGCTGGACACAAGTGGAACCTTGTAAAGGCTTCCCCAAAATAAAAGTTTCTTTTAGATCTCCTGTCTTCCTAGGGAACATCTCTAGAGACACGGCAAACTCATGGGAAACAAGACAATTAGTTCAGCCTTTAGAAAAACTTTCTAAGGCAAAACCCCCATACAGAGTCAGTCTTCAGTTGCTATCTCGTTCCAGTGCACACACTTTCTACTACAGACTTTCCACTTTTCTTAATTATCAAAGTTTAGCTTAATGGAAGTTACACTATAGATTGATGTATAAAAAACTCAGGAATTTAAAATCTCATGAGGTACTGTCACCTATATTTAAACAGAGACTGCTTATTGAAGTGGTCAACCTTTTTAACAAACACCAGTTCTCAGTCCACAGCTGCCTGCTCATGAGCATACGAAAACCTCTTACCAAAAAATACTTACAGGAATTAACATTTTATTAATTTATTTTCCAGTATATATAATCTGGCAGCTACAAAAAGGATCCCTAAGCAGATCTGTTTTATCACAGATAAATTTGAGAACATCCATTCTGGGACAAAAGACATTTTTTAGGAACAGCTCACTGTTTTGTTTTTGGAGACAGAGAATACAAGTTTGATACACTTCATTATACATTTTGGACTAGTGAGAAGGCCTTCATGGTATTGACTACATAGTATGTTCAAAGATCCACAGCAGCACACAGAACTAGTAGATAATGCATAGAAGTCAGTTCTCCCTAGATCCTTAACTTGAAAAATTTCAATATTTTTACCTTGGTGCTTATGTTTACATATAATTGTAGAGTGGTTATCTCTTACATTCCTTTCACACAATTAAAATTCTTGACAAATAAACAAAAGCCACCTTTTAAAAAATGATCATGTTAATCATATATATGCCAGGTTTTCTGTGAGTGACCAAAACTGACAAAATAATAACTGGGATATCTCAAGTTCAATTTTCTGAGGTCTGTTGCTCAGTATTTCCTAGCAATCAAACACAAATTATAATGGCTTTAGGTTTTTTTTGTTTAAAAGCAGTTTTCCAAGTTCAATTTCTTGAAATGCGTAATTTATTGCAAATATCCATAAAAAACCAAATCCTCATAGAGATATTATAGACAGTTTAAACTATTTAGATCAGGTTTGAAAAATTAAACAGAAAGGAAATTCTGAAGTAAAAGACAAGGAAAATTAAAAACATTTGAAATTAGACCTTTCAGAAGAGGACTCCAACCTTAAAACACAAAAGCACAATGGATTGCTTGTTTGTAAGGGGTGAAATGAATCTCATATCTCAAATCATTTTTTCACTAGAATTACAGTAATGACTTCTGCTATTAAAGCATTCTATCACTCCGTGGAATATTACTGTTGCTTGAAAAAAGCAAGAAGAAATAATAGAACAAATTTTAAATTCCAAATGCAGTCATAAAATGTTGAGCAGGCAAAAAAAATTACAACAAAAGTATTAACAATTAACCTAGATGATCATATGGTATGCCTCATGCAGCCAGAAAGAATGTCAAACCAATTTATAGTTGGATTTTTTGAACTAATTGTTTTCAAAAAACATGGAGACCAAAATAAGCAAAGAAAATAAACATTGCAAGTCAAATCCAGTTGCGGTTCACTCCAGCGACTCAACCTGAACTGCGAAATGATTTTACTTCCATGAGAAGCTTGATAATTATAAGGATCATTTTATAGTTACATTCTTTTAAATATACCCAAGGAAAGAAATTTGTTGTAAGTCAAGATGACTGCACAGTATAAAACAACTGTCTTGGCGAGAATTACACATCTGCTCTTACACATATAGTTCTGTTATGTGGCAAAACTTACTTTTTTTTGTCCCCATTTAGAAGGCATTCTACTAGATGTTTCAAATCAAGTTTCTCAAAACAAGTTTTAATATTAGATACTAAAACCTCCTAGTTAGCAAACAAAAATAAGAAAATCCACAAAATAAGTGAACTGGAAAACTTAAATTGCGTAATATAATTGGCATCTAAATAAATGAAATAAAAACAAATTAGTCTACAGAAAATCACTTAGATTACTCTGTAAATTTTTCCCAAACATAGCTATAGGGAGTTACAATCTTTGTTATGTAGAGAAGATACATGTTTGCATAAAAAGAAAATACTAAATTAAGGAAACAAAAAATAATTAATATTGTTTAATTGTTGTACCTGGCCATTGCAATTTAATTTGCAATGGCCACTTACCTGAATTGACTAAAAAAAATTGTAAAACATATCACTGATCTAACTAACAGTAATGGAAACCAGTCCATTAATACAGTGCATCTAGAAATACTGCATTTAAAGCCATATTTTAAAAAGTGTATTCCTACACTCTATTGACAGTGGTAAAGCAGAACCTTATCAATATTAGAAGGATTTCTCAAAAGAAGCAGTAGTAAGCAGAGGAATATGATGATACAAAGTTGAGTCCACAGTAAACTAAACCTTTTTCTTCCTTAGAATCTTTAGCCAAAGAATTAAAACTATTAACTGAAAAATAAGGTAACATCTATTTTCAGTAAAAACACCTTGCTTAAAACCTAAAATTGTTAGAAAACAAAAATGTATTACTGACACTTGTTTGTGCATAGTGCTGAAGATCATGTATTGCACAAAATTAACACTTCGAGTATGGTACGAAAATACTAAATCCTCTGTCAGATAAATAACGTATTGCAGGGACTATATGTAAGTTAAGTTTCATCAGATTGTAGGGCTTGATAGTATTAGCATATGCATTTATTTTGGAAATAATTCTACTTACAACTGAGTCTGCATCTGGACACTCCCTATTAAAAAAAAAATAAAGAAAATTTACAGTTATAAAATGCACAAATTATTTTATTAATACAATTTTTCCTTCAATATTTTCTCTTAATTTGAAACAGTGCATTTAACCCTTTTGCCTTTCAGACTCTTGAAATTTTTACTTTAAATAATCCACATTCAACTGAAAGAGACTTAAATAACAGCTGACAGTTAAAACTCAAAAGAAATTATGAAAAATCAAACTCACATATTAGTGAAAAGAATTAAAAATAATAACCAAAAAAATCCAGGAAAGTGAGGACTACCACACTGTGTTCTGGATGAATATACTTTAATATTCAGGTCTTCATGGTTGATGTGTGCAATAAGTAGAAGTCATCAATCCTAATGAAATAGTCTACAAGAAAGTGCAAAACATTTTGGACAAAAACCAGTTACCAAAGAAATTACAATTTTCTTTAGAGGAATTCAGAGCTTCCTCTTTTAGAGTTTCATTCTTAGTTCATGTGTGTCAAGAACAGTTGCAGTAAAGTACTAGATGATGCTGAACAAAATAACTGAGTACCCTCCTAATAAGCACTTAAAAAAAAAATTAAAAAGTTTTCTGCAGAAAGGCAGTGGTTGCAAGTACATTATTCACAAGCGTTAAACTTTTCCACTTCAGTTTGAGCAGTAGTACTTAAAATAATGAATGACACTGATTCTCTCTGATGTCTTCAAAAAGCAGAAGCAATTACATTTACAGAACGTGGGAGTACTTGAGTAGCATACTCTCTAATTTGCACCCTGGCAAATAGTGATGGTGTAACTGAACAACAGTGTTTTTATATCATTAATCTGAACATCCTAAACATGTATTTATAGAAAAAAGAATGTGGAAAAAGACTAAATTTATTACAACCTAGAACACCTTCTCTGAAAAAACAAATCAGTTAAAGGTAAAAAATGTATTTTTTACTGCAGTGCCTTAAAAACAGGTACAAAAAACTTGCTAACATGGAAGCATTACTATGAAGTTCAGTATAGCATGTTAAGGAAATGACATTGAGAAGAAGGATTCCATATTCTCTGAAAGGCCTCACACAAAAGAGGACATATGTGACCAAATTTCTAGTTGATTTACATCTTTCATAGGAATAGAGCTGTTTTGAAAGATATTTTACTGCATGAAGAGACAAAGTATATTCTTCCCTTGAGAGACGTGGTTTCAAAAAGTGTTTGTATGCAAACAAGACAGCCTGAGGTCCATAAAAGTTGAGATATGTGAAATATAAGGCAAATGAATGAATATAATTCAGCCCACAATGAAGGTTTTCAAAATTAGTGAGCTAACAGATCTCAAACAGAAACAGCAGAACTAGTATCATTCAGAGGAACACTAACAGCATCTCTCAGGATTTGTTCTGTACAAGCAAAGAAAGTGCAACAGTTTGCAGCTGTTGGTGAGGTGGAAAATGAGGATATAAGGCTGTAGACAAAAGTACTTTTAAATCACTAGGTTTATGATCATTCTTTTAAAATTAAAGAACTGGGTCATGCTTCTGTTTTAAGGCAATATTTCAGAAAATGGAGATTTTATAAGAGAATTTAAGGATTGTAGATAAAAACTAGAACAACCAAATCATGCAAAGCAGTGGTTAGAAGTGAAATCCTTGGCTAAACTATAGCAATATGTAACAGAATGCACCACGTATGGTATTTCCCTGAATTAAAACCATTACTAGACACACCACCAGTTCAGGCATCAACAGTTTAAAAATTGTCTTGGCAAACTGAAAAGCCTACTAACCATGGGAGATCTTCTAGACATGGAAAGCCTGCCCAACACAAACTAAACAAGCTTACAGACTAATAAAACATGACACCAATGGAGAACTTGACTTCTCTGTGCAGAGAAGTTTCAGATGACAGTTTTATCATTTCCATTCTGTAACAGGATCATCAAGCTGAAGATTAAATCAGACAAAATACAGACTAGCAATCTGTATCTCTAAAGAGATCGTAAAAGAAGTATTCGAATATTTTACGCACATAATGAATCCTCAGTTATTTATTTGTAATGTTCTAGTTCATTCAGTAGTTACGGTTTAATGCAAGAATTTCTGTAAAAGCCTACGGTACATATTACATAGGAGATTGATATCATGCCAGTATACTTTTTTCTTTCTGATCTCAGAATCTAGACACTTTTGTAGAGTGTGTAAATATAGAAACAAAATACTATTGGCACTTACTGTTCTTAGGTCATCAATTTTTCAGCAGCATGAAAAACTAACACTGGCAAAATGTTACTTTAAAAAGTAATTTAAAAAAATTACTTTAAAAAGTAATTTTAAAAAGTATGTATGCAGATGCTGCCTGTGGGAATATTTCTATATTGCTAAGTTTGTCAAATTGTAAGCTATTTTCATGGAATACATGTAGAAATTATGAAAAAAATACACTGACCATAAATACTAATACAGACATTGTGACTAATTAACCTCAGAGCTGTTATTCACTTTTTGGATAGTTTTAACTCTTTAGGCATCACTGGAAGACCGAGCACATGCAAAGAATACGGCAAAGGGTATATTTGGGATATCAGTCCTGAGCTAGAATGATGGTGTTTGAGAAGGGAGTGTGCTCATGATGTACTGCATAAACATTAAAAGACTTTTCTGTCCTTCAACAGTATATGCAGAAGTTCTTCTAACAGAAGAATAACTGAAGCTTCAATTCTGCAAACACAGCCATCCAGTACTTTTACCATGTACAGACATATTATTTTATTAGGATTATTGTGACTTACATTATCTACAATGCTGAAATGTAGAATGGAAAAATACTTACCTATGCACACGAAAGAATGAAACATGAGTAGACTGCTATGAATACACTTACATTACTTTTTGTTATTTATGTTATAATCCTTGGTCACAAAAATCGTAAATAACTGATGTTTTTGTATCCATCACATTCCTTTAAACTGCTGTTATAAACCCATCTTTTTGTTTAAATATCAGCTAATTTTTATCCCCATTACTAGTTTTCACACAAGGCTTCAGGGTGGAAATATACTTACACAGATTCAGTATCTTTTTCTTTTTTCATTATTCCTGATAAACCAAAAGGCTTCCTTTTCCGTGGTTTTATTCCTACGGAACAAACATTTTTCATTTATAGATCAAAGAGATAAATGCGTATTTAGCAATTTCAAACACAGGTGCATATGAATGCCAATGTTTTAAATGCTGCCACAGGTATGCAGTGGAGATAGGTATGGAGCCAAATTAAGGGAACATTATTCCAATTTGCTTTAGGTAAAACACCAATTTAAAAAAAAAAAATCAATATATGGTTCAATACGTTAGTAATAAAACCCTTAAAAAACTGATTTGCATCTCCAAGTCAGCTACACAGACTGTATTTTTCTAATAGACAGTTTTGAGGAACAGGACTCTGCTCACAAAAACTCAACAGGAGTTGTTGCTCCACGCAATCCTGAATAGCCAATGCACTTGGATGAGAAAGTGAATGTTGCCTTCCCCAGCTACTGCAGTTCAACCTTGTCATTATTTCCCTGCATGTTCCCAGCAGCTGCAAGCTCCTGTCTTTCCTCAAAAGGAATCTTGGTCCTGTTAAAAATGAGATCGTTCCCTGGCTTCCCAGCTGATGTGAGTTCATAACTTCCCAGTGCTGTAGTCAGCTCTAAGATTGGTTCTCACTGAGTTTGGAATTATGCTTCTCGCATTTTGTTTCTTCCCTGCTTTTAGCACTGGATACATATAGCTACAGTACTGAAAAAAGTTTGCTTTCATTCCCATTTAATGTACTAAAACTAAAATACACTTAAATATTCCCTCAGACTTACTGCCACATCTGCTTCTTCACAATGTTTGCTGAGGCAAAGCAGACTGCCAAACAAAATGACTAAATGCAAGCATCTGATCCAACTGGTCTGTAATTTTGTTTTGATGCACGATACTACTGACAGCATGCTTTTGAGCAGAGTGGTAGAAATAATTCAGTTTCCAAAATTAAACCACTGTCAGTTCAAGCACTTTATTATATTTACCTTTACAAAAATACATTACACAGCACATAAGGAACCTCTCCACTCCTAGAAACTTTAAATAACTCCAAACTTCTCAGATCAGGTAGCTGTAGAGTCAGTCATATATACTGAGGCAAATAATCTGTTCCAAGATTATTTTTAAATCTCTGGGCTTTATTTTCTTTCTATGCCTTATGCAGCCCAAAACAATGGCAAATGGAGTATAAGAGTAATTTCTGAACATAGATCTTCTCTGCTTCAGTCAGAAGAGATTTTAAGTCTCAGCTGCAATCTTGGCAACTTGAAAGTTTTTGGATGCTATAGTTATACTGTCAACTCCTCTGTCCCACAAGTAAATACATAGCTTATGGACAGAAAGCAGTTCTTAACCACTTAAAACAATCCTCTAAGCAAAATAAGCTGCACCACCAAAGAAAGACTTTGCAACCATAACACTACATTAGGCTTGGTTTAACTGACACAGTAACAATGGGAAAAGCCTGGGCCATGTTTTGACACTTGTAAATTAAGCTACAACACATTCATAAGTGAATCAAAACCAAACCTCCGCAAAGACAAAGCCTTAGCCAAAGTATACTTGTACGAAACACTCAAATTATCTGACCTTTATGCCTTAGTCTTATAAGAGTTTTATAGGTCTTCTTGTCACTGAAGTTTGTTTCTCAAAAGGAAAATTGCATTTTAGTCTACTGGAGCACTTCAAAGTTATACAGATTCGCACACTGAATATCCTTTGCTTCACAGTTCAGGTCCTTATCCACAGCATTCTCATGTACGTAACTATGCTACGACAACTCACCTTCGGCTACACTGGATGTGTTACATTCTTCAAATTCAATAGGGCCTAAAAGAAATGACAATGAAGATAAACATTAGGTCAAATTTAATCTATTTTAACGGCAGCTAGTATTTCCTGAAAATATGAGATAATCTAATTACAAATGTAGGTAGTAACTGAAAGGCACAATCACTCTGCCAATGGCCAAAGATATTGCAAAATCATATATGTAAAGCAGTATTTTCACTCTTTCATGCTGAAAAATTAAAATAACAGTCATCATATAACTACAATTCAATTGCCTATGCTACTACAACGTCTAATTGGTGTCCTCATTCAAAATTGCATCTATTATATAGCATCAGTGTAAGGTTTTCAATTTATCTTCTTTTAATGAACAAGAGTTGTATAAGTAAAAATGAAAAAAGAGAAGCTATAATTTTGAAAGTCACACTTTTGCTAACTCTGCATTGCTAGTTCTAGTGTTTCCTCTACATAGGCAGTTGCCTACAGAGTTGAAAGTGGCATGTAAAACCTTAAACACAGCAATAAAGAAGATTTTTTTTTCAAAAAGTCATCAACACTCAACAGGATTTAAAAAAAAAAAAAAAGCAGAGAACACTAGTTAAGTTCTGGATCTAAAGAAATTCCTCACATTACAGTTGACACAAATTAACAGTCAGTTGCCATTGCAAATTGATGACCTAACTCTCATTTATTTAATCTGGCCAGGTCTAGAATTTATTTAATCCCACTATGAGCCATTTTAGGGAGCAAGTGTACAGAAAACAGTGTGAGTTTCTGTAGGACCTTGTTCAGGGAATGGCAGAATCATACCAGCCCTTGTGGAAGTACAATGAAAACAGAGAGCACATGCAGGCAGGCACCTTTTCTTCCAGCCTATCTTTCATTATCTTGTAGCTGTACCCACAGAAGAAAAAGTTTAGCATGCTATCACTGTGCCACAGGGGTTATTACTTCCTTTCTGCAAACATTTTGATAGCATACACACAAGTTTATATATAGATACATCACAGATAAGACAGAGGGAAAAATACCTCTAATGACCTTTTTTTTTTTTTTTTTTTTACTTATGGCATGCTCAAAGTATTGATTTATATTTATTGTAATTAAGACTCAGTCTGCAAAATTTTCCCTATCAGTGAAAACAAACCTAAGTGTTCGTAAAACAGCAGGATAAGAATTCTGGACTAGAACCCATCAGTATCTCTTTTATCATAATGTAATTGTTGGCCTCCAAATGATGCTCTTGAAGGCAGAATATTAAAAGACAAATCTCAAGTGGCAATCTTAACAGCCCTTTAAATTACAATTAGTAAATTAATTCAAATGCAAGTTTAATTATTCAATATAGCAAGACAAGATGCAAATTCCTAACAGCTCTCTCAATCTCTTACACACTGTAAATATATGTTTATTTTAAGCTGGTGTTCCAATCCTTTCTCCTTTCCTCTCACTGAATTTACAGTAAAACGAAGTCAGCATGCTCCAAAAAGAAGCAAACCTGGGCATCCCTCAAAACAAAAGAACAGAAAAAAATCCACCAAAACTGTTGTTTAGACCTATACATGTCTACATCTCCACACTGATTTAATCAACATTTTATTTTACAAATTTAAACTCTATTGTTCGAAGGATATTAAGCAAGAAATTCAGAAAAATGCCATAAAATGTAGAAGCTGAAGAACATAACCATTACTTCTTCAGAACTACACTTCAGACAACACATTTTTCAACACTTTGCTAATGATTCAACTACTTCTGTTTCTTGCTTCTATACATGTTCCCATTTTACTAGGAAAAATTAAAAAAAAAGCCAAAACCACAAACACTCATCCCCAAAGTAACCTGTAAACACAGAGACTTAAACATATTTTTGGAGGAATAAAATACTCAGACTTTTTCAGAATTCCACCTTTTTCTTTACCGTTTCCAGCTACTAAGACTGATCCCCTGAATTTTAAGACCTTTACACTAATGATTAAAAGAAATAGTGAAGGCTCAAGTACAGCTCATCCATATTTCAGATCAGTATCTTAACTTCCACTTCTAAAATAAGCAGAAAGGAAAGATTTTCTTTAGCAAGAAAAATCCAAGTTCCTCTATTTTTGCCGTTATGCTTGCCTAAAACACTTGCCTTTAAAGGTGGTTTTTTTACAGCTTGTAAAAAAATCTTACTTGAAGACACATTCCTACTTACTACAGGAACATACAGATATCATGTGAACCAGTTTCAATTCAAAAACCTATTTTGATCCTAACTTATCTTTCCTACTTAATTCAAATTTTTATAGGGCCCTTCTTCCTTTGGAATTTCAGAAATTCATGTCAGTGTCTGTCTCTAATTACTCCATAAACATTAAAAAATTAAGTTCAGCATTTTCCTCTTTTTGTAAAATTCGTATTTAATCCACCCCCACCAATATAACACGTTGTATTATTTGCTTGTAGCAAAGGCAAATACAGTTTGCCATTTTGAATGGAGCAGAGTGAGATTTGCAGCAGTTTTAAATTTCCTGACAAGTTTTTTTCTGTAACTTCAGACCTCGCAACAGTTCTGCTTCCTATATGTCTGCCATAAAGAGTACCGTATTTTGCCTTAGGTATTTTTAAATCGAAGTAACATTTCAGAAATAGACGTTTCCTGTGGCACTCTATAGTGTACTAATTTAGAAAAGAGGATGGCTGTGAGAAGCTTTCAATAGCCCGCATAACAGCTGTAGTCTCCTGTGGACAGATGTCTTTGCGTCCAAAGAGGTGATAATACTGCTGTCCAGCCAGAATTGCATGCTGCCACCACACTGTCCTCTGCTAGAACCAGCTGCAGTCCCCCAGCCAGCCAGAAGGCCTTAGGCACACATACACTTAGGGGAGCATAGCATCAATAAGGATTTCAGACAGTTTCTTAAGAAGTTTTCTAGCATTGCCCACTGTCCTTGTATAACATGGAAACAAAAGCAGCTGCACTAGCACTGCAAAAAAATCCCCCAGACCCCTAGAAAAACCCAAACTCAAAAAGCTTTCTCCTCTGAAACACCATAATGTCTATCTTTTTCTGATTCCTTAATCATTAGTTGCTATAGTCAAGAAGTACCAGTGGATTGGCACTAACAGAGATTGCTAGACAGATGTAATATACAGATGGAAGTCAAAGCATGCAAACTTATGTCCCGGTATCTCAATAACTTTAGTAACAACTACACAAAGTTTTTAAGGTGGATTCATTACCTCTATGAGGCAAAAAGTTTTCAGAGCAGACTTGAGCCCAATGGTTGTAGTGTAGACAAAGGCTTAACACCAACAACAACTTCAGCTCAAAATCTGGATGACTGCAATGGCTAAAATTTTTTGATGCAAGTAAACAGATTCACTGTCCATTGCAACATTCAAAGAAAGAAAAATAGTTGCTTCACATTTAAGAAGCAGTGCAGATGTTGGGGACTAAAGCCGTTCCCTGAAGCAATCTCTAGAGTCCATGCCACGTGGTAGTAGCCGAAGGCACTGAAAGAACCATCTAAATGTTGCCATACTGCACTGCAGGTGATAATGCTGATAACACTGCTATTTGGCAGTACTGCAATCAAAGTACTGAAATGTCCTTTGTTCTTTTTCCCATAACAAGACAACAATGTGAATTGAGAAGGAAGCCTACTCTCAAGCATTCATATGAACACAAAAACAAATTCTACAACTACAGTAGTGCTGTAAAAATAAAAAAGACATTTTAAGACCTTTCCAGAATAAATAAAAATTTGTAGCTGAGATTTAATCCAATCCTTGCAAAAGTATCTGATTCAATGTTCTGTTGCAAAGAGAGCGCAACTTTCAAAAGTCTGCTCTGCCTGCTGCTAAATTAATCCATACATTGGATTAATTAAATTTTTTTTTGAAAAAAAAATTAATAAATATAGTGCATAAATGAAGGTTAGCCTTTGTAACAGAAAGAGACAGGAGTATCTAGTGGGATTTCAGTCTCTTAAGAATATATACCTAGCTATCAGGATGAGAATGTAGTGTTCTACAAAGGAAGCAGGCATCAAAAATCAGTAAGCTCCTCTAACTGTACATAAAAATTCCCACCACGCATCACTGCAAGCTGCACTGAGTTCTTGAATGCTCACAGTATTCTACCAGCTGGGACAGACAAGGACAAGAAGAAAAGGCAAACGGAGGACGGTTTCACAAACACATGGAGGCAGACAGCTGCTAATTTACAAGAGACTGAAGCAAATACACCAGGATTGGGTCAGTTCTTAGGCTCTAGAAAATAAAGCAGCTTTGGTTTGCTGGAACAGAAAAAGTAATTTGTATAAATGGAAAATTTTTATTTTAGTTAATCTCATAATTTACAAGAAGTGATACTTGCATAAATTAAGCAGCAGTGAGTCAGTCCGCATCTCAGAATGCAACTCCTAGACTGTTAAGTAACGACACGTAATGTTTTTCTTATTACAAGTGGCATGTGAGTATGTGAGCTTTCATGCCACTAATGGCAGAGTATATAGCTAGCAATAAGGAGATACTGTTCTTATTGACAGACAAATGAAGAAGATGTAATCGCACTGTAAATTATGTTACAGAATCTCCTACATATTTAGCTCACATCTACGGGAACAGTACTTTCAGAGTGTATTCAAGACAACTATGGAAACTGCTATCTTTTACCTGCTACTTAAAAAAAACAGACAAAGCCTCTCTCCACAAAATCATATATATAGGTTTTCTAGCCTGCCTGTATAACTTTTACACAAAACCTCTGTGAGGGAGACATTGGGAGAATGTTTTGCTAATGTTAAAACAATAAAATAATAAACACTTTCCTCAATTGAGAGGAAAAAAAATGTTTTACTGTTTGGATTCTTTAAATAAACAAGTCAAATGCAAAAGTCAACCAATATTACTAGTAATGAAAACATAATATTATGTCATACCCTGAAAAAGTGCCCCCAGTAAGCATATCAATGAACTGGAAAATCCCACAGAGCTAAAAAGGTAAACAAATCAAGAAGTCAACAAATCAAATAAGAACTGCTTTACATTTGCATCTGCTTTTGAAAACTGCCTCCTTTCTAGTTTAAGGGGGGAACGCATGACAGAAAGAAACATTATATTGGTATTAACTGCATGTAATTCTCAGTAACTGGAAACACTCGGACACCCAGAACCCCCTCGAAAACTGCCCTTCCCTGCAACCTGAGGAATCAGTTTACACACATGCATGCACACATATAAACATTAACATATCCGTTTCAAGCAAAAGCTTTTAAAAATACTCCATAAATCTGCACCTGTAGTTACAAACAAAATAACAAACCATATTCTTGTTTTCAACAAAAACAAAAGTTTGTCTCTGAGTCTAAATCACGCATGAAAGGAGGACAATTTTTTTAAACTGCATATGCTTCACATGCTGCTTCAAACAGCAAAGCTTTGCGTGCCTGGCTCAGTGCCAGTTGACAGCTCAGCTGGATATCAATGCACATTCTGACCCCCCTTGCAGCGTGTCACTTCTGAATTGTTTCCGCAGTAGAAAGTTTATTCAACCTCTCTCTCAAATTCAGTGGACCGACCATCATTCTGCTATTTAATCATAGCAGAACAGGTTATTTTTCTGACAGCACTAAAGCCAGACAGCAGTTCTTAATGAACAGCTTGATACAAGTGGAATTTCGACTGTTTTAGCCTCAATTAATTCTGCTGTCAAAACAAATGACTACTTTTAGTGTTTAAATATTAAGCTGCATCACAAAGGTCAATTTTGTATGTACACAAACATATAAGCAATCTTTTTCTTGCTATCATCTGATCCTGTGACATGTTTAGTAAAAAATTTCAAGCTTTCAAATTCAGAAGCCAGGAAGCCCAAATATATTTTGTCAACATCAGTGTTTCTAACACTAACTTCCCATTTTTATTGCCTGTCCATACATGAGAAATAATTTCATAAAACAATAAGAATTTTTTTCCTAGAAAAGAACTTCTTCTCCTACATTAAAAAAAAAAAGAAGAAAAAAAGCCCAAATTCAAGCATATCTTACTTGGAGGGAAGCAGACTAAAGATGACCAGCTGTTTTCTTTGAGCCGAATTTCATACTTGTGAAACAGTTACCATGCTAGTACCAAATTGCTACAAGCAAATCTTAGTTTATGGATTCGGTCAGCTCTTCTTTGCCAAAAAGAGGATAAGGGACAGAAAATAAAAGTGGCCTGTTAGCAGGTCAGTCTGAGGGAAAACACTGAAAAAATACTGGTAAAACCTTACCCTTCAAGCTAATTCTATAAATACAGTTCCACCACACCAATCACCGAATTTCTGACTACTCCTTGTTACATCCTCAGAATGATATATCAGCCTAGCTGATACATAGCCTCTACAGATGTTGAAGGCTTCACCAAATCTTCCTTTTTTTAAAAAAAAAATAACGTTAAAAAAAGAAAATTATAGCACGGTAATAGTATTNTAATAGTATTCAATTAAGGAAAAAAAAAGAAAGGTAGAGGTGATAGTGACATCAGAAATAATGACAATTATCAGTAGCAATATATGTAGCACTTCCTTGGAAAGAATTTTTTCATATGAAGAAATTAGAATATGAAGAGAGGATCTAAACAAACAATCAATTTTAACCCTGATTCTGTTACTAGGCTTCCAGCCCTTCACTCAGTTCACCAGATCAAAGGAAACATTATTCATCTCAGGCTTTTCTGGTATTCTGGGTACAAACTATGTGAATAGAGTAAGCACACTATATTCAGGGGACAGTATTTCTATGTGGCTTACAGAACAAAAACAAAGCAGGAAAGGATCATAATCTGAGTAGCCTTAAAATAATTATTATCAATTAAGATGTTTATTATCAGAAGAAGAGACCACATTTTTTTTCTGTAAAATAAAAAGGTGGCAAACATCAGTTACAAAATATTTTTCATTGCTCTGATAATGCAAGAGTTTTAAAAAGAGACAGAAAACATGTACCAAAGGCAATGATTCAAGGTAGAGATCCATCTAGGCTGCAACACCTGATGTGACAACAAACACTGCAGGTTTCAGCTATGATCTAGGAAAGTGTGAGGTCTGTGAGCAGCAAAATAATGTCACCTGACGCACCAGTCTGCAGAGTGTTACAATCCCAGCCCCCTTTCTAATACTTTTCTACGCCTGCTTTTGCTTCAGCTTCACTCCATATTTTCTCTTTGCATAAACAACAGGATGTGAGATATAGCTGGTTTTAACTAGTCACAAGTTAAGTGGCAGGCCAACAGACACAATACATACAGATACATACTCAGCTGTCTGCTGACTCTCCAAATGAATAGCTTACATCACTTCAACTGGCTTTGCCTGATATGACATTACTGGTTTGGATGCTGCTTCTTTCTCTAACAAACTCATTTCTACAGTCTCCTTTTCCGTCAAATTGTGTAGAAAGTAGCAGACTTGTGAAAATTGTAGGAGAGGTGTGGAAAAAGTACTAAGCAACTGCGTAATTCTAGTCTATAAATGTAGGTATCTGTAACAAATGGCTCTGCCTGTCTACATGGTGCATGATGCACCTTCTGAAGGTAGACCATGTGTTCTAGGTTACAATGTAAGATGTAACCAAAAGCATGTATTTTATTATCATCTTCACAAGCTGTTAGAGCAGGTAGGGCAGTGTTCCTTATCTCCTACCATGACTCATCCCTGATAACTCCCTTCGGGAGCTATCTCTGTTTAACGGGCAATCAAGGATCCACCACTGACTCATAGAATTACATCAGCGCTTTGTGAGATGCTCCACCCAGGGAGGAGGTGACAAGCATTCCTACCTGGATATAATCTGGGGTTTGGAACAGCACAAGCAGCCCTTACCTACTGGATTTCCAGAGGACAAGAGCTACCGTTGGACCTTCAAGTGAAAAACCAGACCTTTCAACAGGATCACCGCTTCAACAGGACCACTTCATCTGGACTGCTACCATTACCTGACTAACAGGGTGTCAGGTCATATCCTGGCTCTGTCAGTGTTCTTGTACTGTTGCATTTATTTTTAGATTTTCCTCCTCAATTATAATTCTGACTTGTCATCTCCCACGGGTTTCTTTTCAAACTAGTACACCATGCAAGTATGCAGTGATGAAAGAAATGCACAGACACATTCACTTTTAAGAAGACTCAGCTAGGATTTTGGAACACTAGACATCATAAATATGTCAAGTTATAGCCCACATATTCAAAGATGACTTCAAAGAATCACATCTTTTTTAACAGTCACACATTCTCCCTGTAAACAAAGAGAGGTATGGTTTCTTACTGAAGCTCTAAACTTAAGCCCATGAAATCATCAGAGGTTAAGATGTTTAATGTAATCCTAAGGAGCAAAAATAGGGTAATATATTTTATAGTATCCAGAATTTTCAAACAAAAAGATCTTTTTTCCATTAGAAAACAAAGAACATTTCCTATCTTAAAAGAAAAATATATCCCAAATAAAGAAGTTAAAAATCTCAAACCTTTCTTAAATAATAATTACATATAAGGTTATGTAATTATTAAGGTTTTCAGATAAGTAAAGTACAGGTCTTATTTACTTTATCAGCATAAAACATCTCAGTATGTTTTTTTCTATTTTCAGGTGTTTTAAAACTATTCAATTTTTATGGTCATAGTAGAATCCATCATGGATACTACTGCATTTTCTGATGACTATCACCTACTTAAATACTCTTCCTATTTAAGTCACTGAAATGGACATTGCTTTGCTCCCGCAGTCACAAAAAACTCTTTTAAACATCAGTCTGCAACTGATTTGTTCGTCTGTAGCAAGGAAATTTGAGTAGGCCCAACAGTACTTCATCTTACTGAGTGTTCCAGATCATTCACAATCTAGCTTTTGCCCTGTTATATCTACTGAATCTAAGATATTTTTATCAATGCCATGATTCTTCCACTTGCATGAAAAGACTTTTTCAATAAAACTTGCTCCATTATAACTCTCCAGATCATTAAAAATCAATAAATTTCATTCTAAAACAAGTTTGCAATTTAGATATATGAAACCATTAAAAATCTGTGCTGGCAGATCAGACTAGAAGCCCACAGAAGCTTTGGCAGCTTGTTGATAATGAAAGGACTGAATTTTTGCAGGCAAAATAAAACAGGCATCTAGGACAGCAATTAAGATACATTTGCTAGTACAGCTTTTCAGCTTGTAGCTCCTCATTGAAAACAGCTCTACAGCATAAGACCCTTAAAGACTTTTCTATCTGCCTCAGGCCCAGCTTCTCACAAAAATACCCAAAGA
The DNA here is from genome assembly GCA_013397055.1 of Pachycephala philippinensis. Classification (NCBI taxonomy): domain Eukaryota; kingdom Metazoa; phylum Chordata; class Aves; order Passeriformes; genus Pachycephala; species Pachycephala philippinensis. Next base: position 14,450 of record VWZT01003425.1, on the reverse strand, counting down.
TATTCACACTTAATTTCTTCCATTAACTTCTGAAATACGGCAGTGGTCTGCCTTCCTTTACAAAGAATACTTCGCTGAATCCCTTGGACACTGTCAGTGTTGATAAACTAAGCTCATTCCTTAGTCAGCCTTCTGTGTAGAACTACATGTGGACACAGTCTTTGAGAAATTGTGACACTCCAAGCTATTTGTGCATTTAACCACAAGCATCAGCAGCACTAAAATATTCACAGTATTTAAAGAATATATAAAGAAAATAATTTATAAGAACATAAAATAAATATTTGCTTTTCTGCACTTCCCCGTGAAAAAGAAGCTCAAAGATGTCCTGCAGAGCTGTTCAAAAGTCAGTACTAAGCATTTTTGGTGTTTATTTCCATCTACTTTGTAATTTGTTTAGTGTCCTACAAAAGTATTTTTACATGTGCTGGAAACCACTATGTTATCAAAGAAACCCATGGAAAAAAATAAATGCCACACCCAGCACTGTTTAAAGTCTTTCTTTCAAAGCAGAGTTTATTATTTAACCACATAAAATACTAGTAGCTTTAATCAAAGCAAGTTTCCATACTCCATGGCCCTTGTTTTGCCTCTCAAACTCTGGGAAAGGATTAACTTGTTTCTAAAAATTTTTAGAAGTAATACATTTATTCTTAACCCTCCCTTTCCCCCCACTGCTTTATCTTGGTCGTTTGGTACGTTTTTTCTTTAGATACCAAACATGCAGTTTAACACAACACACTAACTAAACAGGAATGTTGACATGAAGCAAGCACAACTGTGCATTAACACTATCAGCACTACCTTTCAGCTGTGGTGCAGCTCACTGACACTCTTGCATTTGCTTTGGAAAAAACACATAAGCAGTACTTTTCATGGACATTTAGGACTAAAACGCTCACAATAAGCAATTACAAAAGGCCTAAAAGCATGTGATAAATTCACACCAAACTTTGCACTAATGCCTCATCACTGCCAACAGACAGCCACATGAAATGTTATTCTAATCAAATAATCAATAATTCAGTTGAGTTCACTGAATCAGAAATCAGTTGAATTAAAGGCTAGGTAAAATTTAGGTTTTAGATGTTTACTGACTTGAAGCTTTAGTGCTTCATGGTCTCTGCTAACAGACAGAGCTCCCAGATGTATTCCCTCAGAACAGAAAAGGATCATCAGCACATCGAGAAAGATGCCAGTATGTTTTGTTTCTGGTATGTGCTACCTTGTGAAAAAGTAGCGATCCTGACATTATAGCAACCTAACTCACTGAAAAATTTATCAACTTAGTCTACTTAATATAATTTCCAGAAAGAATTTCAAAATGACAAAAAAATCCTGAATTAATGTCTTCACTTGACATGAAAGACCTTACCCTTTTCCATGACTGGAGTTACCAGAAGCCTTGAGACTATTTTTTCTACATGGGCAAATAAAGTAAAATAGGTTTTCAACAGCTCCAAAACCCAGCAGACCAAACATTTTTTTAAATCAGGATTACTGACCAAATTGTCAATTTCTGCATTTGGTGGGGGGAAGAAACCAAATAGGAATATTACATTTGTCCTTTTCTGAATCTTGTTATCTGTGGAAATACCATTTTATTAAAAATACTCATACTATCTTTCTAATGTCTAAAATGACAAGAGGAATAAAAGTCAAAGACTTTACGCGCAAGAGCCAGTGATGGTTGACCAACAGAAACTGTTGATAATAAACATTATAAAGTACTGTTATCATTTAATCTGAAGAGAAGATGAATTGCAGGCACCAATTTTCAATATTTTTAAAAATGCAAACCTCTTTTAGGGCCTGGAAAAAGTTCAAATTTATTTAATGTATACTGAAAGGAGACAAGAAGTGTTTTCATGGGCTCACAGATTGTGAAACACGGAACAAGCTAGCACAAAACCAATACTTCTAAAAAATTATTAAAACTGAAAATGACCCAATGCCTCTCTCACATTAAATAATAGCACAGCATATGTAGTAATAGCCATCTGCACATCATTGTTTTATTAGAGAACTAAGAAGCAAACAAAGATTGTGGCTTTCCATTTTTTAGCTGCATTACATTAAAATTCTTGATTTCATCTTTAATAATTTTTAAGAAAAAAGGGCAAAAATAGAGGGACAAACTACCAACAACCACTAATAATGATACCAGACCAAATTAATGAAGACAAAGGCCTTTTACAACGGGATTACATCTGTGGTGGATAAGGGAAGAGCAACTGATGTCATCTACCTGGACTTCTGCAAAGCATTTGACACTGTTTTGCATGACATCTTGGTCTGTAAACTGGAGAGACACATAATTGACAGATGAACCACTTGGTGGATAAAGAATTGGCTGGACAGTTGCACTCACGGAGTTACCATCAACAGCTCCATGTCCAAGTGGAAAGCAGTGACAAATGGTGTTCCTCAGGGGACAGTATTGGGACTGGTGCTGTTTAATGTCTGTCTGTGTCAGTGATACGGACAGTTGGGAATACCCTCAGCAAGCTTGCCAATGACATCAAGCTGTGTGGTATAGTGGACACACTAGAGAGAAGGACGGCCATCCAGAGGGGTCTAGAACAGAGGTGGGCTTCTGCAAACCTCTGGAAATTCAAAAGGGCCAAGTGCAGGATTCTGGGTCAGGGCAATCCCAAGCACAAATACAGGCTGGGCAGAGAATGGGTTGAGAGCAGCCTTGGGGAAGAAAGACTCGGTGGAGTTCATGGACAAGCAGCTTAACATGACCCAGCAATGAGTGCTCAGAGCCCAGAAAACCAGTTGTATCCTGAGCTGCATCCAAAGCAGTGTGGGCAGCAGGGCAAGAGGGGATTCTCTCCCTCTGCTCCACTCAGGGGAGACCCCACCTGGAGTATTGCACCCAGTTCTGGAGTCCCCAGCACAAGAAGTTATCCTGTTGAACTGAGTCCAGAGGAGGGCCACTATATTGATCAGAGGTCTGGAGCACCTGTCCTATAAGGAAAAGCTGAGAGAGTTGGGGTTGTTCAGCCCAGAGAAGAGAAGGTTCCAGGGAGAATTTAGAGCACCTTCCAGTACTTAGAGTGAGCCTAAAAGAAAGGTTGGAGAGGGCCTTTTCACAAGGGCACGTAGTGATAAGGAAGGAGGGAATGACCTTAAGATGCAGGAGGACATGTTTAGATTAAATAGTAGAATGAATTTCTTTATTGTGAGGGTGCTAAGGCACGGGAATGGGTTGCCCCAAGAGGTTGTGGATGCCCCATCTCTGAACATGTTCAAGGCCAGCCTGGATGGAGCCTGCTGGGTGAACCACGTGGTGGGCAAAAACTAATACAGGAACAAACACATACATTTAGGTCCCCATATATGAGAAGAGGACACAGTAATGCAGTAACTAAAATTAAAAATTACTCATGATCAGCTACAGATACACAGGCATTCACTAATCTCTTAAATCACATTTGCTATTAACCTGACAATTTCAGGCATCACATCTAAAAAGAACATTATCTTAAACTTCTTAGCAGTTTCTATATCTTGTGCATCAATGCTGCACACTAGAATAAGCCAATTTTTAATAGATTAATAGAAGATTAAGTATCTAGAGCTGGAGCTCATTGATACCTCATTAATCTGGAATAAGATTACTCTGGTATCACCTCCATTATTGATTTAAACATACTTTGAAAGAAAAGCAGATATTTTCTGCCATACAACAAATAATTTTCCAAAGGATATGAAGCATCAGACTATAACAAACGGGAAACAAATCAGTCAGAAGTGGGCAAGTTTTGATGAACATTGCAGGACTATGTGAACAATTAAAGCATCTTGAACTGATGGTATCGAATCTGCTGTTAAACCTAACACAAGGAACATATCACAGAATCCTAGAATGGGTTGGGTTGGAAGGGACCTTTAAAGGTCATCTAGTCCAACCCCCCTGCAATAAGCAGAGACATCTTTGACAACATCAGGTTGCTTACAGTCCCACCAAACCCAACCATGAATGGTTCCATGGATGGGAAAATTACCACTTCTCTGGGCAACCTGTTCCAGTGTTTCACCACCCTTATCATAAAAATGCCTTACTTATATCTAGTCTGAATTTACTCTCTTTTAGTTTAAAAATATTACTCCTTGCCATATTACCGCAGGCCCTATTTTCTCGTCCCCATCTTTCCTATAAGGCTGCTTTGAGTACTGAAAGACCACAATCAGTTCTTCCTGGAGCCTTTTCTTCTCCAGGCTGTATGAACTCAACTACCTCAGCCTGTCATCAAAGGAGAGGTGTTCTGATTAATTCGGTGTCCCTTCTCTGGACCACCCCAACAAATCCTTGTCCTTCCCGTGCTCGAAATCCCAGAGCTGGCTGCAGCACTGCAGCTGGGGTCTCACCAGAGCAGAGCAGAGGGGCAGAATCCCCTCCCAGGCCCTGCTGCCCGCTGCTTTGGATGCAGCCCAGGACACGTTTGGCTCTCTGGGCTGGGAGTGCCCATGGCTGGGTCATGTCCAGCCTCTCAGCCCCCAGCACCCCCGATCCTTCTGGGCAGGGCTGCTCTCATCTGTCCATCCCCAGCCTGTGCTGATACCAGGGTGGCTCTGACCCAGGTGCAGCCCTTGCACTTGGCCTTGTTGAACCTCGTGGGCATCACATGGGCCCATTCCTTGACCTCATCCTGGTTCCTCTGGATGTTAAAGGCAGTTCAGAGAACACATTAAATTCTGTTCTGAAGCCTTACTGATCCTGCCAGCTTTGTTTTTCAATGTTTTACACTAAGTGACTTTTTTTTCAGTTAAAATTAAAGATTTGCAACAGGATGTAATGATTTGGTCTTTTGTTTTGGTTTTTTTACACTGAATGGAAGTCAGAAAACAAAAAATATAACTTCTTCAAATATTATGTTACTAAAATGTCTAAATTCTAAACTGATTTAATATAGAAAAAATTAAAACAAATTCAGTAAGAAGCAGGTTATAAAGCTGACTAGATAAGTTATTTAGGTAGCAGTGCAAAAACAGCCATTGTAAACAAGTTCCTGAGTGAATTAAAAAACTCTCACAAAGTGTTGCTGTTTGAAAGAAAATCTGTTACTTGTACTAGAAAAATTCTAGATGCCCCTGTATATTATGACTCCAGGTGACAGAAATTAGCCACCAGAGGGAGCCCATATAATCTGGTAAAAAGGACATCACTGTACAGATAGATGTCAGATACGCAATAAACTTTACTGTAAATGGTTTGTAGCTCTCCATAATAAAACAGCCCTCATCAGTACTTCATTTCAGATTCATTCTTATTTCTATAGATAAAAATAAAAGCAAGTGAACTCTGCTGTGAAGAACTATAAATAGCTAGAATATACCAAAATAAACTAAAATACTTTGTTATAAAGTACCTTTTTAGTTTATTTTATCTGAAAGTACCCACCATCTCATTTGTCATACTAGCCCACAAACAATATGGATGAAAGAAGGCCTACATAGTCCGGGGGAATTTTAAAGTATTGCCTTCAAACAGATTTAGGTGAGAACCAACTGTGACATCCAGAAGCATTTTTTCTGCATTTGTTTTTTAAGCTAAGTCAGTATCATTTTTACATTGAATATTCAGAATTAGAATATTTAGATTTTTCTGAGGATCCATCTCCTTCTTCAGCCTTATTAATAAACGCATCCCACAGACTTTCAACATTTGCTACATGAATTAAAATATCTTTTCATCATGAAAAGTTCTCAGATGCAAAACCATGGGGGTTTAATTAAAAAAACCCCAGACCTTAACAGTGGATGTTTCCATTTCATTCTTAGAAGGCTGATACCTCACTTTGCCTTCCAAATCTTTCAAATTGTCAAAGTTTTATGATTCTAAGTTAATAAAACAAATACATCAGAAGCAGTAAGCATAATTAACATCATTAGTGGTCTGTGTTGCTAGTCTTTGACACTTCAAAACTTCTCGTGAATTTGTGTTCTTTTGCTGCTGAATTTGACTGTGCTTTCTCCGGGCACCATGACTGCTTTGCAAAGCTGGTATCAATACAATAATTTAACACTGTAAAAGAAAATTCAAAGTGCATACATTTACACACTAAATGTGCTCTCGTTCCTTAAAATACTTTGCTTAATTTTCTTAGAATACATTTGAAGAAGTTTTTATTTGGCCACAGAGAGTACAGATGGGATTTGAAGAACGGTAAAGCAGCAAGTAAGTAAAAAGTGTGTAATTTCTCCATGAAATTAAAAAGTAAAGTATTACTTCTCTTAAAACTACAATGTTGTCTAGCAAAACCTACACTAATAGCATGGATGACTTGAAGTGCACAATGTTCTAGGACACATTAGCAAGGATCTTTGTAAGCCAGGCAGCCAGAATCTTAAATGGAAGATCGAGATCCCCAGCTATGATATCTTGGCAATAGCTAATCAAAGAGGTCTGAACACTGAATTGTGACATGTCTTTGTCCTGTTTCAGACCAACTGAACTTGAAACGCTGAAGTTCACACATTTTCTTTTTTGATCTTTACTGAAAAACTGATAAATACACAGGAAACTTTCAAAAATCATTCCATATGTAATCTTACCTCAGCCCACTTGGATATTAGCATTAGAGGATCACAGAAAGAACATGAAGCAATGTTACGTTGAAAACACCTCCCAGACACATTGCAAGATACCTAATAATTATATTTAACAATTTATTATAAATTTTCATTATCTACTCTGGTATGTACATTCTTGCTCTGGAAAAAAACTTCTTTGTAGGCCTTTGCTAGAAGACAGAGATGGTAGTGAGAACTCCCTCTGAAGGAAGCGCTGAAGGAAACAGTATTACTAATTCCTGTATTCACACACCTAGTGACTGTATACTCATGCCAATATTAAAGTGACACTATATAGGCCATACTGTGAGAATGCCTTTTTATGCCAGTCCAGGAAAGTCTTATACACCACACTTAACGAGCAGTGTAGGGAAAGCCTCCTGCGCTGGACGGTTAATGATGGTAGATCTCTATAAGCAGGTTTTAGAGCATGAGGTTTATTGGTAGGGACATAGCTATAGGGGCCTTGCTTGGAGCTGCCAGCCGCAGCTCAAGGCAGGCCAGGAAAGCAAGAGGGAGCAAGAGAGAGCTAAGAGAGTGAGACAAGAGAGTAAGAAGAAGTGAGAGGTGAGGAGTGCAGAGAAGTGCAGAGAGGAAGTAGGAAGAAGTGAGAGAGAAAGTCTAGGGGAGAAGAAGAAGTGAAGAAGTGAAGTAGAGTGACGAGATTCTCGTGTACAATACAATAAATCATTTTCTGTGCTGAATATTCAGATTTTCATCAACCAATCTAGTACAAGACACAAATCTTACATCATTTACATATAGCCTATAAGAATCCTTACATTACCATACTACATTACACTTTAAACCCTAAAAACTACTTCTTGGACCCTTGCTGCTAAGCTAGCAGGGTCTGCTCTGACCCTTGGACTTGTCAGCAAACAGAGGGCTTTGTTTCATCAACGGGGGATTACCTTCAGTCGGCCAAGCCATTGTTTTCTGGTTGTTCAGTAACTGGGGTTTGGTATCTCAAAGCTTGCCTTCATTTCAATCTCGCCTGCAGTTTCCACATTGTCAGCATCTTTTGCTATGTGATCATATTTATAAATCTTTCCTATTTCATCTTCCCCAACAGAGCAGTACCTTCAGAAAGTACTATTCAACTAGCTTCTTACTAAAGCAATACACATTATTGTATATTAAAATATTTCTGATAAAAAAAAAGGTATTGTGTATCTATTAAAATTACAATTTGGTAAGCTGAATAAATTGATGCAACTGTTCCAACACTTCAATAAGCAGCTTTACAGACATCTGCTCTGAATGTGTTTATATTAAATAAAGTTCTGAAATATAATTCATGCAGAATCGCAGTTTGTACAAGAAACACATAGCAGACAACACTAAGTTTCTACAAGGAACTACGGCTTCTTGACCAATTTCCCTGATGTTTCAGGAAACAGTATAGCTTAGTAGTATAGACCTATAAATTACCAGGCTTTATGAACACAAATACTACATGCACATAATGAATTCTGATTAACGAAATTACGAATTTCTATGAACCATGTAATACCAAAGTTAATGAGTACTAAGAACTTGAATGTATGTTGAAAATATAGCACATTAACAAATACAGGTTTGGCTTTTTATTGGGAATGGAAATTTCCAGCTTTAAAGCTAACATTTCCTATTCTGTTGGTTTTAATCTCTTACCAGGTCTTTCCTTGCCAGTTCCTTTTGACTCAGCAAATTTCTGTATTAAACTCTCAACCGTAGTATTTGTCATGTTATTAATAAACTCTTCATGCACCTTTGAAAAAAAAAGAATGTGATTAACTTTAAAAAGTAGTTTTTGCTATAGTTAAGGTTAAAAATACTTCCCTCTAAAATAAATTACAGGACTTAGAGAAATAAACAGATATTTTATCTAGGAAAACCCTTCTCTTTCCTGTAGTATTAGCAAGTGTGGGTACAACACAGACAAAAAATGAAATGACAAGTCTAGGTTTTACTTCTATTTCTTCCATCTAAGCAACTTATGTATATATAATTTTCTGAATTTGTCAGCAACATACCACTATAATGTCAGGAAGACAAGCAGTTTTTTAAGCCAGCACCAGTTTAGGGTGTGAACAGTTACTACTGTATTATCACAGCTCCCACCTGCTTGAGTAAAACCATTACTGTTGTAATAGTTTTGGTCTAACAAACGAACAATAACATGTTAATAGGTTTTTCCAAAAAGGCAGGATGTGTACATGCTTTAGAAATAAATAGCATGACCCTTGTGATAATCACTTTTTAGCAGAAAACCTCAATACTGAAGTGTAAGCAAATAAAGTGACACTTCAAAAATCGAAAAATTAAGGACTGCTTAGAAAGATTATTAATTAAACAAACTTTTATCTAAACAAAAGATACTATAGAAACTTCTGTTACTAAATATCTTTTGCTCATAAAATCCAAGAGTATAAAACACATGGAAACTTTTCAGAGTGATATAATTTCTAGTTCTAATCAAAAAAGTAGTACCCCAAATTCTGTGTGAAATGAGTGCTAAATTAATATCCAAGGAGCAGAACACTAAAAATTCTTCCACTTTCAGATTCTTCAGATTCTCCTAGTATTTTAGGAGAAAGTGTTTTCTGTTAAGACAAAATTTATTCAGACTTATTCTGTAAATTTTTGACACTGAATTTATAAATGCGTTAGAAAGCCATGGAAGTTTCAGCTTATGTTGAAGTTCCATAATTTCTAAGATGTAATTACCATAAACACAGTAAGAAACACACCATTCAATAGTTAAGAAAAACAGAAAGCATGATCCAAACAAAAAAATTGTAGTATAAAAATACCTCTCCTATTTGTAAATGAATTTCTTTTATAGTATTTGACAACGATTGTATAATCTCTTTCATACGAAGAAGGTGCATTTCTTCTATGTCTTGAAATTTCTGCAAACAAATATGAGCAATTAATCATAATGAAAACATTTCCTGAAACACTAAATCTTAAATTTCAATANAAATTATATATTTAGAGGGTGTTCAAATTTTCTCTTTTCTCCATTACTGAAGAGCCTTGTTTTTCCATCTAAACCAAGAAATCTTATTTCTGGATCTGTTTTGCACTTCTTTTTTAGAACACTCTCCTCCTTATAAATATACACACTCTTTGTCTAGTTAAATCTATATTCTTTGCTTCTTTAAATACAATTTGTTTGATCTTTAAAATTTTATGTAATCTTTAAACTTACCATATATAATTTTTACAGTTTGTTCCTTTTTACCCAGGCTGCCAGCTGACAGCCATTTTAAAATCACTTCCAAAGGTTTCAATGGCACCTTCCTGGCCAAAAATCAGAACTAAAAATGTTCTCATCGTCCCCAACAGTCAACCATAACAGTCTCGAAATCTTTGTTTACTTCTGCTCTTTCCTAGTCCTCTGCCTATTTCTGTAATTGTCCTTTCAAGTGTGTCCCAACTTTGGTGCACCACTTAACCCTCTCTCGAATTTGCACAGGATTCTGTGAAGATCCCCATCTCACACCTCCTGCCACTCTGATTCACAAACATGGCTCCACACACACAAGACAAATATCTCCAGCTTCTTAGACCCTCAGTCTTCTGCAATACTTACGTACCTCTGTGGTCATCACTCAGGGAGATTAAAATTATTATCTTTTTCTCTAGCAGCCTTCCTCTTAGTTATAGAGGATATGGTCATCCTGTGTAGCCTACCCTATGTTACTTCTTTTACTGGACATTGTAAGATAGATTTAAGCTAAACCAACTGATTTTGCACTGAAAGAAATGAAAATACTCACACCCCTCACTGGTTTTATTTTCAGAACTAATCAGCATATTTTCAAGTGAAATGTATGCTGGATTAAGATAATACAGGGTGTGCTTCACACAGAAGTAGGCTTCTATTCATGGATATTATTTTTCCTATCACATCATTTTTAAAGTAGCTGTTTTGCAACCAAACTGTGGATGCAGCTACACCATTATACTTTAAATGAATTCCACACATATAATCTTTGATTGGCAGAATGGCAATTTTCATTTCCAAGATGGACAGATGTGGAAAGTTTACAAGTGTCCATTATAACATCAAGCGAAAATTTAAACTTTAAGTAAAAGGATTGCTACAGTTAAGGAACTAAGGGCACCTAGCCAACTGTGGTTTAAAACGTAGCAAGAAATGGCATATGCAATGATACAGAGAACCTGAAATCTTCCGGAATACAGTCTTTCAAAAATCCCCAGAATCTCAAACAGATGTAATGGCTTTTCATAACCTCAGGCAAATCCTGGGTACACATTTTAACAAGCTGTAACTTAAGTGTTTTGATGGAATAATAATGAAAAGCCATGATGGAGCCCAATATTGAAACTCCTATGAATGAGTTCTGGGTGCCCAGCAATTCAGAGGATTTTCCACATAAACACAATGCATATGCAATACTTCTAGAAGTCCATTTTGCTGTCTTCCAAAAAATTCTTCAAAATGTTGTCTGGAGTGCCAGCACTCCACTGTGTCATTCAAGGACAGTGCTATCAGAACATACATGGGTCAGTGTTGGCCTTTCAAACAAATCAACTTCCAAATGGACCAGTTTTTTGAAATCTTTGATCTCAGATAGCTCCAGAAATGAAACAGCATACATTAACCTACTTCAAAGGTAACTCATTTAATGCAAAACTTACCTGTGCTGTTTCTGTCATTTTCAGTTCAAAATCAGATTTAAATGCAGCATACTTCTCCACATACAGTTTATAGGTATCTGTTGCTTTTTTAGATTTAACTGCTGCCTATAGATCAATATAAAAATGTGTCAAACGTCACACATAAAGGTTTTTAAATTTACTATTAAAAGAAAGCCTAGGATGATGTCTAAAAATTAACCAGAGGCATACCAAAACAGAGAAGTGTCATAACAAAATTTCAACACCAAATATCTTGGATTAAGGCTATTAGAGATTTTACTATACGTAAATCACATACAAGTGTAATAAAGCAATTAACTCAATTAAATCCCTTCCCCTTACAANATATGAACAATAAATTTATAGTTACAACTATAGGCAAAATAGGAGCAAAGCAATATAGCAAACTATAGCAACTATATAGCAAAATAGGAGAAAAGCAGGATTGGAATGCAGAGCAAACAGTTATAAGTGCAATTCTGAAGGAATCAATGATAAAAATACCAAGATGGTGGAATTCTCTTAGAAATGAAGAAAGAAACTCAGAAGTATGCGAGTTAAATCAATGGATTAACAGATATTTGAAAGGGAAACTAGTGCAGAATATAGTGATGGTCAGGTTTAGGCAGGTCAGTCTTATTATTAATAGTCCTTTGGGGATTTATCCTTTTCTTTTAATTATTTGTTGCTAATAAACCAAAATCTTCTTTCTGGGAGTTAAGTAAAACACAAAACAAAATACAGGAAAATCTCAGTATCACATGGAGAACAAAACTGAATGAGGTGACTGGTTGTAGTACAGAAGAAGTTATTTTCAAAGTTTACAGCATGATACACAAGATGAAGTCTTTCAAACCTTTGATATTCTATTTCCAAGTTAAATGCCAATGAAAATCATCTTGAACAACCTTTTCTTTCCTAGCTTCTTTATTCAACATGTTTACTATCTCACTGAAATTTCCCATCAGTTGTAACTCAAAAGTATTCCTAAATTGTTAGTGACATCAGTAAAGAGAGTTGTATATTTACTATTTGTTCTAGTTCTAATTAGCCCTCCTCCTCCTTTCAAATCAATTTCATCTAACGGGAACTATTTTTTACTAACAATGATTTGTGAAGCTGACTGCTATCTGTAATTTCAAATGAATTAATAGAAAGGCGTCCTCTGGCAAGACAGAGACATTCCAAAGTTTCCAAGAGAAAAATAACAGGTAATCATGAGCAACAGTATAGCATTGGCACTTCAAAGGAATAGGAACCGAAGCTACCACTGTTTTCCCAGTTACGAAGAAAACTTAAGCAGATCTTAAGTCATATTGTCTTCTAAACTTAGCATAACAGGACCTGAAAATACTTCATGTAACAAGAATCATTCAGAAAAGCTGTATCAAACCCATGAGTTTATTATCCTGAATTTTACTTCATGATTCTCACTCTTACACATTTACACAGGGTAATCACCCAGAAGCACATGGCCCTATCTTGTTTCCCAAGTGCCATTTACTATGCTGAAAATACAACATGCTCCATGAAACCTTGCTTTTAAAATCAAGGCTGCTTTGCAGTTGATTCCAAATTTCATCACTAAAAAGGCAATGTCAAGTTAAAAGATGTAAAAAAGGGGTTTTTTTGGTAAAGCATTTTTAATTGAACCCTATGTGCAACGGGTTTGAGAAAACAAAAACATTCTCCATCTCCTATCATGTTTAATGATGAGCAGAACGCCAGTATTACATGTTGAAGAGCAATTAAAAAACGAACTACTCAGCATGACAGACAAAATGATAAAACACATGGACACTGTATGATTAACTAGTAATCTCTTCTGAAAACAGGATGTGACTGTTCTCAGGTGCAGCAATTGCTAGAACTGTATGTATCAGTTTTACAGTATGTGACCAGATTTACAGTATGTGAAAGAATAAGGATCAGTATTTTTTGTTAAGTCACTATAAATAGAGAAGTTTATATGTCAGAACAACAGGAAGTTATTACACAAGTTAATATTAACCTTCAACTGCAATGAGACTTGCAAGGTCTCAGATACCTCCTTAGATTCTTCAATAAAGTATCTCTCCAAACATTTGGCTTTGTGATAAACTCTTAGTACATTGGTGCAGATCCTTTGTTTTTTGACAAAGCATTATTCTGTGATTTTGCCAGTATATAGTTTTCATATTGTACTGAAAGTAAGAGCTATTTTCTACCAAAGGAAAAATAAATTAATACAATCTTAGGTCACTCTGTTTATGAAATTGCAAGTGTAAATTTGAATAGAGGCATGACTGAAGAAATTACTGAAGTGTCAGTTACCTACTCCCACTGGAAATACTTTTTAAGTAGTTGCGGAGCATTCAACTATGACCTAATTGTATCTAAGGAAGACACAAACAATAGTAAAAAACTGACCCTCCTCCTATAGTGCTTCCTCTTTCTCCCTTCTCATGTAGAAATCTGTCATGCCGAACATTTCTTTGTTTCCAAATGAACAAGGATAATGCTACATCTTAAAAAGCCTCCCCTCAAATCAACTTTTCCTACTGAAAGTCTATTACAAGAATTCAGAAAAATTATACTTCGAATACATTGGCAGGAAAACATCTGCCCACACACGTCTGATTCATGTGTAGAATCCAGCATCAACTGTCATTTGAGACAGAAGCTGAGGTGAAAAAAACTAGATTTATACCAAGACAAAAAAAATTGAAACATAGTCAACAGAATCACTTTTGTCATCAGTGAAAAGACAATAACCAACATTATCTTCTCCATCTAGATAGCAGTACTAAAAGCAAAAAGGTCATTCTAACAAGAACAAAGTCCTACACAGATCAGTTAATTGAAATGGAAATAGGCAGAGGAATCCAGATTTAATAAGGGAAGACAGAGACAAGGAGATGTCACCTCTTCCCTCTACTAGTTAGATTCCTGAAAACAGGAAAAAACTAGTTTTTTCCCAGCAGGTCACAGAAGGGGATCCTTCTCCTCCAGTCAGCACTGGTGAGGCCCCACCTGGAGTAGTGTGTAGTTCTGTGTTGTTCATTGCAAGTGAGACATGGACATACTGGAGAGAGTCCAGTAAAGAGGCATGAAGATGATTAAAGGACCGAAGCATCTCTCCCATGAGAAAAGACTGAGACTGCTGGAACTATTCAGCCTGGGAAGCCTTAGGGATTATCTTACCAATAGATATAAATACCTGAAGGGAGAGT
>VWZT01003422.1:8118-35201 GCA_013397055.1 Pachycephala philippinensis | reverse complement strand
GGCTCTGGATGCAGCCCAGGATATGCCAAGGTGTTTTCCTGAAGGACTGCAGGACAAAGCCCACCTAAAGCCCCGCTCTGTCCCTCCAGCGTTCAGAGGAGGCTGCAGCAGCTCCTGCCTTGCACTCCTCCCGAACTCTGTGGTGCCCTCTTTCCTCTCCCCCCACTCCTTCTTTGCCTTGCAGCTCCCAAGCACCCCTTTCCTCTTGTGGGAGGCAAGGCTTGCCAAAGGCTCGGGTCATGTGGTCACGAGACCTTCTTCATCCAAAAATAGCTTCACCAGATACCAGGAACATGTGCTCCTTCCCCCCTGCTCACTGTCTCTGATGGGGCTGGAGCTACGGCCTTGGCACAGACCCTCAGGGACACAGGGGACACACAGGCTGGACCCTGCTGCCGTCTCTGGCTAGTGCAGCATTGTGAAATTCAGGCTTCAGAGCTGCGTGCTTCAGACAAAACCACTTCTCTGGGCTCCAAACCACAGTAACTGAGCAAAAAAAAAAAAACAGTACACAAGGCACAGGCAGGACAGACCACCAGCTAGCTCCCCGGAGCCCGAGGGCAGAGCCAGCCCTGCCTGCACAGGGCACAAAGGATGAGGGTATCTCTGTCCTTGATCTCTCACACATCCAGGGCACAGCCCATGTCGTAGCTCCAGGCAGAGTCAAGGCCATGACTGCAACATTTCGCTCTGGAAGAAGGGCATGGAAAAACCCAAAGCTTAACAGAGCTGAGTTTTTTATTAGAAAACGAGATCTATTCTGTTTCAGTCCTTTGAGAATCCAGCTTCATCATAGAGTAATTCTAAGGCTTGAAGGAGTCCTTAAAGGCCTTGTGCCAGCCAAGTGCAGGGAGACCTCAGCAGGTGGGTATGGGGGGCTTGACCAGGTTAGCTTGAGGTGTCCTGGGCTGCTGTCCCGAGGTAATCCTGGATGCTTTTGGCAAGAGATTCACTGTGAGGGAACATCGCCTGCTCCAGACATGAAACCAGGTACAAAGGGAGGGGCCTGGAAGAAAAGGGAACATGGCAGCAGTGAGGACTGCAGCATTCCTTTGCCACGCTCTAAGACGTTTGTTCTGCAGATCCCTCTGCTCTACCTGCAGCCTCTGCCCTCCCCATCTGGCTCCATGTCAGCTCTCCTGTGCCCCAGAGAGGCTCAGCAGAGCCACAGCCTGTGGCTGCTCAGAGCAGTCATCAGGGGAAGCTCCTCAGAGACCGAAACTGGCCTCACAGCCTGGCAGACAGTTTGCACTGCTGGACGTGAGATCCCACCCATCTCTCTACACACCTTCCCTGCCCTTGCTGCTGCCCATCCTCTCCAGGGGAGCTCTGGGACAACTTCTGCCACTGAGCAGCTGCCTCCTGCTTTCGGTTCAGCTTCCACAAGGCCTGCACCAGGTAGGAGGCAGCAGCTGGGTCACCTGCAAGACAGGAAGAAGGATCAGCCTTTAGCAGGGGAGGAGCAGGTCCTCAGCACTGCTGTGGGTTCAGGGTATTACAAAAGAAGCTTAGAAGCCAGACAAGGGCAATGAGTGTGAGGAGAGGTGGTGTAATGGGGAGGAGGCTGTCCTGGCTGTGTCACAGGCTCCAATTAACCCCGGGGCTGGCAGCCAAGGCAGATGGCATCAGCCCTGCAGCACAGCCTGCCACACCTCTCTTTGGACACAGACTGGGGTTTTCCTTGCAGGCACGTCTGCACCCCCAAAGGGAAGCACCCACAGTCAGGACTGGGATCAGCAGGTCTGGCAGATCCTGGTGAAGCTCACACCTTTGCAGCATGTCAGCACAGCCAGAGCACTGAACAGGAGAGAGCTGCCCTGTGAGCAGCACTAGCCATGCCTTGGCTGAGCTCAAGATATGAATGCTCCCCTTGAAGGCCTCTGTACTGTCAGGCATGGACATGCTGCTTTCTCAGATGAAGCACAACTTCACTTCCTCTGTTCTGGGAAAGCAGACCTGTCTGGGAGAGAGCTGGCTGTACCAGGCTGGGGTTGAGGCAGGAAATTCCCAAGCTATGAGGGCACAGGTTGTTGTGAAGGTTCTGATATACTCCTCTGACAATAGTGTTGGTCTGTTTCTCCAGGGCAGTGAGCTGACCAGGCCTCACAGGAATATCTCTAGTATGCAACATTGCTAGTGGCCCTACTGTTGTCTGTGACACCTGAATAAATGTGGTCTAAAGTGTAAGAATTTCCTGCTGAAGACAGCAAAGCAGCCCAGGACAAAATTGGGGAATTCCCCTGTGTTCCTCACCAAAATGAGCCTCTTACCTGGTGAGATCTGCAAACTGTGCTGGAAATCCAACAGGGCTTCTTTGTGCTTCCCCAGCTCCAGGAACTGTGTACCTCGCCCGATGAGAGAGAGCAATCTGATCTTCTGGAGCACCTCTACTTGTGCCTGGAGATTCTCTGTCACAGGAAGACACACACACCTGAAGACAGCATCCTCCAGATGTTCTCTGCCTTGTCCCAGCAGGCTGAGCCAGATTAGCAGTCAGGACAGGCCAAACACTTACTTGGGCTGCTCGTCTTCCAGCTCTGCAGACAGATGGCAAAGCTCAGCCCCTCTGCAAGGCTGGAAGAGGTCGGGAGGCAGCAGAGAGGGAGTGAAGAATGTCAAGAACCCAGAATGTTACAAGGCTGTGGTGGATAGTGACCTCAGCAGTAGCCTGGCCTTTGGCTGCCCCTCTGCACCACTGGCATGTATCTTTTCCCCAAAAACTGGATTGGAGAAGCTTTACAGTTCACAGCCCATTTAACTGCTACCTAGACAGTGAAGGAGGCAGAGCCAAGGCCAAACTCTGCTCCAAAAAATGTGGCCAGTGTCTTCATAGGATTCAGCATGGCCCAGAGCCTTGCACCCTGGGACAACTGCCTCTTGCCAGAGTGATGCTGGGCCCACCACCTTGCTCCTGTATCTGCTGCTGCCAAGCACACGGATCCTGACCCAGCCCAGGCCCCACACAGGTCCCACCTGTGCAGTGTCCTACCTGTTGGTTTGACACCAGACCCATGAAGCTGGAGACGCAGGAGATCACTGAGGCACCTGTGGGTGGGAGGAGAGAGGAGTTTTGGAGCTGCTCCTCGGCTCTCAGAGTGTCACGTTGTCAGGGCAACCCCAGTGCTGTGCTGTGCCCTGCCCTGCTGCCTGCTGGGGAGGCCCCTTCTCCTGGCAAGGCTTTGTCACCTGCTGAACTGTGTTACAGCCTCCTTGCTCTCGCCCAGCTTGGCCCATGCCCAGCCCTGGTGCAGGTATCCAGCTGCTCTCCATGCAAGGCAGCACAGACTCTCCTTCTGCTGGGACAGGAGTCCACCTGCCAGTTCTGCCCCTGGCAATGAGCGCTCCGGCTGCTCCAGCCTCTCCTCCACTCGTAGCACCCGTGGAATGAGGTCAGTCGTCCGGCTGATGACCTCCTCACACACAGTTATGGCATCCTGGTGCCTCCCAGCCTGCTCCAAGGCAGACGCTGCTTCCAGGAACACCTCTGGGATCCTGGGCAGAGCTGAGCTACCATCCAGGGGCACCTGGGGAGCAAAAGTGATGTCAGTGCTGCAGAACTGCAGAGTTCTCGGCCAAGCAGAATGACTCCGTGCATAGTGAGAACCTGGAGCTGCTGCCCAGCAGAACTCAAGCCCACTCCCACAGTCCCTGGAGCCTGGTGGAGCAGGCAGAAGATGTGAAGCACTCATAGCTCACCAGAGTCAAGGCATCAAATTCCTTTGGATTCCTAGTGTGAATCCAAAGGCAGACATGCCACAGGTCAGGGGTGCCAGCCCCCAACTCATTTCCTTCACATCTCAAACAAGACACTGAAGTCTGGAGTCCAGAGGGGATGCCTGGGCCTGGCCCTTGGGATTGGGTTTGGATCCCTCCAACCCTCATCCTCCAAGTCACCAAGGGAGCTCCTCACCAGGATACCTACCTGCTGCTGCAGCCCCTCCTGAAGGAGAGACAGAAAATCCAGGTAATGTTCCACTGCATCATCCACCCTGCAACAGGAACAGGACATGTGGTGGAAGGAGCAGAAGTGCCATCAGCCAGGTGAAACCTGGATTGCCAGCCTGCAGTCCCTCCCCCTGCACCACACTCGCCCTGTTCACAATATCCATGCTTTGAGCAGACCTACGACAGCAGTACTGAACTGGACCATTTCCAGGAGCACAAGGAAAACTGCAGAGCCCAAACAAGCAGCGTGTTGCAAGCAGAGCAGAGGCACTGTTACCTCCCATCCTGGAGGCACCGCTGTGCCAGCAGGTACTTCACTTCAGAGGGGTGGTGATGGCGAAGGAGAGAAGTGAGTACTGGTGTGTGGACAAGCAGCTCTGTTCGCATTAGCAAACAGGAACTAGAGGAAGCAGCTGCTGGAGGGCTTTTTCCCAGAGCCTGTGAAACAGGAACAGAAAATATGATCAACACCACACTGGTCAAGTCTTGGGCAGCTGCAATCATTTGTCACTTCTGATATCTGGAGATGCACCCAGGCAAGCAGAAGTGCTGCACTTCGCAAGCACAGCTACATTGTTCCCACAGCCACTTCCAGGAAGAGCCATCAGGATCACACAGGGGCAGGCAAGCTTTTGTTTTCCCCGTGGCACCGAGAGATTTGCAAGGTCACCCAGATCACCTCACGTTTTTAGTTCGAGGTACTTTGAGCTGCCTGGAACACCCTCTCCCATTGCAGCCACAGACCAGTTGTAAGGAGAGAGTTCCCTCTCCATAGCTCTGTATGTATCTGACAGTTTTCAAACAGCTGAAGAGATAATTCAGGGTCTGCTGCTGTGACCTACTCTCCCAGGCAGGTTCACACAGCCTCACTGCAGCCAAAATCTGCCCTTAAAGGCCTCTTTACTACTACATACTTTATTAAGAGATTGATACTTTCTGACCTGAGAGTATAACCTCTCCTCCCAAGGCACCTAGAACATGAGCCAGGACCCAAGGTCTTGCCACATCCCAATGTGGTGCTGAGCAGGAATTCAGATCTTGCTGGGCTCCTTCCTGCCCACTTGCTGAAGGCAGCACCATGTTATTTTAGGGACCCCTTCCAGGGTCAAACAGCCCCCCAGAAGGAAGAATCCTGCTTGAAGCTCTGTGCAGGCTCTGCTGGGCAAAACTCATCCCAGAACTAGAGGAACCAGACAAACCTCATAGAGCAGGGTCAGGGCCTGCAGCTCCACATCAGTCTCTCCCAGTTCGTGGTACACTGCTGCTGCATGGGACAGGGCAGGAAGGCACTGGAAATCTACCTGGAGGGCCCGTTTCAGGTGCTGAAGGGCTGTCTGAGGCTTGCCCTAGGTGGATGGGAAGACATGCATGTTGAAAGGACATCTTGCTGATTTCTTTACTGTTTGATGGGATCGAGATTCTTGCTCTGCTTCCCCAAGAAATCCCCACTAAGCAAGGGCAGCACTTCAGCCAAAGGCAGCCCTCCTCAGGTTGGGTTTTGAGCTTCTCTCTCTGCACTTTGCAGAGCGACATTTTGCACTCAGCTGAAATCTTTGCATGGATTTTGCAGCCTGTCCAAGGAGGCTGGGGCCACAAGGGCAACTTGTGCTCAAGGCCTTCCCTCGCTGCAGAGGCCTTGGGCCATGCAAAGGCAGTGTGGACATCAGCCTGAGCCTGCCCACCCCACAGGTCCAAGGTGCCTTTGCCCTCTCTGCTGTCATTACCATTCGCTGAGCGCAGCAGCCAAGGCAGGTGTAGATCTGGGCCAGGATCTTCCTGGAGCAGAATCCTTCTGAAGCTTCCTGAAGGAGGGAAAAGGCGGTGGGGAAGTTCCCAGCCTCCAGCTCCTGCAGCCCTAGGATAGACCCAACATCTTGGCTCCGTGGCTCACCTTCCTGTCCTACCCAGCCCCAAACAAGCTTGGTGGCCTTTTCTTCCCAGAGCCATTGGGAAAATGTCCAGCAGAAATAACAGCAGCTTCCAAGCCCAGAAACCAAGATGCCTGCTTTGGCCCAGAACAAGGACAGGAGTATGTGCTGGGCAGGTTCACCTCCACATTCATCCACAATGACAGCAGTGCAGATGGGGAAGCACACACAGAATCTTTCCAGCACATCTGGGTCATTTCCCAGCAGCATGCTTAGGGATATCAATTCATTGATATTTATCACAACTGGTTATTTGCTTTTCCTTCAGTTTTCTTTTCAGGCTTCCCTGAGGCTGCTCTCACATACCAGCATCACACTCACATCTGCCACCTCCCTGCTGGAAGTGCTGGTGTAAACCCTAGAGTATTTTGGCTCCAGCTCTATGGGCCAGAGCTCCTGCCCTGTCTCCTGGCAGGAAGGCCCTGTATGAGCCCAAGCACAGTGAGGCAGTGCTGGCTGTCCCCGGAGCTGCTGGGGCTGTCAAAACAGCAAAGGAGAGAAAACAGGCAGGATGGAACACAGTGGTCAGATGAGATCCACTGCCTGCTGTGACACCAGGCTACAAAGCCTCACAACAGCTCTGCGTGACTCTTGCAGCACCATAATCCAACAGGAACAACGTGCTTGCAACAAGGCCAGTTCCGGAAGACAGACAGAAGAAAGGAAAACCTTCGTAAGTCCCCTGCCAGCCTTCTGCTTTAAGGTCACAGCCAGACCCAAATACCTCCCTAAAGTCACAGACAGGCAGAGGAGCCCTCTGATAGCACAGAGAAAGGGTGAGCTGGGGAAAAAGCAGGGAAGCTCTTTGAATATGCAATGTAAAAGTTGAGACTCAGAGACTCAGCCCAGGCCCTCTTCCAAAGGAACAGCTCAGAAAACCCCAAGGGCCAGTTTGCTTGGGAAGAGAAACCAGGATAAGGACAGGGAAAGTGGTCCTGGGACAGAGCAGCAGGAGACTGTGCTGGCATGAGTACCTGCCCCCACAAACCTTGCAGGAAGGCTGCTGCGGTGCAGAGGATTTCCTTCAATTCTTTGGTGCTCTGTAAAAGGGGCAGGGAGTCCCCCTCAGGAGGGACCCACCATGCCTTGATCAGGGAGAGGAGCTTGTTCTGCCCCTCACTGCAGTGAGATCTTCCTGGCTCCTGTGAAGGCACAGAGGAGAGAGAGCAGGGAATGCTGAAGGGAAGCAGGAAACACCGGTCCAAGGGCACAAAGAAACAATCCCACCAAACCACAGAATACCACTCCCTGCACTGGGGAAGCAATGTCCTACCATCTACCCCCTTCAGCTACAACCCCTTACTGCAGTGATTCCTGCCTGGCCTGGGGCAGCACCTCCCCACCTCAGAGTGGGGTGCACCCCCAGGGCCTCCTGGCATGGCAGATCCAACAGATGCTGATGGATGGGACCCAGCAGCAGCCTCTCAACCAGCAGGGAAGGTTCTGCATCCCACTGCTGTTCCCTACAGAGTCTGCAAGTCCATCTGCAGCCCTCTTCCAGCCTGCCCAAGTCTCCTGTCTCACACACAGAGGTCCAGGGCCCCAACAGGCAGAATATTCTGGGAATATTAGCACTCTCAGGGCCATTAGGCTATGCTGGGAACACCAGGGGGAGGATGAGTCATGCTGACTGGGCAGCACTGATGGGTTCAGGTGTCCAAGTGCCACAACAACATTTTGCAGAGTGAGTTTTATGACAAACACACTATTTATGCCAGCTCTGCTGGCATCTCCCTGTGCCCAGTTACCTCAGCAGTGCTCAGGAGCTGGAAGAGGCCAGCAACACTTCCCAGACGGCCGGCTGCCAGCCACCAGGCTGCTTGCAGGGCCCCCAGACGGTGCAGAGGTGCCTGCAGCTCCTCCACGGTTACCTCCTGCAGCACCTTTTGCCACAGCTCCTCCGTGCCAAGATCCTGTCCGCAGGCCCCACAAGCCTCCAGAACTGAAAAAAAAACCCCAAGCAAAAAGATGTGCAGCTGTGAGACAGAGGGTTGGTGCCCTGCAACAGACACCCTGGATGCAAGAGGGAGAGAAAGCCTCAAGCAAGCACGGGCTCCTCGTAGTGATGGAAGGAATGGGGTTGCAGGGCTGGCCTGGCCTCAGCAGAATGGAAAACAAGGTCTGAAAGAGTGGAGCTGACAGCAGCACACTCAGGAGACAACACACAGCACAACTCAGAGCTAGACTACAGTTCTGCTGAGCCCTCCTGAAGTAATTTCCCCTCAGGTAAGCATGTGCCAACACTGCAGACCCACCTCTGAACTGCAGCTTCTTTCAGTGAGTTTTCTTTGAAGACAGCAAATCATAATTAAAGAAAACACTTATTTTCTGCTGTCACTAAAACTTTGCTAGAAACTTGGCACCTTACACATTGAAAACCCTTGTTTCCTTTGAAACCTCGAGCCCATCCCTGCAGGCAGCAGCAGGCAGGCAGCTGCACATTGTCCCTGGCCACACGCCACTCCACCTCTAGCCCTTACAGGCAGGGCCTGGATGTTTGCTCACAGTTCCCCCCATCTCCAGCCCTTCCAAGCAGAGCCAGGCATGCCTACCCACAGTTTCCAGGCGGAGCCAGGCGTGTCTGCTCACAGCTTCCCCCAGCTCTGGCCTCTCCTGGCAGAGCCAGGAGTGTCTGCTCATAGTTCCCACACCTCCAGCCAGTCACCAAGTATCTCCAGAGCACAGAGAACGCTCTCCTCATCCCACGAACACGCCGTACAAAGAACCACATCCTTACCCCTGAGGAGCCCCTGGCGTATTCCTGCTGCTTCTCGTTTGATGGCAGAGTCAGATGCTCCCACAGTGAAAAGCAGGGAGTTGTAGAGGACAGTGAGTTCCAGAGGCAGGGCAGGGAGGGCAGCCGGCAGCCCTGTGGGCACAGCCAACCCAACAAGAAATTTAGAATAAACACTTTAGAATCAACTAAGAATAAACAGCCATCCATGCTCAGGTGGAAACACTTCACTTGGTGACAAGATAAGTGGCTTGGCAAGAATTTTTTAGGGATTATGGTGTGATTTAGCCACTTGGGAACTGCAGTGCCCAGACAGACAGCATGTGTCAGCACTCCAAGTGCCAACACTGCTTTAGAAATCTATTCCCCAGCTATCCCATTGCGGCACTCCTCCAGGAGTTAGGCCTTTCATCTCTCTCAAGAGAGCATCAATAGCCTACTCTGTTCCAGTACACATCGACCCTTTCACACACTGTGCCCCTCTCCTTATCACAGAATCACAGAATGCGTAAGGCTGGAAGGGACCAGAGTGGCTCGTCTGGTCCAACCTCCCTGCTCAAGCAGGGCCATCCTAGAGCACATGGCAAAGGATTACATCCAGATGGTTCCTGGGTATCTCCAGTGAGGGAAACTCCACATCCTCTCTGGGAAATTTGTTCCAATGCACAGTCACCCACAGGGGTAAAATTATTCTTTGTGTTCAGGTGGAACTGTCCTGTGCATCAGTTCCTGCCCATTGCCTCTTGTCCTATTGCTGGGCAGCACTGAGCAGAGCCTGCTCCATCCTCTCACACCTCCCTGCACACTGACAGACATCCATGAGGTCCCCTCTCAGCCATCTCTGCTCCAGACTGAACATGCCCAGCTCACTCAGGCTTTCCTCGTAAGAGAGATGTTCCAGTCCCCTAACGATCCTCTTTTCCCTCTGCTGGACCCTGTCCAGGAGCTCCGTGTCTCTCTTGCACTGAGGAGCTGAGAAAACTGGAACTCAGGCTGCCTCGCATCGGGCTTTCTCTGCACCACACCTGTGTCAGGAAGCCTCTTCCCTGACTTCCCAGGGCAAAGGCTGCGTCACTTTTTTTACAGCAATCCCAAAGCTCTGCCCAGCAAGTTAAGGTGGAGGCTGGGGCTGGACAGTAACCCTTTTGCTGGCGCAGGTCAGCATAGGGCAACATGGATCATTTCACCCTGGCTTGTTTCCACCACTGAGATGCTGGAGCTGCATTCGGAGGAGCTATGTCCATAAACCAAAACACAAGAAGCTCCACATCAACTTGAGGAAGAACTTCTTTATGCTGAGAGTGGCAGAGCACTGGAACAGTTGCCCAAGGAGTCTCTGGTACCCTGTTGGTACAGGACACCAACCCTGGAGTCTCCCTCTCTGGAGACATCCAAACCCCACCTGGATGTGTTCCTGTGTCACCTGCTCCAGGTGGCCCTGCCTTGGCAGGGGGGCTGGAGTGGATGACCTGATCTTCAGAGGTCCCTCTCCACCCTCATGATTCTGTAATTAACTCCTTTGCACGCCCCGCTCAGCACTGGGCAGTGGAGACCGTTTCACCCCGCCCCCTTCACGGGTGTGTTTCCAGCACCGGGATACCGGAGCTGCATCCCGCTGAACAGAGGTGCCCGGGACCCGGTGCTTCCACGCCCGCACGCTTCAGGCCCGGGACAGCCGCGGGAGGCGAAGGCGGGGCACGGCGGCCGCCACTCACCGCGGATGCTCAGGAGCAGCTCCCCGAACTCGTCTCGCTGCTGCCGCCGCACCTGCCGCACCTCTCCGGGGCACCACGCCATCTGCAAGGGACGCACTTACCGCCGGCCCGCCTGGGGACCGGCACCGGGGCAGCCCCGCGGCTCGGGGAGGGAAGAGGTGGAAAAGAAGGGGATGTGCCGCACCAGCCATCGCCGGACCAGGGACCGGTTGTGGGCGGCCCAGGCCTGCAGGCAGCCCCGCTCCGGCTCCGGCTCCGGTTCCGGCTCCGGCTCCGGCTCCGGCTCCGGCTCCGGCTCCGGGCCCGGGTCCGTCCCGCGCCGCCGCTTCATGGCCGCCGCCATCGCCCGCCCGCTTTCCCGCCCTCGCCGCCGATTGGCGGGAACGGCCGTCACCACGGCAACGGGGAAGCGCGGGGCCGAGGGAGCGCGCGCCGGGAAGGGGGCGGCCGCGGAGGGACAAACCTCGTCGCAAGGCGAAGCCACCGGTCACGGAACCAGTTACAGAATATCCCGAGTTGGAAAGGACAGATCAGGATCGCGAGTCCAACTCCTCGCTCTGTGCAGAACCCCACAGGAATCACACCACGTACAGAATATCCCGAGTTGGAAAGGACAGATCAGGATCGCGAGTCCAACTCCTCGCTCTGTGCAGAACCCCACAGGAATCACACCACGTGCGTTGTCCAAACGCTTCTTGAACTCCGGCAGGCTTGTGGCTGTGACCCCTACCCTGGGGAGCCTGTTCCAGTGCCCGACCACTCTCTTCCAGAGACTTTTCCTAAACCTCGAGAGTCTTGGACCCCAGTTCAACCTAAACCTCCCCTGACACAAGTTCGGGCCATTCCCTCGGGTCCTGTCAGTGGTTTCCACGGAGAAGAGATCAGTGCCTAACCCTCCGTCTCCCCTCACAAGGAAGTTGTAGATGACGGTTCCCCACAAAGGAGACCCTGGACGAGATGGGGAGAAAGATGGAAGGAGCAGACAACACAGCTCTCCTTGGCTCTCACAGTTTTATTTGCAGAAATAATTTTCACAGCCGCCCGGATCCCCGTGCTACCCTCGGACAGCAAATTTCCACTCACACCTCACCCCACTCCCGATTAATTAATTAATTACACCATTTAATAATGGAGCGACCCCTCCCTGGGTCAGTCGTGCCATACCCAGCATTGCTGGATGCGGGACACCAATCTCAAGGACCGTGGCTACCAGGTGAACAAGCACTGCCAACTTGCCTGTTTTGGAGGGGTTTTTGAAAGTAAAAAGGCTCTGCTTGACAGCAGAGACTCGAGCTTTGCTTCCACCTTCCAGGTGTAGCTGCTGGATGTGAATGAAAGCGTTGGCAGCCAGATATGTAGATACCCAGGAAAGTGTAGCACCACGCTGCATGCAGAGCTCCCAGGTTGCTTTCCACAACTGGGTCCATCCCCTTTTTTTTTCCCCAAATGAGGGACTGAGGCACACAGAGGTTAATAAAAAATAAAACAACAATCTTGCTCCAAGCCACATGGTGCACTGAGCCAGGGTTTGGAGGAGAGAGCAGCATTCCCCAGCCCTGCTCCCCACACACTGGCACTGCTGCTTCCTGAGGGGAAGGGGGGACATGCACACCAAGACTGGGACTGTGCCTTGGCATAAAAAAGCAGCCTAAGGAGTTGAGGGAAAACCAGAGAGAGATGGGACAGAAGAATAGCTGTGGTAACAGAGCTAGAGGGAGCCCTGGGCTCCCCAAAACAGTGCCATCCCTTGGGATCCATGTTAGCCCCATGGATCAGAACTGCGGGATGCTCCCAACACTCACAACCCTTCACAGTGGCTGCAGGTTTTGGTCACTATTTTCTAGGCAGCAAAAAGAGACACAATTGAATTCTTGTTCTGTGCCAGGACCATGGGACACACCATGGGCCTGAGCCAGGAAAGTTTCCCAATGGCCCTGCCAAGAAACACATGCACAACACTTGCAAAGCCCGAAGTGCAGGAAGATTGTGGAGTGCAGGATGAAAACTTCTCAGCTGAGCACTCTGTCCCGTGTCACACTCAGCCAAGGGACACAGGGACCAGAAATAAACCACTTGGAATAACTTGTCCAGGAGAGACAAGCGGAGTCCTACGACAACCTCTTTGGAGGGATGTGGGGCAAAACCTACTCCCCAGCATACCAGATTTCCCAAAGAGCCTTGGTGTGGACCAGGAGGCAGTCCCCTCTTGAGGTTTTACATCAGCAAACATCCCTGTCTGCTCTAGCATCAGAAGCATGATCTGCTTCCAAGGCTGCCAACCCTGGACTGGCATTAACTCTATAATCCCCAACATGCTCAGGAGAATGGCAGCCAAACAATCAGCTTGAGGGCAGCTGAGGAAGGCTGACAAAGACTAAAACAGTCAATGAAAAGAAGCAAGAGCATCTCCAGCCCTTGGAAAACTCATCTTCGTTGAATCTGAAATCTTTGGTGTAGCAGCCAGTCTGCTGTGTCCAAGCAGCCAGCACTCCGTGGCATCTCTGCAGTGACAAGAATGTACTTGCAGCTCTTCTACTGCAAGTTTTGTTTAGTCTCTGGCAAGATAAGTGTGTGTCCTTTGATACCCTACAGCTCTGCTGTAGCCTCTGCTCTCCCTGGTCTCCCGGGACCACGAGCCCACACACGACAGAGGGGTGACATGGAGGGGTGAGGAGAGGATGCCCAAGCCCCATGTGAGTGCTCCAACCACGAACAGTGAGCATGGACAGGCTCAGCTGCACTGGAGTGACCAGTGAAAGAGGAACCAGTCCCAGAGATGGAAGCCAAGGGGCCTGGGTGGCAGCTGTGGGGATGTCAGGGGCCAGTCCTACACTATCAGTGACCACAGGGACTTCTGCCAGCACAAATACAGTCAGGCAGAAAGCTCCTGACCAGGTTATGAGGTTACAACAAGACCTATCTGAGCTCCAGCCTTGGGGTTTAACAACATGTGTTATCCAGATTAACCTCACATTAAATGAACATTTACTGGGTAACTGCTACCTCTACCCCCTTCCTTCTCTCCATATCAATGCACCCCTTGTTCCTCCAGAAGCATTATGGCCACCAGGGAGTCAGCTTTCAACAAATAACCTATTTTTAAGGGTGTGACTGCCTAAGCCCATTTTAATTGCAGGCTGATGCATTCCTGTAGCTTCCAGCTTCCCCCACTGTTTGCTGCTACCCCTTTCCTTGTCCTAGCACTGGTGTTATGCATCCAGGCAATGAGGCAGGCCAGGGAGCGATGCCACCTACAAACCAGTCCCTGGTTGTGTCAGGTGAAACTGAGCAGGATCACAAAGCAGAGGAGATGAAAGGCTGAGGTAGCACAGCACAGCCAGCAGCTCAAGAGCAGGCCAGGCAATGAAAACCTAGTATTAAAACAGTTTAAGCCTCCCTGGAACTGCATCCTATCACCTGAGCAGGCATTTTGCAGGGGCAAAATACAAAATTCCACCTGCCCTCAAGAGCCACAGCAACTGAGCACTTGGGAAAAATGCCAAGAAATGAAATCATGCGAGAGGTGACAAGACATTTTCCCTGGGATTCTGCAGGGCAGCGGAGAGGAAGAGCCTGGAGTTATGCTAACAGTCTGCAGTAAGGAACTCAAACACGGGCAGTCATGGTGCATGAGTTAAAAATCAATGGGATCAGGCAAATATCATTGCAGAAATCCCAGGCAAGCAGTCCTAGGCTCTTTCCAGAGAGGCAAGAGACAAAAGGTTTCATAGCACCAAGTAATGCCACACAGTGGTTCAGGGCAGTAAGGAATCCCAGCTCCGATGGACACTGCAGGAGGGATGAGCTGGGATGTGGCCAGGCACCATGGTCACCATCCTCTACCTCTGCCCATAAAGAAATAAACACCATGTCTCCTGACTGTGGGCAGTCAAGGGCATGTTTGGCATAGCTCACTTGTGGCATGAAGTCTCACAGAGAATGCCAAGGCCAAGAGGGAGACAAGTACCAAACATGGAATCATGGATGTGATTGACTGCATCTGGTCCACAGCACCCAGCACAGACACCAGTGAGTTAAACTACTTCCCAAAAGAACTGGTGCCTGCTCAGGGCTTTCAAGTAGCTGTTCCCAGGCTCTGGAGCTCACACCAAGGCTACTCCTGCAGCTGGGACAGCTACTCCAGGTTCCCCTTTCCTGCTGGCCAGGCCCAGTATGGGTGAGTCCATATTCTGTCACTGCATCCTCCTGCATCTTAATTGTTCACAGTCAACTGCCAGCATCCAGCTGCACACACCCAGGAGGAGATCAGGAGCCTTGGCTGCTACCACCCAGCCCACAGGGACCCTGACAGGTTGAGGAGAGTTTCTTGGTCATGCACACAATTGTCCCTGCTACCAGTGCCCCAAGCTAAGCCTGCTGCACAAGGCAGCCCAGAGTGCTCCCCACTGCACCTCACAGGGCTGAGGAGAACCAGGAAAACGGGACTGAGTGTACTACAGAGCAACTGACTGACTTTACAGAGGAGTAGCTGCCACCGAGGCTCCAGGAACCATCTGCATGGAACCATGTGCAGTGTAATTCCAGTGTGGAAACCAAGCACATGAAAACAAGTGGTGGCTGTGGGACATTCCCTCCCCTTCCAACCTCCTCTCCCCTCCTCAGCAGGCCCCATTCCATGAGTCACTGTCTTTGCACAGTCAAGGTGACACCTTGCTGGTCACTGAAGCCTACCAGCTGCACATTGCAAGCGTTGTCAGGAAAGTAGCAGCAAGAACCCTGCTGGTGTTTCTCCAGAGGAGCACTTCAGGACTCTTGCTTCTTGGGCTCCTGCAGCAGAGTCCTCCTGCTGCCAGCAAAGGCCCTGCGAGAGCTCTGACCTCCCCTGCTGAGAAACACCATCCCCGTGAGCCAGGAACAGTTGGCTCCAGTCCTTTTGTTCAGCACAGAGGCAGGGAGCTGGGGATAATCCCTGACTGCTGTGGGCAGGCACTCGTTGCTGGCGGCTCGTGTGTCCCTCCCAGCCCCAGGGAGGCAAGGAGAAAACCACAGCCTGGGCTGACGAGCAGGTCAGGCTCCCCACGTCTCCAAGGCTACCTGAGCCGAAGCTGGCTGAACCAGGTGCTGACAGCACAGTCCACACGCATCACCAGCGAGATCCCCAGCAAGAGGCAGATGCTGCTCACCACGAAGCCCAGCGACTCAAAGAGGAACCTGCAGGCACAACAGATGCACTTAAGGATACGACAGCCAGCATGACTACACAGACAGGCTGCTTACCTTCCAGCTGACTGATTTTCCTGACAATGAGAGGCTGATACCATCCCACATCCTAAAACCTGAATTACATTCACTCCCCAGTAGTTGCTGCCTAAAACCTGTAAGCCAAGCACTCCTCTGGTTCAAAGGCCGCTCAGGACCTGTTGATTCAGGTGGGATTTTGAATCCCTCCGAGGCTGAGGCCACCCCTCACACCAACTAGTTCAAAGGTTTGCTGGTTCAGCATTTCTGGGTTTATCACTTCTGGTCTGGTATCCTTACCTTTGGCTCTCTGACCTACAATATTCTCAGCTTCCAGGTGGGCTCTGTATTAAGATGAGGAGAAACTTCAAGGCTCTACCTCAAGTCTAGCTTCTGAATTTCAAGCAGGAATTAGTTAGGGACATTCCTACAACTGCTACTAGGTAATGAGTCAGAAGATCAATCACAGGGTCTCTTCCACCATTACTGTCTGTAAACTCTAGTCAAGATGTCAGGGATATAAGTCTTAACCCAGCATCAGAGCAACTCCTGGGACTTACTTTGGGGCAAAGACCTTCCAGACCATGAGGTGTCTCCTGAGGATCATAGCTGCACAAACACAGGCCAGAAGCTGTGGGGAAGATCAGGAAAAACAAGTTACAGGTGACCCTGGAGAGACCTCCTGGGCACTAGGTTCACATCTGAAGGTGGTAATAAACTGCACATGCCTGAGAGGCTGGCACGGCACACACCAGGAATGAGCATCCTAAAGAGGACTCCCTTCCATGATGTCCTCATGTCAGGGAACACAAGCAGCTTGGGGTACATGCACGCCCTCCTGAGGCCAGGCTGGGGCAGCACAGAGGAGGGCTCACACGGTGGTTAACCTGACCTACTATCTCACTGAGAGGGGCACTCCTGCTCTCCTGCTGCAGGGCTTGCCTGCTCCCTTGCACTGTCTCTGGCTGACAACACAGGAGAATGATTTGAAGGAATAAATCCCAGAAAGCTATTCACTTCTTTCACCGGATTAAAAGTTCTGCTGTTTAGCTCCCTATATCATCACAGCACATATGAAAACCAGAGCTAGTGGAAGATAGGAATGGTAAGGAAGACAGGGAGTAGGATTACAACCCTGCAGCTCCTGAACAGACATTCCCACTCTAGGCACATGGGTGTGAAAAGCGTCCTAATCCGTACGGCAGCTTCCATGCTGGAGCCCTTCCCAAAGCACAGAGCAAATGGCATGGCTGAAAAGGGACCTGCTCTTCCACCTGCAACCAGACACACCAACCCTGGGCCTGTCTGTGTCCTGGCTGACCCCTTTCTCTCATCAGAGTGCTCCACAGTTCTCACAGCACACCAGTTTCCTTTCCCACAGGCACCCTGCCTCTGCCCATACCTGTGCCCCAAGGACAAAGAGGTACTTCAATCCCAGCCGCAACAGAGCAGTGGAGAACTTCTCCGGAGACTCCCGCAGCCTCATCTCCATCATGCGCTCCTCCACCTCCTGCAGCTCCTCCCGGGACTCCTTCTTGGGCTTCTTCTTCTGTGAGTTGGACATCTCACACACAAAGGGCCACAACAGGAGCAGTGGGCAGCCAACTACCTCAAGGACAAAGGCACATGAAGTTACTGGAGCCCAGGAGGTGAGGAGCAGTCTATGCTCTGCCATCCAGCCCTGGATGTGCAGGAAGCATACACCCAGCTCCAGGCCAGGCTGCTGTGGTCCCACAAGGGGAACAGTGAGCATGTTGCTGCTCAGCTGGTGCTGAAGCCTTTATCTCCTCATGCTCAGCCTGCAGAGCCCCAGACAAGGCACTGCAGTGAGCTGTGTCTGCTCGGGCTCCACAGCCCAGGAAGAAATAGATTTACCTGCAAAGAGAATATGGGAGGCGAAGGTGTTGGCCCCCACCAGGACAGCAGGCAGGAGGTTTGTGCTGTGGTCAAGGTGGAAGCCCACAAAGGCTGCATTCCAGTGGATGGCCGGGAAGATGGGCTGGTGGCCTGTGGAATAGAAGAACTGGGAAGCAGCAAGGAGCCAGGAGATGACTGCATACCAGGGCACTGAAAATGGCTCTGAGAGATAAAGACAAAAGCAAAGGCAGGGGGTGGGGATATCAGCATCAAGGAACAAGACAGATCCACTGCCAAAAAAAGCCTAGTGACTTTTTTTCCAGGTTCCCTTTCCATGTCAGCTCTTTTAAGAGACAGGAAACAGTCCAGCTCCCCCCACAGATACAGCAAGGGGCCAGCATTCCTTCTGCTGGTGCCAGTAGCCCTGCTACTGGACTCTGTCAGCACCAGAGGTTTAGTGACTGTTCATACTCTGGGCAGAAGAGGTGTAGAGCTCCTTTCCCTGACCCAAGACACTCCTCTTCCCACATTCATGCCCCTGCTGCATGCATACATCTTTCTTCTACTAGAGGATTTAAGCAGCTCTAAAAAAGCTAAGAGCATCCTGAGGATCAGTGCACCACTATTTCCGAAGACTAGAAACTGGACCCTGCTCCTCCCACTGGAATTTAGGCAAGGTCACTGCAGGTGAGGCCCAGATCGCAGATCCAGTGGTTGCTCTACTGAGCCTGGACTCACCAGCATCTCCAGCAAGACCTCTGGCACACGTGTGGATGTGCAGCAGCACGAAGGCCTCCATGAAGAGGAGCAGGAAGGCGAAGCTCAGCCGCTCGCTGTGCAGAAGCATCAAAAGGAGGCCCAGGAGGGTGAGGGCTATGACCAGGGCTGCTGAGTACACGCTGCCCAGCCCATATGCTGCAACAGTGGCCTTGCAGCTGCCCCGCTCCAGCCGGCTCCTCTGAGACTCCTGCATCCTCTTGTAGATCTGAGGGATGACGTGGAGGAAGTCGACTTCAGAGCTGGGAACCCCCAGGTAGGGAGTGACGATGGATCCTGCCGACTCCCGTGTGTCCTTTGCAAACACCGTCATGGGATTGCACAGCAGGAGCAGCAGTCCCAAGGATGCTAGTCCATAGACAGCCCGGGGAAAGACAACAACTGCCACCTGCACTAGCTCCTGCAGCTTGCCAAGAGAGTCATCAGCACTGGAGGCAACGGCCCAGTAGCAGGCAATGCAGAGGACCACCAGTGGGAAACCCCAGCGCACGAAGAGCACGAGGGGGTCTGGGCTGTTCAGGTTGCCGTAGTGCCTTAGCCAGGTCTGCACTGCGTACACCAGCCCAGCCAGCAAGGCCACGCACAGGAGGTAGAAAAGGTTCTTGGCCCGTGTGTTTCTCAGGCTGGCAAGCGGAGAGAGGAAAACAGAGGGCCGGCACTGAGGAATTTCTTCGCGGCACTGGTGGAAGAAACTGGAGAGGCGCACGCAGACCAGGAGCATGGCCACGAGGCACAGCAGGTACCAGATCTCTCTCCGGTAAGAAGAAATGCCAAGGAGCTGCTGCTTGGGACTTTCCGGCACAGTCAGGCGACCATCCCAGTGGAGCTTCCCTACTAGCAACATCACCAGCGAGGCCAGCAGGAATGGGGCCACCCGGGCCTCGGCCACAACAAAGCTGTCGGAAAACATAGCTCCGCAGCGGAAGAACAGAATGCCCATGGGGAAGGCCAGCCCCAGCCATGCTCGCAGCCTGTGCCTCAGGCCACCGCTGGCCAAGGGTGGCTGACTGCCTGCCAAACGGGCTCTCTTGGGATGCTGGCCCCACCAGTGCCAGAAAAAACCCAGCTGAGAAGCAGCGGCTGCCCATGACGACACCAGGAGCAGATCAAGCCCCTTCTGGGTGAAAACGTGGGCCAGCCCAAGCAGAGCCCCCACAAGGACCCAGGGCAGCGGGTACAGGAGGCAGCNCAGCCCCCCACCATCCGCAGGGGCTGGAAGCGGGCCCAGGACTGGGTGCACACAGCCCGTGCCTCCCGCAAGTAGCGCTGGAAGCGACCGATGAGGCTTCCCAGCCTGGACTCCAGCTCCGGAGGCACCACTGTTGTTCCCTGCACCTGGGCCAGCAGCTGTGTGTGCTCCTCCACAGCACTGGAGAAGAGCTCCTGCAGGTGCTGGAGCTGCTCTGCTGGCAGGTCCTGAGCCACCAGCGAGTAGGACTGCAGGAAGCGATCCACCTGCGGGAGAGGGGACATGGGATCAGACAGCAGTACCGGGAACACTGGGAATGGGATTCACTGCTTTTCACTGCCCTTTCAAAATGGAAACAACCCAAATCTACCAACCCCTGCCAGGGCAGACCTGTCCCCAGCCACATCATGCAGGGCTGGTCGCACAAATCCAGGATGTCACCATCAGGAAATTCAGTCTCTCTGCCCAAGTGACATCCCTCTCACGGGATGGATCCATCCTGACAGCCACACTGTCTCCTGAAGCTACACCTCTGGTAATGCTGTGCATCACTACAGGCTTTTATAGAGTCTTTGGCAGCAATAAGGCAAATGTCCTCCAGAAGTTCAAGTAACTTCTATTAATGACTTGTTAATCTGCACCCCATTTTGAGTTTACAGTTTTGTCTGTGGAAAAACATCAAATTAAAAAGCTTACAGTGGATCAAACCAAACTGCTTCCCTTTCTTCAATACTAGCACATTAATCAACTGCAGCACACGTTAAGGAAAGCTCATTCTTTTTGCTTTCTACTTCAAGAGGACGTGAACAGAGGCAGCTATGATCCTAAAGTCATAAAAGAAGTTTTACAGGGGCAGAGCTCCTGCACATACATCCATCTGCTCAGCAGTGTAGATCTGCTCCAGTCCTGAAATGCACCCGTACCTTCACCTTCCATTTGCCTCAGGGAACAGCCAGAATCAGTCTGCCCCTGCCCATGGATGGCAGACACATGCACTGGCTCTCTCACAGGCCTCCCTGGAATGCCACGGCTTCTTCAATACCACCACTATCGAGCCAGAAACCTCCTCGAACAATGAATGCAAATATTTAAACAGGCACGACTGGATAATGCTAATTCCTAACAGATGATGATTGATATCCTCAGTGATTAATGGACACTAACATACAGCACGATCTTTAAATGTCAGAGCACTCTGCTGCTCTATAAATACAGAGCTGGATATTTCTGTCTTCCCATCAGCAGTCATTGTCTCCAGCTCTTCACTGGCTTGCACCAGTGGTGTCCAATTGGCACTCCAAGGAGCTGGTTGGGCACTGGAGGAGTTATTCCTGTGCTCCCAGCAATCCACAGTCCCTCAAAGGCAGACTGGCCCTTAGCTGAGATACATACCTTGCAATGCCTGTGGCAAATCTGGCTCTGTAGCATGACCAGAGCCACAACGGATGGCTCTCATATCATCCACAGAGGCTCTCACTTAGCCTGCTACATTGCCCAGGCTTCTTTTATAGCTAGTATAGAGACTCTCATTCAAAATTTGTCATTCTGATGCTGGGGTTCTGTATTTTGTTGCACTTTGTGTAAATTGCTCCTTCAATATCCTACTTTAGTATTACCTGTTAACATGGTTATGTCTTCTATTTAGTCCTTCATTACTGTTTTCCTTCTTTTACTAATCTAGAACAGCTTTTTGTTAACACTGTTTCTCCTTCAAAACTGAAGCAGGATCAAAACTTCCACTTTTACTCTCAAATCTCCAATCATGAGACCTGCCTCTGGTCATCTTCAGACTTCAGAAACCAGTGTCCCCTATTACCCAATCCACTTCTGACCATCTGTGTCCAACCCTTCTGCACCTTCCCAGACAGTATTTTCCACACCACAGCACTAAACAGGTGGCTCTCATTTCTCTTTGGGGAAAATGGGGCTGTCTTTTACTGGAGCAAACACTGCAAGGATGTAATGCTTCAAAATAAGTTCCCCATGAAGACAACAGCATGTCACCACCCCACCTCCACCTAACAGAAGAGGTTTGTGGTTAAAACCCCATTCCTTCTCCCCTCTAATTCAATGGGAGGCCTACCACAGGCCATACCTGCTTGGCGTTGATGTGATAGACTGAGAGCTGCTGCAAGACTGCAGACACAGCGTCACCATCCCCAGAGAACAGCTCAGCCATCACCTCCCCAATGTTACTGTAGGGGATGGGCACTCCCAGCAGCAGGGCCATAGTGGGCACCAGGTTCACTTGGGGAATGGTCTCAGGCTCCTGGAGAGACAGGGGAGGAATCAGAAATTCAGAAAGAATACAGCAATGCAGCTTTTCACTCATGCAAGAGGGCAGTGGGGAAGACATCCCTGTTCAAAGGTAAATAAATCCAGGCAGAGGCACAGCTCTGCTCCCCCCAAGGGTCCTGTGATGGGAAACATGCCCGCTGGGAGCTGCAGGTTGATGGGGAAGGTGCTGTCTAACAGCTCATCTGGCCCCACACAAGCACCCCTCACAGCTGTAGTTGCCTGAACA
Source organism: Pachycephala philippinensis (assembly GCA_013397055.1). Lineage (NCBI taxonomy): Eukaryota > Metazoa > Chordata > Aves > Passeriformes > Pachycephala > Pachycephala philippinensis. The sequence continues at coordinate 13,333 of VWZT01003422.1, read as the reverse complement.
TGAGTTCCAAACACTTCAGTCCTCTACATGCTGTGTCAACCCTTCCACTGTTCTCTCGGGACAAGGTTACATACTCCCCATTCCTCTCAATCAAGGTGAAAAGTGCCATGGAAAGGGACCTGGGGGTCCTGGCTGATGGCAAGTGAATGTGAGTCAGCAGCGCCCTGGCAGCCAGGAGGCCCAACCCTGTCCTGGGGGGCATCAGGCACAGCCTCGCCAGCCGGGCAAGGGAGGGGATTGTCCTGCTCTGCTCTGCACTGGGGCGGCCTCACCTCGAGTTCTGGGGGCAGTTTTAGGTACCACAGTATAAGAAAGACATTAAGCTATTAGGGACCATCCAAATGACAGCCAGGAGATTGATGAAGGGTCTGGAGGGGAAGCCGTGTGAGGAGTGGCTGAGGTCACTCGGTCTGTTCAGCCTGGAGAAGAGGAGGACTGAGGGGAGACCTCATTGTGGCCTTCAACATCCTAACAATGGGAAGAAGAGGGTCAGGCACTGATCTCTTCTCTGTGGTTACCAGTGACAGGAGCTGAGGGAATGGCCTGAACTTGTGTCAGGAGAGATTTAGGTTGAATAATAGGAAAAGGTTCTTCACCCAGAGGATGGTTGGGCACTGGAACAGGCTCCCCAGGGAAGTGGTCACAGCCTGACAGAGTTCACGATGTGTTCAGACAATGCTCTCAGGAACATGGTGTGACCCTTGGGGTGTCCTGTGCAGTGCCAGGAGTTAGACTTGATGACTCTGATGGATGCCTTCCAACTCAGCTCATTCTATGATTCTATGACAGACTGCCCATCCCTCTCAGTCTAAACAATCCCTGTTACTCTCTGCAATCCCAGGATGCAGTTTTCAGCCCGGATATCACCTTGGGCAGTGATAGCTAAGAGTCAGCTTCTCACCTCTGGAGGGCCACTGCCAAACAGGGGTGTCCTGCTGTACACAAACAGTGCTGCATTGACTTCCTTCTCGCTGTCGCCACCATGGTCTCCAGTTTCTGTCATACCATGGTCCCCAGCCACCAGAAGAAGAGTGTCATTCCCCAGGTGATCCACCAAGGACCTGTCACCGAGATAAGGAAGGTCAACTCCTCCCTGGGAAAGGGCCCAACTAGCCTAGGTGGGAGAGGACATCTCCCTAGCAAGCCTGCCTGCACTACAGAGGTGAAGCCCACAAAAGGATATGAGCAAAACTAAATGCTGATGCAGAACTGTAACAAGCCAGGGACCAGGGTGTTTTAAATTGGTGGTTTAAAGCCAAACTGAAAAATCAGAGCCCTAAGACAGAGTGGACTGATCTTGCTTAGGTCCCCAGTGAACAGTGCCTTCAGGGATCTTGGCAAAACTCAATTCAGAAGAAATGCTCCTGACAAGAACAAAATTTTAGGCTGCCTCTATTTGGGTCATGTATCACGTTCCGTGAGCCATCTCCCACTTCAAAGGAAAAAAGGAGGGATTAGTCCCTGAAGGATGCAGTAGGTATGACACAATATACACTGTGCTCTCAGATACAGCAAGGCAAGTTACCACCCCCTTCTAGCAGCAAAACTTAGAGCAATACTAAGAATCACAAGCTGCAGCATTTTGGGCTGATACACATCTGCATGACTGAAATTTCTGGATCCCATCCCGCCCTCTGACTCAAAGGTGCAATTCATGGGTCTGTGTGGTAAATGCAGCATTCATTCCCTAGCCAGGGTCCTCCATCTGCTTCTCAAACATCAGTGGGACAACTTCACTGTTAAAGATGGAAAGAGCAAGGTTCAGTTGTACTCCAGCTGCACTATCATCTCATGGTTTGGTAGAGAACCAAGGCTCCGAGCCCTGAAGGCAGCCTTACCTCTGAAACCAAACCTCTCAACACACATCTCTGCAAGCAACACTTCCTATAGCTGCGGTTCCAGCTGGCCAAAGCTGTTTTCCATGTTAACAGGCTCAGTAAGCATCCCATGTTACCCTCAGCATCTCTAAATTCCCCAGGAAGAACCCACCAGTCTGACTGAAGTGAGAGGCCAGCTAGCAACCCCACACTAGTCACCTGAGCATCTCATTCATCTGCGTGAGCTTCTTTGCCATCTCGGGATGGTCAGGTCCATGTTTGTGCCCACAGTGGTCCACGCCGAGGAAGTGAGCAATCAGCACGTCCCATTCACCACTGTCCACTGTGGAACAAAAGCAAACTTATCACACACCAGCCTGGAATTCTAAGCCTGGATCTTCCTGCCAGAACTTCCTGGTTGCCCCTGGACACTGCTGTTTCTTCCCCTCCTGCCACCATCACTGCCAGCTCTCAAGGAAATTGATGCAGGTTTTAAGTGAGGCACACTCTTGGCCACAGGTTCCTGGGTGCAATGGCACAGGGATCTCAAAGCCTGCCAAGCATCCCCAGATCCCTAGTTTTTTCTCACCGCCCCTCAGGAAGGGAACAGTACAATGTCATCCAAGTCATCTTGAACTTACCTCAAACTGCCACAAATGGAGCTAAAACAAAGGTATGCTCAGAAAAAGGAGAACCGAGAACTGCCATGCTTCCCTGAAGATATTTTAGGTTGGACCCATCAATGTGCCCCTCTGCATCCCACCCAAGACAAGGGCATGACACACCAACACAGTCCCTAGTTAGAAAGTTACCCTGGCTCTCCCCACTGCTTCAGGGCCTTGACACAAGAAAACCAACATATTTGAAGTTAAATGATGAACTGCAGCTCTCACACAAGGCACACAGACTTGCCTGTGAAAGGCCACTGCACCCCTGATTCACTTAGATTCATATACAGAAAAATTAAAGAGCATCTCCCTCGGTCCCAGGAACTCAGGGAGGTGGAAATCACCTAAAATTCACAAACCAATCTCATGCTTCGTCTTCTTCCCTTGATTAGGAAGCACCAATGCTCTGCTGAGAGCAGTGCTGCGTCTGAGCCTCCTAACTTGTGCTTTCCCCAGAGCACTGTGTGCCTGCCTGGGCAGCCACACATAAAATTTAAGCTGCTCCTTTGTCTCCATCCTGCCAGTGTATTTTTTAAGACAGATGTAGAAGTCTAACCTGATCCCAACAAGCTGAACTCTGCCCCAGACAGAGGAAAGGCATCTACAGAAATGGTCTGTGGGCTCCAAGAACTGGCTTATCTGTGGAAATCCAGATAGAGCACTGTAATCCTTGGGCAGCACCATGTAACTGCCCAGTGCTGCTTTGCCACAGAAAAAAACCCTTCAGCCCTACCCTGAATTTGCAGTAGGACTCCCACATTAGGCCAAGATTTATCCACACCCTGGTGAAAGAGCTGCTTACCAGTTGGATAGAGATGCTGCAGGATCCCATCATCCACAGTGTGAAGATCCTTTACGTTAAAAGAAGGGAAGAAATACGAGCGGAAAAACTTCTTTGGGAAGAGTCCTTCCCACGTGTCATCACCCATGAAGACCACTCTCCTTCCTGAGCCAGACAGAAAGGAACCAGTGAGAGATGGAGCCCTCCGGAGTCGTGCTGTTACCACAACAATCCAAAGAGCCTGGGCAGACCCAGGTCACGGTCTGGAGCAACGGCTCCTCTCCAACCCACACTCAAAACTGACCTAAAGTTAAAACAACCATCTGACTGTAAATTACTTTGAATACAGGGAGGGACCAGCCCTGTCTCTAAGACCATGAGTGCCCCCCATACCAAATCCACCTGCACAACCTCATGACTTATCACTGACCTGACGTGTCACCCCTGCAGACTCTTGGGCCACCACAACACGGGCGGGTACAGGGGGTGCAGCACAAAGCAGACAAACCCTCACCTGAGGCCTGTGACCCCACTGCAAAATGCAAGGCAGCAGCTGATGGAGTAGAAGATGTGACTCCTCAGCTCTGGCTTTTAAACACAATGGTGATGGTGTTCCAGATGTGGAAAAGAGAAGGCAAAAGCACTGATGCTTCCCTCCGCCCTTGCTCTGCTTGCTCTGCCTGCCATCAGCCAGCTGAGTTTCCACAGGGCCTCTTCAGCCTGGGAGCAGGAACCCTTTCCTGGGAGGCTGCTGCTCTGGCACAGGATCTACTGCTGCACCTTGCTCACACAAAGCCATGTTGCCTTAGCCCAGTCTGAGCCTTGGGAGAAGTCTCTCTGGGTAACAACCCACTGTGGCCTGTCCTCTTCCCTCTACTCCATTATCCCACCATAACAAGCCCTTTACAGCTGCACTAAGCACCCCCCAGCAGCACCAAACTACAAGGAAAATGGGCCGAGGTCGCTGCCTCACAGCTGCAGGCAGCTCTCCAGGCAGGCTGGCTGCCTGAGGGACACCCCCATGGCACACCTGGCACCACCTGGCACACCTGGCTCCTCCCCCATCGTGCACCTCACACGACATGACCGACTGCCCTTGGCTTCCTACAAGCATTCCCGGGGGTGACCTTGGGACAAACACCATCAGTGCAGCCACTTTCACCTGCTTTCTCATCATCTTTGAAGATGATGACGATGAAGCCATGGTCACAGCTACTTCTCACTCCCAGCACAAGCTGGAAGCACCCTGCCTGCATGACAGCCCTGCCTTAGGTTAACTGTCATTAAGCAGGGCAAAACAATTAGCTCACAGGGTGGAGCTGTTGTAAGCAGTGCCCTTCCCAGGGAGAAAGGAATCAAGGTTTTGAATACAGGTTAAACTGAGCAGAGGTTTGCATGTGCCCTGTCCCAGTGGGCCGCTGCCCTGCCCACACAGAGTCACAGAATCACAGAATGTTAAGAGGTTGGAGGGACACCCCACTGGACCAGGGTGCTCAGAGCCCCATTCAACCTGGCCTTAAACACTGCCAGGGATAGGGCATCCACAGCCTCCCTGGGGATCCTGTTTCAGCGTCTCACCACCCTCCTAGTAAAGAATTTCTTCTTAATATCTAACCTAAATCTCTCCTCTGTCAATTTGTACCCATTACTCCTCATTCTATCACTACAGCTCCTGACAAAGAATCCCTTTCCAGCTTCTCTGTAGGTCCCCCTTCAGGTACGGGAAGGCTGCTACGAGGTCTCCACACAACCTTCTCTTCTCCAGGCTGAAAAGCCCCCATCACAGAATCAGCAGGGTTCAAAGAGACCTTCAAAATTATCCAATCCAATCATCCACTTACTACTATAAACCCTAAACCACTAAACCACATCACCCAGCATGACATCCAGAAGCCTCTTAAGCACCTCCAGGGATGGTGACTCCACCATCTCCCTGGGTAACCTATTCC
>VWZT01003421.1:6222-102869 GCA_013397055.1 Pachycephala philippinensis | reverse complement strand
GAGAGGAGAGGAGAGGAGAGGAGAGGAGGGTTCCTCTCCCTTTGTGGGAGGAAGGTGCCCAATCCTCGTGTATAACCCCACGAATTACAGCAGGCTGTTAATTACTGATGATGATGGAAGCAGCAGAGGCTGGAAGGGTCCATTTCACCTGAGAGCATCTGTGGAGTGAAGCACTCTGCTCTCTGCTCAGTGCCCAAACTCTGGCTGTCAAACTCGATGCTCCAGGCACATAAATGTCAAAGCCTGACTGAGAAAATCCCTGGTTCACAAAGCCATGCATGAGAGAGATGCTCTGTACTTCAGCTTTTCCTTTTAATGCTCCAGATTCCAAAAATGATCCAACTGCAAGGAAAAAACCCCATATTTTTTATTGAGAACAGAGCTGTGAAGGCAGACATTGATTCTATTAAATGTTAGAAAGCATCTTCGAATTACTTTTAAAAAAAAAAAAAAACAAACCGGAAATCACAAGATCACCATAGACATGAAAAATATTTTTGGTTTTGCTTTTTGTTTATCTTAAGTAGAAAAACTACTGTAACACCTGGAGGCAACTAATCAGCAAACAGCAGGGCACTAAAAGCTTTTAGAGCTTCTGTCCAAATAATTATGAGATGTAAGGATTTAGTACGGCCCAAGAAATCAGGATTTTATCTTTCCCCTCAGTTCATGGATAATACAAAATACATTCATTCACACCTCTACAAATCCTACCCATTTATAGAAGGCAAAAGGAAATTTTCCTAAGGAATAGGATTATTAATTTTGTTCCCATTTACAAATAGCTGATTTTCTGAATGCTGCAAGGGTATGACTTATTAAAGCTGTACACCCACAGCCTAATTCCTTTCCAGGACCATTTATCCCTCATTCAGTACTTACCAGCAATAAAAGCAATTTAAATTTCTCAAATTAAAGAGAACAGAAATTCTCCATGGGTCACTTAGAGATATGTTCAAAGTAGAGAGCTCTTTATGAGGCATGGGGAGACCTCTGGGATTGCACCAAATTGATCCCATATCACAAACACTTTAATTTAATGTACCTTTTGCTGCTCACTTTTAATGAAGTGATTATAAAAAGGGCATCTTACTTTATTAAGCATTAACCTTGCTGGCTGTTGGGTAAATCAGGAGATCAAAGAACTTGAAGGTCTCTAAATCCAAATGTCTCATTTGAACAAAGGACATGTGTGACCATTATTAGTCACTATTATTATCATTATTAACTGAAATCTCATCTTTGCAAGAAGAAGGAAGGAATTTTGTCCTCCTAGAAATTCTTTAAAGGAAGCTCACGAAATGTGGTGTTGGGAGCTGTTTTACAAAAGGTTCTACTAAATATATTTCACTGTTTTCCATGGAATTTGGTTTCTGAAAATGGGACAGAGTCCATACCATTTCTGTCACAATCACACCGACGTGGAACCAAAAGTATATTTGCTGTGGATAAACAGATCTACTTTGGATGTATCTGGGTAAAATATAAGCATCATTTTTTTAAAAAAAAAAAAGCATTTAAAATGTGTTAATTTAAATAGTACATGAGATGGATAGTAGACAGCAAGAATCAGTAAAAGGGGACGATAGACATTGGGAAAAAAATTAAAATCCAGTATAATGGCGTCTGAACTAAGGGGAAACAAACCCCAGGTCTTTGCTGTAGAGTTCCTTGAAAATTTTGAAAAAACCCCAAACCAAAAGCCCAAATTATTTTTTTTTTTTTTTTTTTTACTTTTTAACATTTTTTAACAAATGATTTTTTTAAGCAGAGGATCCATGCTGTAGATCCTGGAAGCGCTGGAGAAGAGCCTCCCCTGAGTCTGAATTCACACCTGTCAGATCATTTTTGTCACCTTTGAGCTGGAAAGTTCACTGGGAGATGTGCTCAGGCAGCCCCAAAGCAGCTTTTCCCAGAACCCTGGGAAGGGAGAACAGCAGCCTCGTGTCCTCATGTGCCACAGGATGTCCCTAAAATTGACAAAATCTGCAAGAACACCCTTGAGAAAAGTTCCCAGCTTTGTAAATAGCGAGATTCAGCCCCTGACTGCCCATTCTGGGTCTGGGCTGGTCTAAGACTGAGAGAGAGAAAATTTACTGTGCAAATTTACTTTATTTATTGCAATGTTGGTCGCTTTCCTGCTGATTGTGGCACCTGGGAAAATGGGTTTGGACCTCTGCCACCCCTATTCACATGAGCACTAATTTCACAAAAGTACTAATTAAAAATATCAAGTGCTGCGTGTTTAAAGGAAAGGTCAGAATCAGTGCAAAAAGCCAAGTCTACAAAAAAACCCCGAAACCAGAAAAACCCAAAACCAAAAAAACCACACCAAAAGAACTCGACCAGAAGGAAAAAATAATATTATTCTTTGCTGAGGGTAATTTTTCAGAAGGATCCCAAGAGGTGTTCTCTAAATGAGCCCATGGAATGCTGTCCCAAAGCCAAAGCCAAAGCTTGGAGCTGCTGCCAGTTTGGAGCTGAGAGCCTGAGATCTGCCATTAAATGGTGACTTCACCATCCCTTTATCTGAATTCTATTTTCCATGAGAAGGTCACTGTCACTTCTGTTCCATGTCCCCTCTCAGCCACCACTTGTTAACAAATATCTGTGAATGCAAATAATCAGTGTAAAATGCACAATGGAAAATAAGATATTCATGTTAATGAGATCTGGACAAAGCTGCCATGTAATTAATGAGATTGATTTTTCTTTCCAGTGAGCTCAATTTTGTGTTCAACAATAGTATCAGAAAACATTAATTTTGGAGAAACAAAAGAGGAAGCAAAGGGAAAATAGGAAAAGTGACAATCTCATTATTATTTGAAACAAATTCTATTTTGACAAGGGAAAAAAAAACTTTATCCCCTCTCAGCATTAACCATAAATTAATGGTTAATGTTTCAAGCAAGAAATCATTTTGATTAAGAACCACACACAGCAAAAAAAAATTAACAGAATAATTACAGCCTTTTTATTCTATTATTAAGCAGTTAAAATTATATAGCCCTTAAAACGTGCTGGCTTCTAACAAGTAGGAGAAGGGGAAACAGTTTTAAATTAAAAGAGGAGAGATTTAGGATGGATATTGGGGAGAAATTGTTCCCTGTGAGGGTGGGGAGGCCCTGGCACAGGGTGCCCAGAGAAGCTGTGGCTGCCCCTGGATCCCTGGCAGTGCCCAAGGCCAGGCTGGATGGGGCTGGAACAACCTGGGATAGTGGAAGGTGGAAATGAGCTGGGGTTTAAGGCCCCTTCCAACTTTTTTTAAATTTCCTTCACTTTCTTGACATGACAGAAACCTGTGCAGCCATTTAAACTCAGACTGAACTGGTGGATGTTTAGTTGTCTTTGAGATGCTGATGTGATGCTGATTAATCTGTTTTCACTTAATGCCCTTTAATTCAGCTAAAAGCAAGGTGTAGCCTCTCAGTGAGTGATTTTAGTACAGTGTCACGAATGGGTGTGGGGGTTTAGATTAACCCTGTCTCCTGCCCAGGCCTCTGGCAGCAGACAGTAACTTTATTGAGGCGGCCAGCACCCCAAAACCCACTCTCATTCGTATGTTCTTTTAATGATGACTGATTCTGTCTATTATAGAATAAATTATTTATTAATAGACGGGGGAACTAACAAACATAAGACTTAAAGTAAACTAATACTACACAGGAATAGACCAAAAGGAAGAGACTACTAGTAGTTAATATACAGTGCACGAAACATGGTACCTTTTCAGTTACAGCTAGCGAAGAAATAGCATAAGCTTAGGATTCTTACTGATCTTACCAATCAGTTCTGAAGGGATGTGCATCGAAGTCCTCTCTCTCAATCCCAGGGAAGTGACCTGGAGTTGCGCAGGCTCCAGGGAGAAATCCCTCACACGTTTCCCAAAGGAGTGTGTAAGAGACTTCTGCTGCAGTGATAGCTCATGTATCTTTTATAGTGTAAAACCATGGCTCTTAGTCAATAGTTTTCTTTCATCTCGCCTCTCATCAGCTCTGCAGACGAAGATGTAGACTCTTAGTCAGGTCTGAGCCCTCCTGGCACCAGAGATGGCCCCTGCTGGGCCTTTGTGCCTTTGGGCTATCTCTTTATGCACCAGATATCTGGGACACACAGGAGGAGGTGGTGATGGGGGTAACCGTCCTGCCACATACTGCAGAACCATTTATACACAAAAGTAACAAATCTGCTGATTTGAATGTTGGCAAAAATCAAACAGGGAAGGTTTTACACCAACACAACTCCCCTTTCCCATCTTCCTACTGCAGTGCAGCTTTTGGTGAGTTTATCTTCCACAGAAAGGTTGTGATTGATGAGTAGGACAGAGCCACCAAAATCAGCTCCACCACCCTTATTAGTGTTATGAGAAGGAAAAGCATATTTTCATAGCCTCGACCGTGCTTTTGGAACAGTTATTGATTTCTTTACTGCTTGTCTGGTTATTACTAAGTAATGATTCCTGTATAATGGGATTATGGAACCCACTGAACCTTGATAAGATTCTTAAATATCTCTGACAGAATATTTATAACAAGAATCAAAAGAAAATAAGCTGTCAGCATGCAGAATGTTATCCACAGAGGTGATGTAATAAAGGACAAATGTTTCTGCCTTCCCAGAGCTGGGGAGCATTCGAGATTTAGCCAAAGTTAGTGGGAATTAACCAGGAAATTCCTGCATTGGAAACTCATGGACAGCACCCAAATGGATCCAGCAAAGGAGGTCACATTTTTTAAGCCCTAATGAAAAACTTATGTCCTTATTTATTCTCCCTCCACATGTAGAGAAATGCTAAAAAAAAAAGGTTTTTAAGAAGTCCTGAACATGCTCAACCACACTCTTGAATATTTTTAAAGATGAGAGGTGTCTGAGAGGATAATTAGCTGTTAATACTGATATGAGGAGGAATAAAAAAGGGAGGTTTTGGGTACGGTTACAAACCCAGAAGTGGTTCTGGAATGATGGAGATCACTCACCTGGCTACAGAGCAGCTCAGTACGACCTGGGGAATTGTCTGGGGCTGGGATCAAGTGGGATTTGATCTGGAAAGGATCACCAAAAGAGAGGAATAGAGAGGGATGCAGCCACCAGCCACAAAATGTGTGTGAAAACAGAGCTCTCACAGCACTGAACCACCAGGATCAAGGTGGAAACGTCCCCCCTTCCAGCATTTCATCCTTAAAACTCCAAACGGCAGATTATTGAAATTCCCACTCAAAACCGATACTCCAAACGAGGGGCAATGAGGGAAAACATCATTAGAAAGCATGGAAAATGCATTTCTGGTCTATTTTTAATGTGAAATATTGAACAGCAGATGTGATAAGCAGTTCCAGAGCAATGGTTGCTTCATTAATGTTCGATTGGGAGGCAAGAACCTGGCAGGAGTGGGACATTGGTGCTCAGGGGAATGCAGTGACAGGCACATCTCTCCTCACACATTCACACATATAACCCTCATATATAATTAAGAGAATTAAAATCTACATGATCCTTGAGTAGAAATCTTTAAATATTCTAATTTTTTTTTTTTTTTTTTGGAAGAACAACAACTTTGGTAAAAGTTTGTAAGTCAGACTGAAACACTCCCAAGAACTTTTGTAATTCTCCTTTCTGTAATTGCAGTACCCAAACGCCACGTTTGCATCCCATTTCCAGTCCAGTGGTGCATGAATTATGCTCATTAATCTTCTATCTGAGAGCTTTATTACTGTTTGCTGGGTGGGAATTGACACAACAAAGATGTTAAAAATTAGAGGAGAGCACTGGTTGGAATTTCAGCTTTCCTGGGTCTTGTACTGAGTTGTATCTGACACCAAAACATCTGCAGAAATATCTGTGGTAATCTGCCTGCACCCCTCTTTTAATAGATTTATATTAAACCTTTAGTATTACATAAAATATTCATGTCTGAAAAGTGGGACAATGTTTTTTCCCCGGAATCAACAAGTAAATAACATTCTATCCACACTTTTTAGCAATGAGATTACACAAAATTAGTATATTTGGGGAAATATCTGCAACTATTTCTTGGCTGAAGTCAGCACAAGGTTCTACGTTTGTGTTACAATTATTTTACTCCCAGGAATGTTGTCAGGGGTGCACAGAGAAACCACCAACTCTTATTTTTAACTTTATCCCCGGGTATTCCATACAATGAATTACAAGTCTCTGAATCTGACATTTCAGTAATTAAAGACCATAGTGTAAGTAAAGAGCTCTAAATTAATTCTTTGTCCAAACTGATGAGTATTTCAACATGTACTCTGAAATATCTCTTAGCCAGAAAGGATTTGTTCTACACAATTGCAAAAATCAAGTTTCCCATAATTCTTTAACTTTACTGATCCCTGCCTGTTAATTTTACCAAGAAAAAACCAACTATAATTGTTTTTTTTCTGAAGAAGGTTAAATCAAGTCATCCCTAGAATATTAACAGTGGTAGCATATTTACACAGACATCCCTTCTCTGGACGTAAATGCTTAGAAATTCAGGGATTTATATTTACCACCTCCTCTGCTTTTCTGGAATAATACCAATTATTCCATCACAAAGAACAGGTTAACTTTCCTATTTCCTACTTTGTCATCCAATTCCAAAACACGAGCCTGGAAGGAACTCATTATAGGAATTTTCCTCTCCAGACCTTTTTCCTGTCACGTATTCTTTCCCTGATCATTATAATTCATCTGAACATGACATTTAACTGAAATCTGCTTGTATTGGGAGAATGATTTATTCATCCTGGGGAAAAAAAACTTAAAATATAGAGAGAGCAGTGGTTAAAACACCCTGATTGATTGCAGGGTAGGGTCAATTCCTTGGACTAATTTATGGGATAAGGAAGGCAACACGATCTTTACCCATTTCACACCATTGCAGTGCCAGTTTCTAATACACTGGAAGCTTCAGGGATTTTATTCTTCAATAAATCTTGAGGTTTTTTGGGAGATGAGGTCCCAAACTCCAATCAGGGGGTTTGATGGCTGGTGGGATTACTCTGCCTGGCTGAGGGGATCACAGCCTGCTGATGAGCCTGGCCCTTCCTCGGGGAGGGGACACTCCAAGTGCTCCCCCCATTTATGCCTTCCCCTTGACAAATGGGAGCTGGACACATTTATCCAAAGAAAAGGCAGAAATGGGCAATAAAATCAAGAGAAATATTGTTTCAGTAACTACAGGAGAAGATCAGTTTTTTCAAGGAACACGTCTAACAGGAAGAAATAGCGTTTGCTGCTGGCAACCTTCCCCTTGCAGCTCTCAAGGACAAAATCCAAGCGATTCATCTGCAGATTTCAGTCATTAATCAAGAGAGGCAGGATTTGGTAGAAGATGTAGTCTAGACACTGTCAATCTTCTTTGGTTCACACCATGATGAAACAGTAGATCTAAAAATGTGTGAGCTGAAACCTTCAAAAATGAAGTGTGTCTAAACCGAGCATTTGGTGTTTCAAGTCAGAGACTCTTTGTGTTCCCTTTCCTGGAAATATGAGCACTCTGCTTCCCCGGATTCACCCACAGCTCCCAAACAGGTCTGGCTGTTTTCCCCTCCTGATGCCCACCCCACCAGCCATAAAGGCTTCAATTTCGGGGTGTGATGAACTATAAAACACAAGGAAATTTGCCATCCATCTAGTTTGCAAACATTTGTTTTCTGTCTGCTGTACAGAAGGCTTTCCCCAGTTTGAACTGATTTCTCTGTCTCATTAAGAGGGGAGCAAAACTGAGATTTTCCTGATTGCTGATTTCACAGACAGCGCTACCGTTTATGAAAAATGCCAACATTTCACATTATCAGCAAAATCTTGAGCAGATGATGATGGGTGTCCTGTCATTTTGCACGGTTAAGGCACTGATATCTCAGGCACCCTCCCTGGAAATCCTGAGTCCATATATAACCTGCATAACCAACCCCTACACCCAGCACTATTTTATAAATTATGAATGAGCAGTTCTGGTCACCTAAAAGCCCTGTGAAATAGGAGTTCCCTGACAGCTGAGCAGGTTATCACCACTCCACGGGGCTTTACAGCTGCTATAAAACATGTTCTGCCATGCAGTTCAAGACAAAAGAGCTCTGGGGATTTTCAGCACTGCAAGGAGGTGTGCAGGGAGCTGGGAATGGCTTGGAGAACCTGTCCTGGAGCCCAGCCCACCCTGCAGAGCTGGTGCTGCTCACTTGGGCCACAAACACAGCAAACATTTTTATATTTGGCCATAAAGCTTCTCTAGAGATGCTTCTGACCCGTGGAAAAATTATGTTTGCTGGCTTGACATATTCTAAAGAACATCAAGAATGAATGGGGGAGCAGGAGGAAATTAAATCAGAGATAAAATTTATGTAATCCTTTTCCATTTGTATCAGCTGAAAAATTCATGTATAAGCATCAATACATAAATCAATATATAAAATAATTCCTCCTTGATAGTTTCTTAAGAATTAGATTTTGGGACAGGGCTCCAGCAGAGGAAGATGAGAGGAAGTGAGTGTGGAAGAAAGGATGAGCAGAGGAAAGTGCAGAAATCCAGCCCCACTGAGGGTGACAGAGCCACAGACTTTCTGCCAGGCCTCTGGTGAGAAAAGGACTGGACTTGATTGCATCAAAATTTAAATTAAGGCCAGGAAAACCTTCAGCATTGATGTTCCAAAAAAAGCAGGTCCTTACCAGCTTTTTGCTTTTCAGAAACTAAATATGTCCCTCAGTTACAGAGACGAGCCCATGACAGATTGCAAAGTATAATCTTCATGTATTTAAGATAAATTTAGTTATTTAGATATAATTGTGTGATGCCAAAGATGTTTTCTCATTCTTTTACATCTCCTTTTGCAAGTGACAGTAGATTGCAAACCAGAACTCTTTATGAAATGTGATGCTAAAGATGTTACTGGAATATGCAATCACAATGCTCTTAATTTGTTTTTGGGCTGAGACATTTCACACATTTCAAAGCAAGCTCCAGTTATATCTGTTAACCAGAAAACTCCTCCTGACACCGTGGATTTCCCACAAGAATTATGATCAGCGGAAAATGAATTTAGCACAGACATAATTACAGAGTAAGAATTCATCTTGTCAAATCATGTTGAGATTAAAAAAACCCCAACGACTGCACAAAAAAACCCCAAGCTTAGAAAGTTACTCAATCAAATGGGGCCTTCTGAATCCACCTAATTCCAAAGAAACTATTTTCTACAGATATTTAATGTCCTCTCTCAGTTCCCATAAAAGTGGTGAGCAGAACCTCTGATAGAATATTGGATAGAACACCTGACAAAACTGGTTTTGTCAACATAAATCAACAATGTGAAGTTTCTACTTTAGTGTAGAGCCATATCATAATTAAAGGCTACTCCTTGAATGGCCAGGAGGATAAAAAAATACATTACCATAACTATTGGTTAGTTATTTTGCCAGATATTTTTTTTAACCAAGATTCCAAGGATTAGTAGCTATTTTGACTTAGGATGTCACCAGTGACTCAAAATATCAAGGTCCATAACTCCAAGCAAGTAAATTTCTCATTAGGATTTTTCCAGCAGAGCTGTCGAGCTGCTTTAGTCTCTAACCAAGATATTAAACCAAATTTCCTTTCTTTAAATATGTATTATTTATTACATTATAATACCTGTTGTATTTTCTTAAAGCCCAAAAGGAATCTCTTGAGGATAATGCTCATTATGATGAGAGAATTTCTGGCAAACTTTAGGTCAAGTTCTAGGATTTGATCAAGGGCAATACTTGGTTTTAATCAGGTCCTCTTCAGCAGATGTATCTCATTTCAATTATTCTTTTAATTTCTCAATAAAGAAAGATGTAAACACACAAATCCAGTCCCATAACACTTCTCTTCCCATCTTTAAGTGTCTTTCCTTTTTTTTTTAATTCCTTGAAAAAATTAAATTATATTTACTAAACCCAAAACTAACCCAAAACTTTAAGGAAAAACATCTTTGAACCAAAAAATCCTATTGGCACATCTGACTGTCATTACAACACAAAATTTGGATGAAAAAATAAATCCACTTAAGTCTGAGTTGAAGCAGCATTTTTAAGATCAGAAATGTTTTACTCGTAATAAATTTTGATTAAACATGGGGAGACCTTTCCCAATTTCAGAACAAGAAGAACAAAGTTAAACTCTTCAGCAGAAATTAGCTGATATTTGAATTTGCCCAGGAAATATCAACAGGATCCCAAATATTTGAAATTTTTTAAAGAAAACTTTTAAAAAGTTTGTTACAGTAATAAATTGGGCTGGCTGAATGTTCTGGTGAGCCGAATAATATAAATCAGTACTTTGGATCAAAATTATATATTAAAAATTCACTTTTAAATTGAGATTATCCTTGAAATAGTTGAAGCTGTGGCTTAATTCTGAGCGGGGTTTTTCACAGAGAGCTCTGCATCCATTCTGCCTCTGCTCCCCAGCAAGGGAAACCTGAGAGAATTCCCAAATGTTTCAAGCCCGAGCTTTACAACATCAAATATTTGTTACTTCGATGCATTTTATTCACATTTCACTTTACTACACCTCTAGAGCCTGATCAAAGGTAGATAAAATAATAAACAAGTGGTGCAGAGCATCCCATTTCTGCTCCTCAAAGTTCTGGAGCAGTTCTGGTTATTGCAAGGCAATCAAAGTTACCACAACATCTCAGAATTGTTCCTAACTCTGAGTTATTTAACAGGATAAGATAAAACAGCAGCACTTTATCCCAAAAAACAGCAGCAGGAGGGGAGCTCCGGCCAATCCAGCTGTGCAATACAGATGTTTGCCAGCAAATTCATCTGCTGCTTGTCCTGACATGATGAAAAATAAATTTGCAGTGCAGAAAGCTCCAGAGGCACAAAATTAAGACCCCCTCACACCACTGCAATAACAAATGGAGCCCTAAGTGGGAAATATGGATAATGCAGATCCTAAAACAGCCATCCAGCTGCTCAGGGGAACAGATTTTATGGGGGAGAGGGGAAGGATGTGATCACAGCTTCCAAAGCCATAAACCATAAAAAAAAGGATCATGGAGCCATCAATGCAACATAAACAAGGCACGTGTGGAACTGCTGCTCCTGATTCCTGCAGGAACGGGGCTGGGCTGGAGGTGGTGTGTTGGGTTTCTTCCTCCCCAGATGGGGGAGGAATTTTGTGTTTGCCAGAATTTCAGAACAGACGGGACGTCCTCAGACTCTGCTTCCAAAGATAGTTTATTTAAAGTTATCTTGAAAAAGGGGGTCACTAGCATGACCCTGAGACAGCACAGGGCAGAGAATGCAGAGGAAAAGCCGCATTATCCAGATTACACAGCCCTGTTAAAGGTAAATTACCCAATGANCCCTTTTAAAGGTAAATTACCCAAGGAAAACTGACCACGAAAGATATTTTGACTTTTTTACCGATGTTCAATAAATCACTTTGTCACGTAGACAGGAACTGCGGCATCTTTTATCCAATTATCTTAAACTACTTTTGCCACAGAATATGGAGAAGGAGAAGGAGGAAGAAAGTCTGAAAAACAACAACCATCCTCAGTTTTGGAGTTTTCTAAATTTATCTATAACAAACCCAAAACCTTTAAATTTCCACCCTTACATGATTTCCCATCACCTGATTCATTCTATTTTTTGACTCTACTGTTTCCCAAAGGGTAGGCAGTTTTCTCCATGGCCAAAGGTCAAAGACACCATTGTCCAGGGGGGTTGAACCCTTCAAAACAGGCAGAGGAATATTCTCTGCACTTTGGGTTCCAACAGTGTTGGATTGAGTAAAAGCACACAGCACCACTGACCCATCCATCCCTGAAAATGGCTTTTTCCACAGGGTTCTGTATCACCTGACAGGTGCTTTGTCTCAAGAATCCCATTACATGCACAGTGCAATTACAGCTATTTTCTCTAGTTTTCAAAATTACATTAATTTCTTTCCGTAAAGTGGAATGCATCCTGAAGGCCTTGTAAATAAAATGCCCTTCTTCTAAATAAATACCTCACTGGAAGCTTGCCTAGATGCATCCAGAATAAAGCACAACCTTGTTCAGTGTCTGCTTAAAAACACAGGGAATGATACATAGATAACGCAGCACTTTGACATTTTTTAGTGGTTAAAAATAAAAAAAAGAGAAGATAATTTAGTGTTGCTGTGTTAGAAAGGAATTGTTCCCTGTGAGGGTGGGGAGGCCCTGGCACAGGGTGCCCAGAGAAGCTGTGGCTGCCCCTGGATCCCTGGAAAAGGGAAGCTTGGATGGGGCTGGGAAAACCTGGGATGGTGGAAGGTGGGGATGGGGTGGGATTTAAGATGGGATGGGATTTAAGATGGGATTTAAGGTCCTTTCCCTTTCCATCATTGCCTCCTGTGAGAAGGAATGAACTCTTGCCAGGATCCCACAGCAAAGCTCCAGTGCAATCTGCATTCCCTGTCTCACCTCAAGCCTTCCTCAGTGAATTATTCTCATTTCCAGCAGTTTCCAGCCCTGATGTGAGCAGAACCCCAGCAGGAATTAACCCTTGAGGCTGCTCTGGAGGACAATCATTCACAGCTCAGCTTCAGCCCTCGGGCACGTGGCCTTTCCTTTTAATGTCCTCCCTTCTCATTTCCACGAGGAATGGATTAACGAGAGGAACACCTTCCCTTTTTCCAGCAGGAGGACATCCAGGACCATCACATTACTGCTCCCATAACCAATCTTTCACACCAGCCATCATCAAAATTCCATCCTTTCCCCACTTACTGCAGGCTGATGTAAAGATTTATGGCCGTGATTCCATAACAGAGATATTAACAGAGATGCAAAGACATCACAGGGCCTGAGCCATCCGTGCTTTACATCCCATTTGCAACTGAAAAATACCTCAGTTTTTAAATCTATCAGTGCTCTTCCTTTAGGAAAAGGAAGGGTGTTAATCCATGTTCTGAATGTTCATAAATCAAAATGGAAACGCTACAATAGTTTCATAAATTTGAGCATTTATACACAGAAATATTTCTAGTGACTGGTAAAGAAATATTGGTGTGTTTAACAGTATTGTATTTACACTAGAATAAAAATTCTGAAATATTCTGCAAGAAAAAATTAAATCTAATGTTGGTTGAGGGAAAAATATTTTAGCTCTTCCAAGGTTTTTCTTGATAACCTTGACAACCTTATTCTCTATGAATAACGTATTATGGGTTTGTATTTTAAATAAAAACAGCTCCAGAACAGGTATGGATTGTGTTTTCAAAATGCTAGGAACACTTTTTCTGACACTTCCAAAATATTTCTAATTATTGCTTTATATATTCGACAAAATTAATGCTCCCTTAAATTAAAAAATCCCCTTTCTGAATGAATGAAACATCCCTGACCAGGTTTACACCCAATGTGCTGACTATGGGTCCTGAGTATTTGAAATTTCCTTTTAAACAGGTTCTAATCACCACATCAAAAAGAACTGATGAATACCTGGGAGAACAACTTCCATAATTTCTCACACAATGCAACCTTTTAAAAGTAAGTTATTATTTTTATTTTTTTCTTCCAGAACTTGCCCTGTGCTCACTGCCAGGAATCCCAAAGGAGCTGGGTTTGTTCGTTTATTAAAAACCAACAGCACTTGGGGCCAGGTGAGGAGAAAACCTTCCAGGAGATCTGTGGGGTGAGGAACCACAGCACAGGGGACAGGGAGAAGAGTTCTATCCACTGGAATAACTGAAATACAACTCCACCTGTAAATAAGAGAAATTCAAATACTCTGAAGAGAAACAGTTTCCTCTTTAGAGACTCAGAACCTAAAACGAGATGAAAAATGTGGTGAGAAAAGACACCTGATAATAAGAGAAATTCAAATACTCTGAAAAGGAACAGAATTTCTTCTTTAGAGACTCAGAAACTCAAACAAGCTGAAAAACGTGGTGGGAAAAGGAACAGCAGGGGTTTAAGGGGCGAGTATAGGAACAGGGTTGAGAAACTGATGGTTTCTTGGGTTTTTGCCTTAAAACAGCTTTTAAGGACAGCATTTGGAAATGCCTGTTGTTAAGTCTTGCTAACATGCAGGACTTGAAAATGTTTTCTCCATTTTCCTCCTGTTCCCATCACGGATCCCACGCCTTTTCCACATCAGCTGGGCAAATCTGCAACCAGCAGAAATCAGCATCAGGCTGTTGAGGGGAAAGAAAAAGCAAGGATTTACAGGAGCTACAGACCCAGCACTTAACTCTTCAAAATAACTCAGTTTTCTTCTCTACCCTTCTTTCTCCATTTCATATAATTTTGCATGTGTTCTCCTATTACCTGGTGAAACTCAAAATGTCTCCATAACAGCACCATTTACACTGTAGTATTTTTCTTTGGCCTAAAAGACCATTTTTGTGGCTGTCCCAGTTTTCCTGAAATCTTTGCTGGAGCATTCTGTGAAAGAGAGCAACAAACTCCCTATTCTTCAAAACTCCAGCGACGTTGCACATTAAAAAATTATATGTGTTAATCAATAAAGTGTGAAAGGGCTGATGAAACAGACTGCCTTTTTCTGGGACAGTAATTTTGCTCCATGAATTATTTATCGAGGCCCACGAAGCAGAAGCAAAAGAATTGGAAAGCACAGAGCTTACCTTCTCACTCATCATCCTGCAAACAGCCACAATGAAACCATAATCATTTGCTACATGCTGGGACATCAAAGAACACTGTAATACCCTGGCATGTAAAAATGTATTTTAATATATTAAAGAAATTAGTCCCTGGTGAGTTTCTGTGTTTCTTTCCTCGGAGAGCCAATACCATTTTTTGCTGACAAAATGAGAGTTTCCTCCGAGCTGCCTTGCCAAGGCATCAGGGAGAAAAGTTGGAAGTGAGATGGAAAAAGTTGACTCTGCAGATGATTTCAGGCTTGTGGTAGGCAAAGGAAGGTGAGCTGGAAAATGACTTCCCAGAAGCTGTGCAGCAAATGGCCACAGCTTTTAAGCTTATTATTTATATATGATGGAACCTGTTTGAGGGAACAAAATTAAAACAGTTTATCAGCGTTTGGACTTGGCTTATTTTTTTTGGTAATAACTCAATTCTGTATTTTTTGTGTTAAGGAGGAAAGCTGAAAGCAGCACACAAACTGCACATTGTTAATACAGATCCCTCTTTTTTGTGGCATCTCCAGTAAAAATTACAGCCTGGCAAACTAAAACACAGCTGAAGTCCTTGGCTTGGGTAAATTTTTCTATCTACGTTGCCTGTGTTGTTGTTTTTTCCCCCACAGTTCTCAGGTTGGAGGTTCCTGGATATATTTCTTATTATTCTTAACTTCACACTAAAGGGACTGCTGGATATCCTAAATATAGACCCAAACAGGACATAGAAATGTTTATTTCCATACAACTGGCTACCTGAACAAAAACCCCTCTGGTAATGCTTCTGTATTGGCCTCACAGTGAGCTGGGAATATTCTCCTATTGATAATTACTGAATCAAGAAATGCAAATCTGGCAGTGCCAAAATATCTCACATACATGCACTGATTTTGCTTTAGAAACCCTGAGAGTATAAAAAAATCAAAACATTCAGATTTGCTATTTTATAAATAAATTTCTTGAAGTAATTACGAAGCTTCTGGGTTTGTAAGGATATTTACTGGGCTTTATTAAGCAAGCTGGCAGAGGAAAAAAAAAAAACCCTTTCATACTCCCTGCCAATGCTTCATTTTGGATCAAGGATGTGTTAACTGCATGTTTTTCTGTTTGAATTTCCATTCACTGTTTATAAAATACAATAAATTCTTTTGTTTCTGATATATTCCTGAATTCAAGGTACCAAAGAAAATGGAGATGACATCACGCTGATATAATTCCATATTTGGAGAGGCAAACTCAGCAATGATTTGGATCCATCCATTGGGTGATGTAGGAACAGCAAAGTTTGCTGGGACTGTGTCCCCTCTGTGCACTCAGATTTGTCACTGTCACACTCACGTGCAACTCACTGCAAGAAACGAACCTGCCCACAGAGAAAAGAGAAACAAATAAAAGCTTCACTTGTGTGTGACTGAGGAGCTGGATAGACTCAAGTGACACGTTTCACTTCCCTCGTGTCACAGCATCACCAGCACCAGCCCCAAAAATCACATCTCGGGGTCAAAGTGGGTGAAAGGATGAAAGAGAAAGGAAAAAACTTTAGGCAAAAGTCCACGTTGGATTAAGGAAGGCACAGTTACAACTCAATCAACCAGAGGAGAATTGGACTTGGCCCCAGCCTGGGCAGCCCAGGGGGAAAAATATTAAATCCTGTTCTTTTAAGGCTGAAACTCTTGGCACACACAACAATCATTTCATCTCTTTGCATCTTCTTTTTAAAATTAAATTTATCTAAGGAAAAAATACTTCAAACACCAAGATAAAAAGCTGCCCAAACCTCTGAGGCTCTTTGTTTGTATCTCTGTACAACAGCCACACCTTGAGCTTTGCCAGGCTGGGCATTGCAGCCACAGCTCCCAGGGACAGGTGCCCGTGTCCTGTGAGGACACCCAAACTGGGGACACCTGGACATCAAAGGGGACTGTGATCCTACCACAGAAATATTCAGAAGTAAGTGGGGCATTTTTAAAGTTCTTTCTCATTTTAGTTTTGTCTCCTGCTCCAGAACGCTGCCTGTAATGAGAGGAGATTAATTACAATCACCTTGGAATTACTGAGTTCGAGTTCTGCCCAACTCTCCTGAGCTGTAAAGTCAAGGCAAAGCTCCCAAATTTACTCTTTTGGAGGAATGGTAAGTTTTTTATAGTTATCCTCAGAACCCTAAGTTTGTCAAGGCAAAGCTCCCAAATTTACTCTTTTGGAGGAATGGTAAGTTTTTTATAGTTATCCTCAGAACCCTAAGTTTGTCAAGGCAAAGTTCCCAAATTTACTCTTTTGGAGGAATGGTCATTTTTTTACAGTTATCCTTAGAACCCTAAGTTTTTCTTGAGATCAGTTTTCCGTCTCAGTCGCTCACCCCTTTCTGCTGGCAAGGACACAGCTCCAAAGCCCTCTCAGTGGAATGCAGCATTCCAGAGTGGATCTGAGCAACTTCCTGGGAAAACTCTTCCCCAGCACACTGTGCAAGCTCATCAATCACCTCTGAGATGATGCTAATATCACACTTCACCTTTCTTTCTCAATTTTGCTAAGGAATTGTTCACAGGAGAACTCCAGGTGTCATTCCAACGGGGACTGTCAGCCCGGGACCCAAGGAAATTCCTGCCAAAATATCCCTGCTGCTGCCTTCTTTCCACCAGATCCCTCCTGAAAAGTTGCTGATGAAGTTGCTGAAGGCTCTCATTAAGCACTGACATGCACGACAACAAAATTGGGCTGCTGACAACTCGATGTCACAGCACATGAACACGCCATCAATATTTCCTGAACACCAAACCAGAAAAAAAAAGGATCTCCTGGGAAATACACTTCCAAAGACGGAGCAGTTCGGAAGCAATCCCTATTTAAATTTCAGAAATAAGCACAATATTAGAAAAAACCACTGGAAAATGCGGCTGCATCCCTGAAAAACGTGGGCTCATTCATCTTCAGCAGCAAACTGATCATCTGCTCATAATGTGACAAGCTCTAAAAGCCAAACTGTCCATTTAATGTGATGAATCCAATAACTTTTAGCTGCACCAAGATAAAACTGTGGGGAAAAGCTTTAAGTGCTGCTTCAAGGATTTTTAATATGTACATCCACCAGTTATTTTAACATTCCCTTTCATTTTCTTACCTTCTACTGGATCATCCTCTTTTTTCCATATTTGTTTGGGCATTTTTGAATTTATTCTTTAATTCTAAACATATGTTTAATATTCAGAGTTGTGACAAGTGTCCCTACGCCTGTTAAAACCTAATTTACAGTACTTTTATTCCACATTGATCCCTGTGCATCCCTTCCAACTCAGGATATTCCATGATTTTGAGAACCCACTGTCAAGTGGAACACTGAACTACACATTTATATGTTTATAATCAATGCTGTAACGTTTGTTTTTCCTTCCCCATCATCAACTGAACTTTGTTAGTGTTGTTCCCTGCTTGGTGTTTTGATTTCCACCCCATATTTTTCACCAAGGATTGTGAACCACTTATTCCTAAAAAATGAACAACATTTCCCACCGGGCACCGACGAAATGCACGGAGACATATTTTAATTGCCTATGAATATTCAAACCCTCATTATTGCTCCTAGTTTATAATTATCATATTCCCCTGACAGAAACATGCAGCACACAATAAGAAATGCAATCCATTAAAAATGTTGACATTCATGTTCAACAGTTTTCCAGGTTTTTTTTTTTTTTTTTTTTTTTTCTTTTTTTATTAACTAGCAGGCTCTTTATCTTGGCTATTAAAATCATTCCTGGAAGGCACTTTGTTCCAAATTTAGCACGGTGTATTCCTCCTGTAAAAAGAGTACCACAGTGAGGATAAGCATTAACAGTGTTGTCTGTTACAGCATCCCTTAAAAAATTATGCAACATCATAAAATTATCTGCAATTCTCTGGAAATCCACTTTTCAGGAACAGAGATTCTCCTCTGCAGCTGAGATTCCTGCCTTTACAGCTCACTGTCCCACCAGAGTCCAGCTCCTAAAATCTAAAATAACTTAGAAATGAGCGGTATTTGAGGTCTCCTCATGCACCTGAGGTAATGACTGTCAAATCTGCCCTAAAAACTGAGCTTTAATTGTTTAAGTTGTCAGTTTTGGGGTTGTCACCTGTCCCTGAAAGAGCTCATTCCTCCAGGAATTCCTTTCACGGGCTGGAGTGGAGGAAACAGCTGTTTGTCTGGGGTGGATTTGGAAAATGAGGATCAAATCTTATCATCAGGAACTTCATCCAGGATGCATTGGATATCCTGAGTCTCAGCCTGCAGGGAGGAGGATTTGTAGGATTTACAATCTGTCCTTTTGAGCTGCATTTTCCTAGCTCAGGCAGCTGAAAATGGAGCTGCTGAAAGCAGGGAGGAATAACAATATTGAACAAAATTTGGAAAACTAATTAACAGCACAGACAATGAGCTGTGGTTGCTTCAAAATTGATAGAAGCCTCAAATCCCAGAATGGTTTGGGTTGGAAGGGACCTTAAAGAACGTCTCACTCCACCTCTTGCCCTGATAGGGACACCTTCCACTGGATCAGGTTATTCAGAACCCTTCTGCAACAATGCAAAGTGCAAAATAATTGCAGCACGATGTAACCGAAGGTGCATCAAAAAATAAATAATAAAAAAAGTAAAAAATAGATAAATAAATCATTCATGGAAAATATTATTGGGGGCAGACCGTGGCAATCACTCAATAAAAGGAGTTAGTTCTGCCACGTAAGAAACAGAATAAACTGTGTCTGCTATTCCCCAGCAAAACTTGGAATTTCAATTTGCAAAATATAAGGAAGGAGTAATGAGCAGAAGGGGAATTTCTATTGCACTGAAAATGAGCTGTTTCGAACCGAAATTAAGTTTACAATTTGGAAATGCTGGACGTGGTTAGAGCAATATTTCTAGGATCCAAATTAGGATGCATAAGTTCAGGCAGTTCTCCCTGCAGTCTGGGTTTAGACAGAAATCAGACTGTGGCCATTATTTCCAGTCCAGTAAGGTGAATCAAATCATGCCAGAATACTAAACTGCCTAATGAAAAAGGATGCAGAGTCAGACAATGATCCATATTTAGCCCTGATAAAGCAGAGGATGATACCAGTGAAGCATGAATTAACACCTGAGGCGTTTTATTTCACCGAAAATTGAAAATTATAATCTTGCTATTGTTAAAAGCAGATGGCAGAGCAAGAGAAAACAGGAATCCAAAGCAGCAGATGTGGCGAAAGGAACAAGGAAGCCCCTGCATGTCAAGCAGAACTAAAATACTAATTTATTATGTCATTTCTGCTGAGTTCTACTAGAGGAGAGTAGGACAGACTGCCTCATATTTCTTGAAGGAAAACAGAGAAAACTCAGAGAGGAGTTTTCCCTAAACAGATTTCCGGGATGCAGCAACCACAGGGAAGGAGGAGGCATAGCTGACTTCTGGTGTCAGGAGAATTCAAAGGGAATTCTGAAACTATAAAGTAGGAGAGAGTTTAAAAACCAAGAGACAGAATTTTTAATAGGTTACTTTTCAGACCTCAAAAGGAATTCACTTCTTTTTTTAAACACGGATAGGAAAAATCACCAAAATACTTATATTATAAGTGTGTGTATATATATATATATATATAAAAAATAAGAGACATCACAATCCTGCGGGTACTTGGAACTGGAATACTGAGCAAGGCTCTCTGTAAAGCACTTTATCTTCATACTAAATAAAACATTGGAAATTCCTTAAACATTTCACAATTTATAAACCTTTTGTAGTCTTTCTTGGCTTTCTTTTGCCAAGATCACGTTGATATTTTAGGGTGGTTTGGCAGCTGCTGTGCAGAAAGTTCTCTTCAACTCATTTCTTTAGGACCAACCTGAATCCAAACCCGTTGTGAATGGGACCTCTGATCTGGGACCATCAGGTGGATTCTCCACTCAGACTCCTGTGTTTGCTTTTATTTATGTACAATTTTCTTGCCTTTTTTAAAGTGATTTTTGCCAATGTTCATCCATCAGCAGCCCACAGCTGCCCTCTCTGAGTGGGTACAAACACAATGACACTGCAGTGGCAAGTGCAATCTCTGCTATTTATCTACTGACTTTCCCTTTGATAAGACAATAAATCTCACTAAGTGCTCTTTGAGCAACCAATTGATTCATTAACTAGTAATAAATGCCTTCAAAATGCAAATTAAATGCCAATCTAACCCACCCATTTAAAACGTTACCTCTGTTTTACAGGTACCAAAGTGCACAATTTGTATTTCTGTGTTATATAAATGCCTAGGTTTAAAATAAAGGTTTGCCACAGAAACACTTTGAGGGGTTATTGTGCACAATTTCTTTATTATTGGTGTCAGAGAGATAAAACAGGGGAGTAAAATGCTGTTTCTAAGTGAATATGTCCCCTGCAAGCACAAGAAACACTGACTGGATGCAGTTCTTGACAGTCCCAAGATATTGATCATCTAATTTGAAACAACCCCAAAAAATAAATCCCACAAAAACAAACAAAACCCCAACCAGTCTCAATACATCAAGTGAGAAAGAAGAAGTGGAAGGTGGATCCCAATTCAGTTGCACAAGTTTAGATCTTCCCCTCGTCCCTTTCTCTGCAGCTCCCAGGAATGGGATGTGAGATCAGGGTTCTGGGAAAACTGATCCCAGCACTGAGTATCCTCCTCTTTATTACTAATATTCTTTTATTTTAGCTTTTGCCTAGAGCAGAGCCAAAATCTCTTGTCCTTCCATAGGATTCTCCACCTCCTAAGAATGGAAATCTATGAAAAGATCAGAGCTAGGGGACTTTTGTGAGCTTATTCCTGGGATTCTGTGCCCGTGGTGCCGAGGAAAACAAGGAAATGAACCATAAATGTCGGTGCTGCAGCTCAGCTGTGCCCCACCAGAAAGGATCCCTGCATTCCTGTCCCGAGATAAACAGAGATCAAAGGCTGATCAATCAGTGCAATGATTTTAAAAGCTCAGAAAACTCGAATTAGAGCTGTTGGAGTGAATCCTGTAGGATTTATATGAATAATTTCTTACCCACTACTGATCTCATAAATTTTTTGACAATAATGTTTTCATGCTACTTTGCTACTGCTTAGCTTTTCAAATAGTACACACGGAGTAAATTATTTACTGTTTTTCCAGCAGCTAGTGAATCATTTTGGTTGGAATAATTGTTTGCATGGGTTGGCCTGCTCTGTTCTGCTGGAAGGTTCTGTGCCTGACTGGGACCCCCATGGGAATGGGACTCTCTGGGACAATGACACCACTTTCATGTAATTAACACAGATAATTATCTGGCTTGCAGGACAGTGATGTCATCATTGTCTTTAAACAGATTAATTATGGGTTTTCCCCGATAGTACAAAAATGTAACCAAACTGTTAACGAAGAGAAAAAAGTAAAAATATCAAAATAAAACCCAAAAACCCTCTGATGCATCACTCCCTGAACAAAGCTTTGGCATCATCAGCAGCACTGCTGAATCATTTCCTGATGAGGCAAAGGCATCAAGGGATGGCTGAATGGGACACTTGAACTTCTGTCACTTTCAAGAATAAAAATCTCACATCTATAGAAGAACTTTGTACCCCACTGCCTAATACATCTGTTGATATACAGAAATAATTTATTCAGGACAAAAAGGAAAAAAAAAATAGTCACAGGACTTCCTAATGAATTTGTTACTTCCTAATGAATTTGTTACTTCCCGGCAGCAGGTGCAAAGCTACCTCACACTGATGCACACCAAGGCTGGCACGCTCCCAGTTCATAAATTATCTGAATTAGTCTGGACACTTTTAGCACATCTGGAGCATTTAGAATTTACCCTGGAAGTTACACTTCCATCCCCAGACCGTGTTGGTGTGTTTATCAGGAGTGCCAAACACGCCCCAGTGAGAGTCAGGTACTGCAGCACAGGATTTACAGGTGAACTTGAAAAAAGGAAATCAACCAAAAAATAAAGGACTGCACATTTAGAGCATTACAAAATGAATTTTGTATCCTCTGTTAGCACAGCATCACTTATGTCACTCTAATGTGTATCAATAAACAGAATTGGGTCTGTTGCCACAGCTGTAGAAGGTGGAGGGTGACAGTGTCCCCTGGAATCCGTCCTTTTGAACGTGATGAGTTCATTTATCTGATTTTTAATTCCTCTGGAGCAGCTGTGGGGCATCACACCCAGCCCTGCCTTTCCTCACACATTATAAATAAAGAAATGCCATCCCACAAGCACCCAGCCCTCAGCTAACAGTGATTTCTCACTGCATTAAAAACATAGTTTAAAAAATGGATAAAACTGAAGCAGTGTCATCCCAACATCAATGGGAATTCAGTGCTCCAGTGGCTCTTTTCTCCTTTTGGACCCTCATTTTTTAAAAGGGCCACAGTGATGCCTTAGGTTTTAGCTTTTATATTTTCCAATTCTGCATTCCCAGTGTGTAACTCTGCAGTGTCCTGCAGCCTGGGAGCTGNGATGCAAATGGAGCAAAGCTATAAAAGTGTGAAGAACTCGTGACTCGGGGTCCATCTTGGGTCCAGCCTTTGGCCTGCCCAGGGTGTGCCTCTGAAGGCCTTTCAAATAAATATCCACCTTTATTCCCTTCCTCCTGTCCAGTCTCTGTTTCTTGGTTGGCCTCTTTAGGCATCAACAGTGCCAAGGGTTTCAGCTGCTGTGGTTTTCCATGGAGTGCCCTGGCCACAGCATGGGAACTTCCAGGGATGTGGTAAAATACCCAATTCTTCAGAGGAATACAGGAATATTGACTATGGGAGATGGAATAACGGAGGATTCTCTGGGTCTACACTGGAAAAAAAATCAGGATAGAAGTTGAGAGGGAATAAGGGTATAAACGTTCACAAAGGCTGCAGTTTTCCTAAACTATCACTGTTATATTCCAACTCCCCAGGCTGGACAGGGCCTGGAACAACCTGCTCCAGGGAGAGGTGTCCCTGCCCACGACAGGGTTGGAAAGGGATGATCCTCAAGGTCCTTTCCAACCCAAACCACTCTGGGATTCTGTGATTTCTTCACTTGTTCTGGCATTCCTGACAGGGCAGCCACCCTGACCTTCCCAGACATTTCCAGCCCTTCCCCACCCATCTTCCCCCTCTGGAATCATAATAATTTTGAGGACAGTCAGTACATTCTGTCTATTCACTCCCCTACTCCCTGGGCCCTCAAGGGCTAGGGTGTAACAACAATAAATTGCAGATAACAATCAGGTAAATTATAGAAACCCAGCGTTGTATTTATTACTCTAATTATGAAAACATGAAGTTGTATTTATTACTCTAATTATATTGTTCCCATGACTTAAGTGGCCATTAGAATTCAACATCATTTTGTACTTATGGGAGCAAACTGCTGATATGAGTCAAACAACACGAGGATGAGCTCATGAAATGGCCTAAATTATCATCCTGAGCTTGGAATTATCTTCGTTCACTCTGCTCACCCTGCTCTAGATGTTTCTGTGTGCAGATTTTTTTAATGTTTGCTTATTGCATGAGTGCACATCCTAACTGTTTTACTGCCACTGTATTGTTCAGTGCATTAGTTTCTTATATCATACGTGGTTTTTCCTCCATTTCAATTATTTTGCTACCCTCACATCATCAGTCCAGAGATCAAAGATCTGTTATTCCACCCTGGTCAAATCACTCAAAACAAAATAACCCCAGAAGCAGAGTCCAAGAGCTGCAAATGATGTTTGTCATGAAACTTCCAGTGTTCAGCACATTGTTTTCTCTAGCTTTTCTGGAGTAAATGTCTTTGCAAGAGCTAATGAATGTGTTTGCCATTATTCATATGAAACACCCGACTTTATTTGGCAAGAGAAACAAATGTTGATCTCTCCTGCAGGACTGAAGAGGGAGCCCTCGCCTAGGAATGCTTTGAAAATGTCACTGAGGATAAAGATATTCCCAGAAAGGTTTTTTATCTGTTACCATCAGCTGTGATATTGATAGGCAATGACACACTTAATGATCCCGTGCTTCTGATAGACACAGGGCTGGCATTCATTGACTCGGGTGCCTTAACTTATGTTTAGAGATTGTTGGTAAAGCCACACTCCAACAGGTCAGAACACAAATTTATTGCATGATTGCTTTGAGCTCTTCAGTTCTGTTCAGCACAGATAATGGTCAGTGCAGTCACACAAATCCTGACGTTTAAGTTTAGGAAGCACTTTCATTTGAGGCATATTTAAAATACTCATATAACACAACACCCTGAGCATTTCCCGAGCAGCACCAAACCCTGCCAGTGTTGTTTGATGCACTTCAGCCCCATCAGGGTTTGATGAGCAGCGTGGGCAGAGCTGCTTGGGGCTGTTTTAGTGACTCACCAGGAGCTGTAGCACCTGGGAAGTGTTTTCATCCTGCTCAGCAGCAGCCCAGGGTTAGCTGAGAGAGGATTTCACTCTGCAGGGGGAGAGGCAGCCACAGGAAACAGGCAGCAGTGGAACTGCTGGTCCTGATGCCTAAAAAACCAACCTAGAAACAGAGACTGGACAGGAGGAAGGGAATAAAGGTGGATATTTATTTGAAAGGCCTTCAGAGGCACACCCTGGGCAGGCCAAAGGCTGCACCCAAGATGGACCCCGAGTCACGAGTTCTCCACACTTTTATAGCTTTGGTCCATTTGCATCTCAACTCAATTTCACCAATTAAACTTTAGCTAATGATGGAATTTCCCCTCAGCTTGCCCCCCTTCTCAAGATGCTGGGTTACACATTTTGGGCCTAGGCCGGGCTGGGTGTCCTTGGAGAGCAGCCTGGAGAGGCTTTGTTCTGTCTGTCTCAGCATGAGAGAGCAGCAGCTCCCAGGCTGCAGGACACTGCAGAGTTACACACTGGGAATGCAGGATTTGAAAAATATAAAAGTTAAAACCTAAGGCATCAGTCCCACTGCTCAGGACTACCTGAGATAGTTGTGTCTTCCTAAATCCCATATTCCAGGCAAAACCAACTCATTTCATTTTGTTCAGTACCTGACCTTCCCAGCAGGACTGCTCTCAGATCACCCACATCCACAGCACCGAGCACACATTTGCTGTTAGGATTTTTTTAACAGCTCCTATGAAACCTTTTACCTAAATTGTGGTGATTGCTCCTTGCCCCATTTCAGAAATACCATGTAAAAGAGATAAGGATTGTGCATATCTTATGTACAAGCTGCAGCACAAGGTATCACAGGAGGAAGCAACTACCTTTGGATTCTGATTAAAGTGTAAGAAATTATCAATTGAAAGGGGTGGGGTTACAAATTGTAATAAAAAGTTTTGAACACAATTTCTGTTCACAGTCATTCAGCTAGAGTTATTTTCTCTATGACATATTACATCTTTAAATGCCAAATTCATCACCAAATTTGATGAGAGATACCATAAAATTCACAGTTAAGTGTGTAATCATTGATACAACCACCATTCCCTGAAAAAAAACCCTGAACTGATGGTTTAAGATACAAAAGACTCCAAAAGTATTGTCTGACCACCAGAGGGAGTTCAGATTGTTCCACAAATATTCTGATACTGCTGAGAGTGATTTGGGAAAGCTAATTAAATAGAAAAGCTAATTAAAAAATAAATGTAAAAAGACAATCAAAGAGTGAAGAGATGCCCCCTCCTTATATCAGGAAATTGTATTTCAGAAGGAAAAAAGAAACTGGAGAATCAGATAAAAAATATAACACTTTGAATTGTGAAGCTGTGATTAGGCCGTTCCCTGCTGATTTAAGGGAGCATCCCTTTGTAAATAAAACATGTATTTCAGATAAATTTGTTGCAAGTTCACGTTGTGGCCTGATGCTATCTGCTGCTTATCATTCCAGGCCTTATGGCTGGATGTGCTGGGACAAACACTGAGGTTTCAACAGAACTTTGGTTTTCCTCCTCAGAGCTCCTGGATTTATGCTGGGGGCTTGGTCCCTGACAGCCTTTAATGTGCTTTATTCCTGTGGGAGTCCCAGCAGAGTCCCAGCACTCTCTGAACACCAAATTCCTGTTTTTCACACTCCGAAGCCCAACCACGGGAGGGAGGAAGCAGGAGATGTGAAAAAGCAGATAGCTGTGCTGGGGACATTGGGGAGGAGTTAATTCCTAATTCTTTTACAGCAACAGCAAACCCTATTTCCTTCCAGTGGCTGCAGCAGTGAGAGGAAACAAGAATACAGGAACAGAGTTCTAGAAAATGATGCCTTCAAGAGCAAGTAACCCAGCTGATCCAAACTAAAACCTAATTAAAATCTCCAGCCCCCAGCACACCATCGTGTATTATGGATAGGCCGTGGATTTCACAGAAAAGCTATTCCTGAAATGGCTTTAAAAGTTTAGGAACTATCACCAGGATGAACAACTCAATATACACAGCTTAATAGGCTGTATTCATAAAAGATAATTCCTCTGTACACAGAAAGATCAAGCCTTCTGAAAATTTATATTAAAGAAACTAGACTTAAGATATGGGAATTTCATGGAGTATCTCAAAGGGAGAAATTTTCTGACTTAATATCTACTCTCTATTTTTTAGGTTTTTTTTAGTTGCATGTCATTTTTTTGATGTCCCTCTCCAAGTGTTAATCATCTCCAGGATACCAAATAAATATCCACTGGCTCCTGAATAAGAAAACTATAAGAAAATTATTTCATCTTCTACCATTTTTTGTACTTTTCAGTTCAGTGTCAGAGTGGAAATAAAGAAATAACTCATTTGTTATACTGAGAAGGTGCATTTTTACAGTCACAAAAGGCAGGCCAGAAGGACTACTGTAATTCAAGATGGAATTTCAGATGTTATCTATTCCCCCAGAAACTAATCCTAAGCAAAGAAAATTAACAATATTTTTTTTTCATTAAGCAGCCTCACAATGCCTTTTTCAGTACTGGTCCACATGACAGCTGCTTTTAAAACCAATGATTGTGTTTTGCAATTATTATTTTTTTCCATAATCACTTTTATTCAGGGCAAAGGAAAAATGATGAGCATTTATTTATTCTGTTTCACTCCTCTCCTGGCAAGCATCTGGAGGAATGTTGTCCTTTATCATTACAGTGTTAGGCCTGGGAGTTTCCTGTTTGGTTTTGGACTGCAAACATTTCACAGACCATCTCTGATATCAGGTCCACTCTCAGCTCTGCAAATATTGACACCAACTGGATTTTCCCTGCAGAAATGGTGGTGGAGAGCATGAAATCCTTACGAAGCCATTGTCAAGCCTTTAAAAGAAAATGTTTCTGTGTCCTGAGTTTAACCTCTTCTGCCAGGCAGGAAAATGACTTTAGAAAATCAAACTGTGGTAGAATTCCTAACCTTGCTCTTGTCCCTCCAGCATGAAGAAAGTCAACATGGTACAGAATAACCCATGGATGGCCTCAGCCTCTGCCTCTTCCAGGCTCAGCACCCAGAGGGCTCATTCCTGCTTTGGATTCCTCCCTTTCAGGCACAAAATTAATGAAATGTTAGTCCTGGAATAGAACTCACAGTCACATCTCTGTCAGTGCTCAGAGTTGGGGGCTGTAAAATTTCAGATTTTCTCTTTGACAGTGAAAGAAAGAAACCCTGAGAAATGATGGATGACAGCTGGCCAGAGCTTTCCAGAGATGGGAAATGACATCGAGGGGCTGGAGCGGGTCCAGAGAAGGGAAAGGAGCTGGGAAGGTTCTGGAGAGTCAGGGGAGGGACTGAGGGAGCTGGGAAAGGGGCTCAGCCTGGAGAAAAGGAGGCTCAGGGGGGACCTTGTGGCTCTGCACAACTCCCTGACAGGAGGGGGCAGCCGGGGGGGTCGGGCTCTGCTCCCAGGGAACAGGGACAGGAGGAGAGGGAACGGCCTCAGGCTGGGCCAGGAGAGGCTCAGGGTGGACATCAGCAGGAATTTCTCCATGGAAAGGGTGCTCAGGCCTTGGAACTGCCCAGGGAGGTTTGGAGTGCCCATCCCTGGAGGTGTCCAAGGAAGGGCTGGAGGTGGCACTCAGAGCTCTGGGCTGGGGACAAGGTGGGGACCGGGCACAGCTTGGACCCGATGATCCTGGAGGGCTTTTCCAACCTCAGAGATGCCAAGTCAGTGGGGGAAATGTCAGTGCTGTAATGGCACACCAAACCCAAAGAAGACCTCCAAAACACCTGCAAACATTCCTTATCTCCAGCTGCATGCACATCCCATAATGTTCTTGTATTGAACGCTCTTGTGTTTACAGAAAACACAGGTTTCCTTAGACCCAAAGTCTGTTCTTAACAGAAATTTTTAAGAGCAGGTTTGGGTAAGCAGCTCCTAACAAATTATTAGTTTCAGCCCTAAGTGGCTCAGCTCCAGCTCTCTAATAGCAGCCTTTCTTTCAGATCTTAGTCAAAACATGTTTTGCTCCACTATCAACACACATTAGAAGGGAATCTGCATAGCAATAGGTCAAAGTCGTGCCTGCTTGTTTGAGACCTGGATTGTGCCTGTGACAATGGGATGGGAACACTCTGCTGCTGTTACTGCCTGACACACATAAAAAAAAATAAAAATCAATGCGAGCAATGACTCATTTCTGAATTGCCAGTTTGGTTCAGAAATCACTGATTACTACTTCTACAACAAGGTATTATGGACTATTAGCAAGAATGTTTCTGACAGGTTTACAAGGCTTCAAGAATGCTGATAGCACATGGTGTTACTGCTCTGTGCAGAGCTCCCCATTTTTCATTTTCCCCTTGTGTTCCAGGACTGGTTGAATTATGCCTCCTTCCACTGCTGACATGTTTTGGAGGCATTAAAGGCAGCCCCAAGGAGCAGAAGGGAGGCTGGATTTGTGCTGCTCCGAACCCTTATCAGACTGATCTGAGAGGTCAATCTCAGATATTGTTCATCCCTCCAGGCCTCCCACACCCAGCTGGGTGTGCAGGAGAATTTTGGTGAGTGAATAAACAGCAGCTGCAATCACACAGTGACATGGGAAGGGCACCAAGGTGCTGCTTTTCATGATGCTTTAATGAGATGGATTTTAAAGTAGACCTGAAAATGTTTGTGCCAGGAGCATTTGAGGAAACGGCAGCTAATTACAGATTACAACAGGCAGATAAATGGGAATGAGATGCTCAGCTGAGCGCTGCCTCGGCAGTTTTTCCCATTTCGATGAAAAGCTGGATCACTCCTGACACAGAATAACCTGCGGAGTAGGAACACAAATCAGGAAGAGAGGAAGAACAAGCCTGGACCACACTTTGGTTGGTTGGCATCAACTGGACCTTCTCCGTGCAGTTACATGAATTCTGCCTGAAAATTTATTTCACCAGCATGAAAACTCACAAAAATAACTGATGAATCACCTGCTTTTCAATAAGATATCTTGCAATAAGAATGGAAACATCTGGTGATCACGTGTTCCTATTTAAATTTCTGCTGATAAATACACGTTGAGTGTGTGGTTGTTACCAGCTCTCATTTTAGGACATTGTTGGGCAAGTTAACAGGTGATAGATTATCAACCAAAGACTAAAAAGTGATTTATTTTTTCAGAGAAACTGCATTTTAGCAAAAATTCTCTGCCAGCTAAATGAAACTGCATGTTTACAAGTTGAGTTTTCTAAGTCTAGCATCACTGAAGAAACGAGGGGAGAAAACAGAAGATGAAATGATTCACTCTATCCAAAATAAAGAAATCCTTTCTTTCTGAAGTGTTTTTAAACTCGAAGATTTCATATGTTAAACCAAAAATGAACACATAGGCCCACGTTTTTGTTAAATCCACACAAAATTTTCTTGTTCCCATTTCTGTCATTCTTAAGGGAGGGAACAGAGCTGATATTTTGGAGGGAGAGGGGAAGCATACATTTCTCAATGAACCTTTTAGGGCAGGATGATATTCCAGCACCCTTTGGAGACAGAAGATCACATCAGCAATAAATAGATTCTGCCTGCTCCCCCCAGAAGAAACCACTTGGCCAAAACCACAGCCACGCAGCCATCAAGACCCTTAATTACTATTTCCAGAAGTTTATTATGCTTGACTGGATTTGGCAAAAAAGTTTTCAATCAAGCACAGAAGGACTGTGAAGAAAATCATCCGGGGAGAGCCCCCCATGCCAAGTTCCAACCCAGAGCAGGTTTTTATAGCTAAGTAGATCTAACTTACAAATAAATCTATTAAAGGCAGAATTTATATTGGAAACACTGACAAGCTCATCAAGCATCCCTGAGCTGGTGGCCACAGCTGTTAGGAGGTGATGACGTTAATTTAGGGAGAGGATATTGCTTCAAATCTAAAGTGTGATGGATGGGGCCTCTCTAATGCAGCAGCTCCTCGTGGTGCCAGGGCTGGGCAGAAATACAGCTGCTGGTAAATGCATTTATAGGGGCTTTGCTGGCTATAAGATACAATTTCAACTAATCAAAGGTAATAAAATAGTAATAGTGCTGTTCCACTATAGAGCATGACAGCTGCAGCTACTGCTCATCTATTAAATACTGGATCTGAGAGCTCCAGGCCCCAACTGCTTTAATATCCATTAGGGAGAAGCCTGGTGTTTACACCCTGCTCCCTCCTCTTCTCCTGCTGGATATCAACTCCTTTAGATTGCCGTGCTCCTTCCTCTTCTCCTGTTGGATATCAACTCCTTTAGATTGCCCTGCTCCTTCCTCTTCTCTGCTGGATATCAACTCCTTTAGGTTCCCCAACTTCCAGCATCCCACTCTACAACTAAACAACATTAAGCATTAATCTCCTCCACACTGACCATTTCTCTGACTATAGGGTCCAGAAAGAGGGCTGGAATTTGGGGTCAGTTTAGAAGTCAAGAAGCTTTGCACACCCAAACCTTAACCCAACATAATTCTTATATTACAGAGACCAATATCTTCAGCAAGAATTAAATATAGTTGGCAGACTGGGATGTAAAGAAGACACCAGCAGCCTGCCCTGCAGTTTCCTTATTATTATTAGGAAAACCACACAGAAATAATGGCATTGCCTCATTGTAACACCTGGAACTCAGAGAGAGCACCAGCACCTCTCAGGGCAGTCACTGTGAGGAGCCCTGGCTGACTCGGGCCACGCTTCTCTTCCTTGGCTTCTCATAGAAGATAACCTCATTATCTAAATGCTGCTCATTATTTAAATGCTGCAAACCAGCCTGAGCCACTCATCAATAACTTCTCAAATCCATAAAGATACCAAAGATTTTATTCAGAGACAGTGCAAAACAGCTCAAACACCAACATGATCTAAAGGTCGCTTTGCAGCCTGACCTGAGATTAAACTAAAGCTCTGGATGTTCTGGTTTGGAGCAAGTAAAGAGAAACTCATTCAGCTGTCAGTATTCCATGTAAATGGAAATATTTCCTAGGCCAGAAATGCCATTATCCAAGGCCAGCCAGCTGAGAAAGCAGCCAGAGCTGCATTTCATCCCCCTCCAGCAGATTTGGAGACTTTTCTTTAATACAACTGCCCCTCAGAAGAACAAGTGCTTGGAGACTATGACTAAGCGTCTCTTTGGATATGATTGAAAACCAAATTTGGTTAAACTCATCCATATTATTATCTATCCTCATTAAAATCTCTTGGAAAAGTTTTCGCTCAGCCATTTATAAAGCGTTGTTTTTTTTTTTTTTTACATGAATATGCACATATTTCCTTCCATCCATTTAAGAAGGTGATAAACAGGCTGTGCTTCTCACTGATGAAGAACTGAACACTGGTTGGAAACATCAATTATTTGAAATTCAAAAATCACTGGGAGCATAACTCCTTCTCCTCTTCCAGCCCCTCACCTCTGCTGTCAGTCAGGAGGCAGCAACCAGCCAGGAGTGTCCTAAGTGGCACTTTGAGCTCATTCCCTCAGTCCACAGGAGTTGGGAGAGAGAATTTCTTGTCAAAACAGCTTTTCTCGCTATCTACAAGGATGTTCAACCTGCAGATCAATGTTCCAATGTAATATAAATTTTAATTCCTTTTTTAATAATAGGCAATTTGAACACTAAGATGTTCTCAGAGTATGTAAAGTTTCCTGATTCTATTGCATTTGTTTAAAAGAATAAGGACCTCCATATCTATGTCCCTATATGACAAGGAATGAAGAGAAGATGAGGAATTGTGCATTTCTTCATCACCAGAATAGTTACATCAGTGATACCACATTGGGTGAACAATAAATTCTGAGTCTGCAGCCCTCAGACCATGTGTATTATATACAATAGAGATTACCAAGAATATTCCAGGATCAACACTTCCAACCCAGGTCCTCTTCCCAGAGCAGCCAGAGGCTCCCACACATCTTTTCCTCCTTTCCATCACACACCAATTTAACTTAGGGGCTGAATTTTCAATGGCATAAATCCTGACAATAACACCACCATCCCCACGGATGTGGCAGCAAAACCATTCTCTGATCCAACATCAAGAAAAATTTGATCAGAAAAACCTTGCACTAAGTCACAAGCACCATGAACCTGTCCTGTGGCTTCATGAGCTCTTGGTTCTTTTGCTAGACAAAGAAATATTTCCCAGGTTCCTGGAATTTAGCACAGAATGGTTTGGGTTGGAAGGGACCTTAAAGCTCATCCCATCCCACCCCCTGCCATGGGCAGGGACACTTTCCACTGTCCCAAATTGCTCCAAGCCCCATCCAGCCTGGCCCTGGACACTGCCAGGGATCCAGG
This sequence comes from Pachycephala philippinensis, assembly GCA_013397055.1. Classification (NCBI taxonomy): domain Eukaryota; kingdom Metazoa; phylum Chordata; class Aves; order Passeriformes; genus Pachycephala; species Pachycephala philippinensis. The sequence goes on along the minus strand of VWZT01003421.1, from coordinate 69,640 downwards.
GGCAGCCACAGCCTCTCCAGGCAAACTGATCCAGTGCCTCACTACCCCATTAGCAAAGAATTCCTTCCCAATATCCAATTTAACTCTACCCTCCTTTGTCCTACCACTCCCTGCCCTTGTGCAAAGTCAGTGCTTTACTTCAGTCCATATTAAATGAGTTCAGCCTCTCCTGACCTTTCACTCGAAAAAAATGCACCACACTTGCAGAGAACACAATTAAAGCCAACTTTATTCCCAATTCCCTTTGGAAATGCCCACTGGCAGCACGGGGCTGCTCTGGAGAGACCTTGATCCACAACCTCTGACACGGGACTAATCATCTCACCCTGACAGAGCCACAGCTTGGCTGGGAGAGAGAGAAATGGCCAGAAGACAAATTTTTTATGAAACTGATCTAAAATCCAACAGTGGCAGCTGATGCAGACCAAACCCTTTCTAGTGGGTTACATGTGCACACTCCTTTTCAGCACATATTTTGATGGAAAAGCTTTCAGACCCATTCCTAAAGCAGATCTGGATTCGCAGCAGCAATCAAAACTGAGCTACAGCAAGACTAGATGACAAATCTTGACACATTTGGCCTCTTGGAGTATCTGTTCCTACCCCAGCTTCTTCCCCAATCCACTCATTATTCCAAAACAGGGGAAAATTAACTTATTTCCCATTAACACAAGCAGAGTGGCTCAGTCCATGCTGTTTTGGGAAGGCTGTGTCAAAGTTACTAATTTATTTCCTCAAATCCTTACACGACCTCAATTTTCCAATTATTAATATCTCCATGTGTGGAAGTATCAGGGTATGGTACCAGCAATAACCTAAATAATGACCATTACTATAAAGAAGTCAAATGAACACATCAAATCATCCTAATAACATAAAAAAACCCCCAGTGTCAATAGAGCAACAAAATTAATTTCATTTCCTGTAAATTAAAGTTGAAATATTATTCAGGCTGCATACCTTTTGATTGACACCTGTAAAACTAGAATAAATATTCAGCAAGGTATATTAAAAAAAAAAATTACAGAGAAATCATGCATCACAGATTTTTACTGCATTTTCTGAATCTTCTCAAACCTACAAAATAAAATCCCAAAATCACACCAGCACCCAAACCCTCAGAAGTCCAGCTGAGACAACATTTTTCTTGTCAGTTTTCTATTTATTCTGGCCAACCCATCAGATGCCCATCAGTCATTCCCACATTGCTACTCCAGCAGGAGTTTAACCCCAAGACCAGCATCAACCTGAACCCCTGTGAGACAGGGAAGACATGAAATAGGTGCAGACAAGACAACGTTTGTAAAACACTCATCCTTGTGTGTGCATCCATGAAAATACTCACCATTTCTGCAAAAAAGTTGCTGTTGGGCACCCAGAAGTTCCTTGGGAGATTTAAATCTGGTTTATTGTGGCACCCAGGAGTTTCTCAGGAGATTTAAATCTGCTTTTTGGGGCACACAGAAGTTTCTCAGGGCCCTGGGCAGCCCCCCCTGGCTCCTCCCCAGCCCAATCTCAGGTGTGAATCCTCAGCCCTGCCCTGAGCCCCACCTGTGCCCCCACCTGAGCCTGCTCCTGTTGTTGCTCCCATCCCCAGCCCTGGGGTTTGATGTCCCAGCTGGACCTTCCCTCTGTCCCTGCCTGGTGGCCAGGGCATGTGGCTGACCCTGGTTCTCATCCCTGGGCCTGTTCTTGACTCAAATCCTTTCCCAGCTGCCCCATCACTTTGATTTTTGACTTTTGATGGCCCCAGGAGTGTCCTTTATGTGCCACGGGGCTGGGGCTGCCCTCCTGCCACCGTTCCTGTTCCTGCAGGAGCAGCCAGCCCTCCCGGCTCCCTGCCACCTCAGCTATAAATTTTCATTTGCTTTCGAGCTCCCAGAAATCAGAACAAACAGAAACGTTGCAAGAGCTGTACAAAAAGCCCCGTCTAGAGGCACATCTCCTCCTCAGCCCTCCATCCCCACGGCACTCTGATATATGGCTCTGGCTGCCTGCTTTGCTGTATCACCATGTACCAGTAAATGAATTCTCTGCTGGTCCTCTGTCAATGTTTCCTAATGAGAGCTTTGTTTGAGTTTCTCTTTTCAAGTATGTGCAGAATAATGGATAGACTACAGTGAAATATGTCCCTCGTGCTCTTTGATGGAAATCATAAACTCTGACTGCAGAGCTCCAGTGATTTACAGCCCTTCCAAAATGCAAAGCAGAATTCATTCCGTGCCAGCCTGCTGCAGCTCTCATTTGTTTTTACCTTTAAAATGCAATGTATGGATTCATACACCTTTTATAGAAATGAAATATATATGTAAGCATTTCACCTGGCCCTGCAATTATGCAAAAGGCAATGTTAATCATTTATCTGTGCCATTCACATGAGCTTAAGGAAAGCTCTACTTCCTTAAGTAGGAGAATTAATAATTTTGGATCTGAGGAGCACTGGTTTTAAGTCTTTAAAAGGATTTATTTCTTACAACGTAATGAAAGCCTGTTCATCTAAAGTAATCATGGGCGAAAGCTAAGCTTCATGAATAAAGTCTGTATTTTTTGACAAACATCTAATGAACATGCATAAATTAGATTCTCCAGGTTCCTGAGTAGGAGCAAGATTTGCTGTCGAGTAGAGCCACGGAAGAACTGTAGGAGGATTCACATTATTGCAACTGGACACTCAAGAATATCAAATAATCAACAGAGACTTTAGCAGATGAAAGCCCATGAGTTTTTCAATATTGTCAGCCAGCCCAAACTTCCCAGGTTCACATTTCATATAAAAATTAGTTCCTTGATAGATCTTATTATGTTATTTATCTTGCAAACTAACCAGGACAGGGGTCTGTGGAAAAACACCATTAAAAATCAAGCCCCTAAATGTGTCCTTACATTTATTTTTGGTTATTTATCTTGTTCTTCCAAGCCCACTCTATGGACTTTACAGTCAGATGAGGGCATTTCTCATCCCTAAATATTTTTTAGTCTAATTTCACACAAGGTTTAAGGGGAAGGGAGGTGAAGAATTAAGAGGGGAAGGCAAAAAAGAGACTGAAACAGGAAGATGTAAGCTACCCAAATAAAACAATTGAATATATTGGTCCAGCTCTGGAAATCAAGGATAGTTTTCTGATTTTGGTAGGCTCCTACTCATCAAAAACTGATGTGCAGGTGTTAGCAGAACAGAGGCTGGTAGTAACATGTGAGTAGCTGACACAAACAGGAGTTATTTAAGAACAGCATGCATTCCACAAGGATTTCACCCAGGATCTAACAGGAATAGTGAGGAACACCCTCCATGAATCCCTACAACACTAACCAGTTGCTTTGCAGGCTTAAATAAGAGCCAGGCAATAATAAAACCTGAGTGCACTGCAGAATGGGCTCACCTGCAGTGCCATACTTGACTTTAAATCCACATTTTGCACAGGTGTGCAGTGCAAAGCCACACTTCATGCAGTGACTTTGCCTGGGACTGCGTGTATGGACATGCCATTATGAAAGGAAAAGGAAATCAAGTATGAAAGAAATGGAAATTAAATAAAAGAAGTGTAATTTAATTCTATTCCTAACTCAGTTCGTTCCTGCATTTGATGAAGTGTCTGTGTTTATTTAGCTGAAGCCCTAATAAGGAAGGTTTGAGACACTCGGCATCCTAAATTTATTAGTGCACGCAGAAAAGAGTAATCTTATCTAATTGCAACCCTTTTTTTAATTATAAAAGTGAAAGGAGAGCTTGGGCAGTTGTGTTTTATCCCAAGCATTGTTGGAAGCCTGCATCAAATATCTAATGCCATTGGAAGGATGGAAAACATCAACACATTTGTATTCAAAAATACAAATATTCATCAAAATATCCCTTCCAAGCCCAGTTCCTCTCCAGAGGTGTTTATTAATGTAGAAAAGAGGGCTCAGAACCATCTTTCTCCCTCTCCAAACACTTCCAAGGGAATGTGCCAGGCAGTTCATCACACCCCTGCGCTCGTTCTTCTCTGCTCTGCTCCCAGCACTGTGCAGATCCAAACACGAGGTGTTCCTGAATCCAAACACGAGGTGTTCCTGAATCCAAACACGAGGTGTTCCTCAATCCAAACACGAGGTGCTCCTCAATCCAAACACAAGGTTTTCCTCAATCCAAACACGAGGTGCTCCTGAATCCAAACATGAGGTGTTCCTCAATCCAAACACGAGGAGTTCCTCAATCCAAACACGAGGTTTTCCTGAAACCAAACACGAGGTGTTCCTCAATCCAAACATGAGGTTTTCCTGAAACCTACGGCTGTCAGAGACTGCACAAAACACCCCGAGTTCTGCTTCCCTCCTGACAACTTCCATCACATTTCAGAGTTCACGTCTCCCAGTGTTCATCAGCCTGTTTTTCCTCCTGACAACGTGTCACACAGCGCTTTGTCTTCATGCCTGGGTCACCCACTGACCTGCTTGGGCTGTGGTGATTTATCCTCATCACACAAATAAGAAATAAGGGGTGGAAAACAGAGATTTCTGCTTAAAATTCAGCGAGTCAGTCCTTGGGAGCAGCGCTACTCTACTTGCTTGATCTGGTTTTTTATTAATAAAATAAACATTTTCTGTGTTCGTGCTAGTTTATACACAGCTCTCCCAAAGTGATATGCTGGGACTTCTGAAATATTAAACACAGCAAATATTCAGAGCAAATTTTGTCTTCTGTATGGTATTTCTGACTGTGATATAAAGTGACTTATGACTTATGACTCAGATAAAATTCCTTTATTTGTTGTTCTTCTCGGTTTTCTCCAAAAGAAACAAATCATTTATGACTATTAACAAAGGGTGGATAATACAGTCTATCAGACTGAGCCTTCAGGCTTCTGAAAACTCTTTAGCTTTACAGCTGGAATGCAGACAGCTGCTTTTGTTGATTTGTTGAGAAACCATAGGAGCTGGGAAAGAAAAAAGAACTATCCCAGCACTGCAAACAAGATCCCTTTCTGGTCATCATTTTAGTAGATTAATGTTGCTTGTGGCGTTTCTGTCTCTTCTACACTTTACAGATTTATGAAATCTTGTTTCTTATGGCAACCACAGCTGATGATGTTGAATCATTATTCACACTTCAGTGCAATCCAGTGGGGGTTTTTAGCTGATTTTTAAATGGGCTTAATTCACTTGATTTCATGCAGAACAACGGTGCAGCCAGCATGGGGTAAATTTTGAAGGTGGTGAGTAGGAGGTGCAGCGCAAGCACAAATCCTGTTATTTGTTAATAGGATTTGTCTGCATCCCTGTGTTTATGGCTTGGGAAATGCAGGGCTGTGCCTCATTTGCAGAATAATCCCATTGGCAACAGCAGCAGCAGCCCCAAACAGAGCTGGGCTGTGCCTGGCTCCTCACACGGCCTGGGATGGGACAGCTCCAAGCAGGGATGACCTTGGGATTAAACTTCCTTGAGATTAAATTTCCCAGGAACTACCAGAAACTCCCATTCCCTGATTTACTCTGGTGCCCCTACTCAATCTGCTCTTTATTAGTGAATTTATCAGCTTTAGAGGCAAAGAGGTGACTAAAAAGCTCCCCTTAAAGGGTGGTTTTCAAATTATTCCAACCATGTTCTTATCATTCTGGGTATGTGTGACAAAATGTGAAAAGCTCCACTAAAACAAACGTGGTTTCCACAATCCATCACCTAAATAAGTGCCAGAGAGGACATCACAAATCAGACAGAGAGAACGTTCCCAAAATGAGCTTTTATCCCACTTCCACTGACCACTGTGGCTCAGTAAACTATTTTATTTTGCCTTTTTTATACCCATCCCTCTTACAGGCCCTGAGCAAGGAAATATTTGTTTTTCTGCTCCCGTGGACAGGACCACTCCCCTCAAAAGCACACAGATGATGCTTCAGCTCCTTCCTTGCATTCCTACCTCTCTAAAAAAGAAATTAGGCAAAACTTTCGATGGAGGAGGAAAAGACCTCCCAGAGGTGATATTCAAATGGGCAGAGAAAATGGGGTGTAAATCAAAAAAGGAAAGGAAAGCTTAAAAAAAAAATCCCCAAACCCCTTAAACCAAACTACTGCCACTGAAATTTTCATGACCTGATGTGTGTGGGGTGTGTGCTCATGTGAAGGACCTCATCTGCAAATAACAATGAATTTTCTCATTTTCAGCAGTGGGATATTATTTGTAGTGAGAGCACCATCATCCTTAAATCATGCTGACAGCCGGGTTCTGTAAATCAGACCCCAGTGCTGTGGTCTGGGAGTGGGAATCAGGCAGTAATTGCCATTTTAGGCTCACTCTGAGTTCTTCAGATTCAGAATAAAAGATTTTTCTTCCGTCTTTTCTATCCTTGCATATAATTAAATATTATAGAAAAATAACTCCTTTCCTCCTCAGGGTCACAGAAAAGGGTGACTTTATATTAAACTGAGATTCACAGGTTTAAATATTTTCTGATATTTTTCTCCTGCCTGGTATGACACTGAGGTTTTTTTTTCTAATTAAAAGAAAAATTATATCTTTGTAATGTTTAATTCCAATTATTTTCCCACCTTACTGTATTTTTGAAAGAGGAAATCACGTCAGACCTTGGTGCCATACTGCCAAAAAAAAAAAAGAAAAAAATCATATTTAAATCAAGTTAATGACTCACTCTTCCCATTTTGTGCATTTTCTTCCATTACACTTGGTCCATTGGTTCATCCATTTTTAAAAGGTTTAATTTCCTGTTGGATCATTGACTGAATTTGTAACAGGTTCTCTTTGCATTGTGAGCTCATGAGGCAAGCAGCATTCTGTTTGCAAGCACCCAGGAGCGTGTGCACTAAAGGCAGGAGCTTTTTCTTATTGAAGACCTGCTGGTAAATCATTTCCACACGCAAATAAAATGAAATAATTATTACTTTGATGCTGAAGTTACATCAAGGCCTTTCTAACCCCTCTCCTCCCTCCTCCCAGGTACTTCCCCTGTGGTACCACAGCACTTCCAGCCCAGGAGGGTGTGGAGAAAACAAAGCTAATTTCAGATGGAAAGTGCTGGAAGTGTTTCTGGTGTCTGTTTCTGCCACCTGCAGCTCTGAAATGACTGATTCGAGATTCCACCACAGCATGAGCTGGGCCTTCCAGGGGCATCAGTGCTGATTTCTCCTGCAGTGATGACACATGGGCAAGAACTCCACACTCAGGCTGGAGGTGCAAAGTCGTTTTGTGCAGCCCAAATTCCCTAAATACCCCCACACAACAAGATAAAACATCATATAAGCAGGAAAGATGTTCACCACAGTGTCCCCCTATCACCTGGGGTAATTCACAGACATTGCCTGTTATGGCAATAGGTAAACAATACCCTAGAAGGTCACAAACCACAATCATCCCCTCTCACAGCTCCAGCCTTGTCCAAACCACGATCCTCTCTCCGCCCATCCCCGGTGACCTGGGTACAGCCCCAGGGTCACCTCCGGGCCGAGGAAAGAGGCTCTTTCTGGCCTTCAGGGCCTATCTCTATCACCACAGAGTGCAACCCAACATTCTCCCTTCCATTCTCTGTTGCCACAGAACTCCCCTCTGTTGCCCTGAGTTTTGCAGTTCTTTGATGTTTTTATTTTCTGTAAGAGTTTCTCACGCACTTTCTGTAAACACAGCCATGCTTTGCTCACCGTGCTTTATTGTTTGCATTCTATTTCTCGTAGGCAGAGACGTTTGATGGATTTTTCCTTTGACCAGTGTGATGGAGGGGTGGTAATTTCTCCCTCCAATCCACAGTGATTTCTAAGAACATATATAAATAAAAGCTCGGGGTCACGGTCCTGCTTTTTATGTTTCCCTCTTGACGAGTGTCTGCGTGAGTTCTTTGTGTGTCCAAGTGCGACACCCCTCCACTTCATCCCAAGTTCAGGATGCGTCTCTGAGATGATGTCATGCCCAGGCTGTTTGTGTTTTGAACCATGGAATATCCTGAGCTGGAAAGGACCCACAGGGATCATCCAGCCCAGCTCCTGTCCCTGCCCAGACACCCCAAAATCCCACCCTGGGCATTCCTGGCAGCGGTGCCCAAACGCTCCTGGAGCTCTGGCAGCCTCGGGGCCGTGCCCATTCCCTGGGGAGCCTGGGCAGTGCCCAGCACCCTCTGGGGGAAGAGCCTTTCCCTAAAATCCAACCTAAATCTCACCTAGCCCAGCTCCAGCCGTTTCCTGGGCTCCTGTCCTTGGCACCAGAGAGCAGATCAGACTCTGTTCCCCTCATGAGGAAGCTGTAGATTGCAACCTAAGAACTTTAAATATTCTGGGGCACAAGGTCTGACTCTCAAGGCCACAGAAATAAGGTTATGAGACATTCTTTGTGGTGCCAAGAGGCAGCAGAATATCAAGCAGCCCAGAAAACAACATGCCAGGTGAAGGAAGGGCAATAAAGGATTGCTCTAGACCACAGATACCATCTGAATGATGATCCTCATTTACAGGAAATAAGGCCAGAGCTTCTACTGAGGCCATGTGAGGACTCACCAACTGCATTTTAAAAGGAAAAAAGCAACTCTAAGGCACAGTTTGGGATTGTTGGGGTGTCCTGTGCAGGGCCAGGAGCTGGAATTGAAGATCCTTGTGGGTCCCTACCAGCTCAGGATATTCCATGATTCTATTCCATTGCAGTTTTTCAAGCTGCTGAGTTTTGGAGAGGGAGCAATTGAGGGAAAGCAAGGTACCTGTGCCAGCTTTAAGTGCACATTCCTGGTTCACTACTTTTGGGAGCCATTGGGAGCTGCTGTCAGGCTCCTTTCAATAAGAGAAAGCTCCAAAGAGTTTTCACAAAACCTTTAAGGGCTGAACAGGCTGAGAAAGGTGGGAAAGTTCATCCAAGATGATGCTCTATCACCTTGTCAAAGTTGTCTCTTTCTGTTTGTAGCAATTTGGTAAACAATCTATCCTAAAAATCAAAGCATGGACAAGGAAAATTTATCTCAATTTATCTCTCAGTATAAACTTGAGTAACACAACACCAGCGTCTCTGGGGTTTATGCACATTAAAATATCTGCAGTGTTTTGGCAGCTCACAGGCTATTCCTGACCAAGGTAACCCTGGAATGCAGGAAATCCAATATTTCCTGCAATATTTCAGGTCATTAATGCGAGAAAATACACACAAAAGGACTCATGAGATGTTTCTTTATTCTATGATAATCAGAAATGTGATTTTGGTAACAGCAGCTTTCAGTGCAGAATTGCAGCCTGTGCCAGACACTGTGCACTGAGCTTGGAGAAGAGGGAGGGAAATGACACATGGATGCCTGAGGAAATCTTGGAGAAGTCACAGCCACAGTCAGCAGCTCAACACTTGCACAAGAAGCAGTTCCCAGAGGGATCAGCTCCTCCTGATGACTGAGAAAACACTTTGAGCTGTGACAAGGAAGAGGGGAAATGAAGAATAGAGAAGTTTGTGTCCTGGAGCTTCCCACATGAAGTCCATTGGACTTTACCTGGATTTTTAGGCATGGAAAAGATGCGACCCTGTGCCTGCAGAAGAGTCAGGCTTCCATAAAGAGCACACAGCTGAATACTTCCACACCCCATTTGTATGGATGCTAAAAAGCTTTAGCAGAGAAGTTTTCAGCTCTCTGCAGCATTCTGTGAGAGCTCTGTCTTTCCCATGCAAACTATTCAAAACAACGCTGTGGGTTTTGTAAACCAACTTTGCTATCTTGCACCTGCAAATTATGTTAGGATTGTTATGGTATCGACTAGGGAAATGTTTGATGTGAGAATTGACCAATCACTCTGGTAGGTAGCTAGCTAGAGGTCCAATAACCTCTTGCCATTCAGGTAAACTCTAAGGGAACTAACACATAAAAACCCGTCTATTACTAATTAAATAATTTTATTCTATTGTCTCCATCCATTCCTGGCTCCGTGTCATTATTACTCTCCGTCCCTGCTATAACAGCGACACATTTGGATTTGGGGGGATCATCTCTGGAACCCGTGGATCTGCAGCTCTTCTGCAGGAGCTGGGAAACTCCTCCTGTGTCACACAGCTCCTGTGTCACACAGCTCCTGTGTCACACAGCTCCGGTGCTGCTCCGGTGTCCAGCAGCAGGACCGAGATGCCAAGGCTCTGGATGTCCAGAATCCTCATCTGTGGCAAGATTCAAGCCAACAGAACTCACAGATGCCAACACCTGCACATCCCACGTATCCCAAACCACTGATGGAACAACGCTGTCATTTCTTTCTCACAGTTTGGCTCCTGCAAAATGAAGATTTAGGATTTTGGAAAAGGAGATTTTGGGTCTCAGCAGCACTCAGGGTGTGCCAGGCACAGCTGCCTGTGGCCAGTGCCCTCAGCAGGGGCCTCCCACAGCTGAGGGAGGAGATGGAGCAGTGAGAACCACCCTTATTCTCAGGACAAACTGAATCATAACAAATGGCAATAATTATTAATAATTCAGATAGAAAAAGTGAGAGGAAGAGGCAGGTTTTATTGTTGGATCACTGCCTCTCTCCTAGCAGGATTTAAAACGATGAAGGCAGCCAAGGCCAGAGCCAGGCTGTATTTCTCCCCTCAATGGCTAAAATCAGAAGCAGCAGGACTGCAAATATTGAAGAAGATTCACAGTTATGCTCATATTTGCATAATATTCTTCATACTCTCATTCCTGGCTCTCTTGAAACCTGAATTGTTTTTCATGGCACTTGGGAGAGGGAAGGGAATACATTATAAACACTTTTACAAATATTTTTTTAATTTAACACTGCATCAAATATTCATCCATTTAGTTGAACACTCGCTGCAAAAGGGTGATAAAGACATTTGTTTAAAGTCTAATATTCCTACAGTGTGAGAACCTTGACTCCACGCTCTTTATTAGATGTCTTTAAATAAAACACTGAGCAACTGCAGGAAAAAGATACTGGGAGCAGAACTCGGGGAAAATGTAGAACAAATTTTGCAAACAGGCTTTAAAAATATAAACACATATTTAACACTGAGGAGGAAAAAAGAATGACAGTCATGCCCTGTATTAGTCACCAATCCTTAAAGCTGCTCAAAATTATGGGCACAAAACACAAAAATATGTGACTGTGACTCATATATTTGAAAAATTAAAGTAAACAGATTAATATTTTCTTGCACTCTCCATATTTTAAGGACCTTGAGAATTTAACATAACATTCTAATGCCAAAGTCCAGCTAAAAATACCATTTTCATGTAAAACTTGTTCTTCTCTAAATTTATAAACTATAAATTATTTGGTTTCTAAAGAGCTGGAACAACTTTGAGTCTTCCATCTTGCCTTTAAAGTATTATTTTAGAATCTGCACATTTTAAAAAGAAACTTTTGCCACCAGCAGGTTCTTTTATCACGTTACGAGCACAAAAGCTGATTTTTAAGAGAAACTTCAGTTGTTCTTTTGCTCCCTGTGTAGGATTTCTTTTGGGTTTCTCTTACATCAACCACACTTTCCCTGAAATGATAATTAAAAATATGCAACTCTAATGAGTGTCTTGAAAAAAATCCAGGGTTTTACCCAACTTCAGTCAGGGAGCAGAGTTAACTTTCCTGGGTGTTAAGGAAACGCTAATTTCTCTGCTGTCATGATGCACACTGTGAGTTTTGTTGTTTTGTGCAGCTTAAATCAGCTTTTCTCCTCCTTTGAAGCTTCAAGGCGGGAGTTGGGATGTTGGAAAAGTTGGTTAAATTTGCAATGTGGGTGCACTGCAATCAAAGGGATTTCTCCATTCAGCTGTTACGCTCCAAGGAAGGTTCCCAGGAGAGGTGGAGCTTTTCCAAGGACAGCCAGGACCAACAACCCCCTCCTTCCACCAGTGCCACCAGTGAGACCTGAGAAATGTGGGAATCACCACCAGACATCCATCAGTTTCACCCTCGCCTTTCCATCAATTTTCCATTTACAGGACACACTTGCTAGGAAAAATTTCCTCACCGAAACAGTGGTCAGGAGTTGGAACAGACTGAGCAGGGAAAAGGTGGAATCACCATGCCCAGAACGTCAAAAACGGTGTGGATGTGGCACCTGGGGACAAGGTTTAGTGCTCCACTAAGAGTTTCCCTCCAGGAACCTTTCCTTTTCCTCGGCTGATGGTGCAGCATCATTCATTCAGCTCATTCTTTCCCTCAGGTGTTGTTGCTGTTCAGGATTTCCACAGAATTCCCCTCACACTGATATGTAATAGTTGAGAAATGCAGGTTCCTACAGGTGCTGAAATTCCCTTTTATTTCTGAGCTCGGTGCATTAAGTCCTGCCACAGCCACATTTGGAGGACTTTAAATGGATTTAAGACAAGGGTTGTTTCTTGCACTTCTTCTTTACATAGACTTGAATTTAACCTTTAGGTGGCTGCTGAATCTAATCCTTTTCATCCTGATTTTCAGAACTCTGAGAGTTCCTGAAGTAGGAGGTTTGTAGACACAGCAGATGGTGCTGTCTTTTCCTTCAAGGACCAGAAAAAAAATGCTGCAGTCAGATCTGGACTCCTGAAGTTAAATGGAGATTTTGGGGCCTCCCTGTCCGAGGGCAGAGCTGCTCCCTGAGGAGCTGTGGGGAACGATCTCAGCTCTGAGGATAAGGAAAAATTATCCTGCTCCTCATGCAGCTCTTGGGGAAAAACCCCACAACATCTTAAAGAAAAAAATTATTTTGTCTTGACTACAAAGCAGAGGAAGACAAGTGCAAAAGGTATTTCAGGAGGGAGTGGAAGAGTGGGATTCATTGGCAGGGTTGGAGATTTAGATTGGATATTAGAAAGGAATTGTTCCCTGGGAGGGTGGGGAGGCCCTGGCACAGGGTGCCCAGAGAAGCTGTGGCTGCCCCTGGATCCCTGGCAGTGCCCAAGGCCAGGTTGGATGGGGCTGGGAGCACCCTGGGACAGTGGAAGGTGTCCCTGCCATGGCAGGGCGTGGAATGAGATGACCTTTAATTCCCTTCCAACCCAAACCATTCTGGGATTCTGTGATTCTGTGAAAATTGCTGAGCAAAAAATTGTTGTGGTCTAAAAGTAAGAGGAAGCTTACACCAAATAAATGGGATTTATTTGATTTACTTGCACATATAAATGGGTATCTATGAGGTTTTCCTGGGCTTCATGCAGGAATGGAATATGCAGGAATCAGGATTTGTGGAATATGGGGTTTTTTAGCCCTACTTCCCTCAGTGCTGCAGTAAAGTGCCAGTTGTGTTTTTGGTTTTTGGAACACAGAGACCAAGGCTTTTTTCAGTCAACATTTTTCTAAAGTTCTACCCAGTTTTGGCACAAAGCATCGCATTAAAACCCAACAGGACTTCATAAATTTGGCCCTGGTTCTATTATATGGAATAAGGATTACAGAACTGGTAATTTTCCATTATCCAGAAATCATGCTGACGGATATTTAGGAGAATGGCGATTTTAATGCATAACTCACCCTGAGTTAATACATCTCGAGGCAGTTTTAAGCCCCTGATGATTCACTGTGCACACCTGGCTCATTGATTTGTCCTTACTGTGCCCCCATGAAGCTCATACATCACTGGGGGAAAATAGAGCTCCACATTCAGAAAAAAAGAGGGAAAAAATATGGATTTCCAAACCTGGAAGCATGTATGAAATTTTTGTTTGAAAACAAAAATCCTGTAAATATAACTAAGCACTCAATAAAAAAAAGGGATTTTTTTTTTTTTTTTCAGATACAAGATTGTGCCAAAACTTCTGCAATTACCCAGCTGCAAAAATTCCTGACAAATTAAATGGAGATCTCCCAGAATCGATCAGGTTTTTATAAGAAATTAGAGGTAAACTCAGCCTCCCATTATCTGCCTCAATTTAAACATTTCATGTGGAATTTGAGCTTTTGATGATTAGAAGGAGTAAAAATTGTAGGAATAGTCTGTTTCTGTTTATCATTCCAGAAAAGATAAAGAGAACTTGACCAGTTTCCAGTTCTTTGTTACTAAATCACAAAACACCAATAATTGCAGTGAAATAAAGCTCTAAAAGCTTAATCCAGATTTTAAATAAATCAAAAATCTGTACAGACACTTAACTAAGTAAACTAAAAGAAACTTGTAAATATTTGTCAAATTTTCCAGGTGAATTTCAAAAACTGGAGTTTTTTTGTGGATGGGGAAAGTATTTTTCTCATAAATTAAAAAATATTATTTCTCATTAATTAACTATTAAGCTTCAAATGAAGTAATTAAAATTTTTGCTGTTAGTTTCAGTGAGTGCAGGAGACAATTCCAGTGCTGGAAAAGTGAACCAATTAAGCTGAATTTTCTAGGAAACACAAGGAAAAATACATCGAGGGCTGTAATTCCTCCTGGAAATTCTGCTCATGCTCATGGCTTGGGAAGCTTTTAAGCAGTACAAAGGATGCTGATGTTGAATGAGCTGCTAAATTTGAAAGGAAGAAGAATTTCTGCTTTCATGAGGTCAGAGAAAGCACTTTTTCTCTTTCCTTGAGTCTCGCTGAAATAAGGAAAAGGAAAAACCTTTTGAAGCATTTGTGCTTTTGGAAGCAAAATTTGTTTAGTCCTGCATAATTTCCCCTAAATTATTTTTTTCTGGGAACAAATAAAAATCCTGCAGAGAAACCAGACAAGGGAAAAGCAGTTTACTGAAACTTGGTACCTCGACTTTTTTCTTCCAGCTTTAGCTTTGGGTTGGTAGTTTGGGGTTTTTTTTCACTCAGTTGAGGTTGGAGGTGGGTTTTGGCTGAGTTTTTTTTTTTTCTGTAGTGCAAAACTTGCTGTGAAATTTAATTTAAAAACAAAACTTAACTCAATATCACGGTATTCTATTGAAAAAAAAAAAACTATGTTTAGATATTTTTTCCTTCTGACCATGCTGAGAACCCCACCCTTCAATTCTGTGTCAAATTTATATTTGCTTTAAATCTGCCTCAGTTTGAGGGTTTGAGGTGTTGGGTTGCTCACCAAGGCTCAGATGATTCCTCAGCAGCAGTTTAGCCCATGGATATTTTGGAAATTCCCACTTCCAGCATTTCCTTTTCTTGCACCAGTGGAACCTCCTCCTTAAAGGATGTGGAGAATCTTCAGGTCCCAAAGGATGAGTCCCTTGGGGTCACCTGCAGAAGGTTTGCTCCTTCCCTTCCCTCGCAGCTGTGAAGTTGTGATTTCCATGGAGGAAAGAGGCCCATGATGGTGCTTTTCCCAAAATTTCCTTGCTGGAAGGAGGAGGGAACAGTGCCAGCCAAGGCCTTGGTCCCAAAGAGCTTCTTGATTCTCCATCTTCCCAACAGCTCCTGAGTCTAAATCCCTTCCACGCCAGTTTCCACCCTCCCTCTTCACTGAATTTGAGGGCAGCAGATGGGCCCTGTTTATTTTAGGGATAACCTCATCTGCTGTTTGGATTGGGGGAAGGAAAAAAAGTGCTGGCTGATGACTTCCTCCTGACACCTCCAGCTGAGGCTGACATTTGTTTTCCAGCTCTTATTGGTTTCTAATTATGCCTGGATATTCAGAGGATCAGCTAATTTGCTCCGTAATTTTTGGAGGCAATTTTTAATTCCCTGAGCTCCCTTCCGAAATCTATGCTAATTTCATGGAGTTATTAAATATTCAAACAGGATGGGACTGAGCCCTTTGGGATGCCCTGGTGACTCAGCTCAGGTGTGTCTGTAGCACTGCTCTGGCTCAGGAATCCAGAATTCCCAACCCTGCAGGTGGCAAAGCCAAGAAAAATGAGGAGTTTTTGCTTCTTTTGTGTTGCCCCACTCACTGCAGCGAGCCAGTGGCTCCTTCCTGCTGTTGGGCAAGGGCAGAGAAATAAGGAGCCCTGAGCATGGTGCTTTACATTTTAGCTTTTATATTTTCCAATCCTGCATTCCCAGTGTGTAACTCTGCAGTGTCCTGCAGCCTGGGAGCTGCTGCTCTCTCATGCTGAGACAGACAGAACAAAGCCTCTCCAGGCTGCTCTCCAAGGACACCCAGCCCGGCCTAGGCCCAAAATGTGTAACCCAGCATCTTGAGAAGGGGGGCAAGCTGAGGGCAAATTCCATCATTAGCTGAAGTTTAATTGGTGAAATTGGGTTGAGATGCAAATGGACCAAAGCTATAAAAGTGTGAAGAACTCGTGACTCGGGGTCCATCTTGGGTGTAGCCTTTGGCCTGCCCAGGGTGTGCCTCTGAAGGCCTTTCAAATAAATATCCACCTTTGTTCCCTTCCTCCTGTCCAGTCTCTGTTTCTAGGTTGGCCTCTTTAGGCATCAAGCAGAAAAAAGACATTAAATTGGAGTGTGTGGAGAAACTGAGGCTCTTCTAAATTAATGAAATTATGGAGAACACCAATGGCAGCAGCATGGAAGGAATGAGGGCACAACGCTCCCATTTGTGTTTCATTTTTCTTTCCATTCTGTGCAAAGACCTGAAACCAGAGCCAAAATCTTATCCTTAAAATTCCAGATTCAGTGGTGTATCAGTGATGATTTCGTGGAAACAGAGGAAAAGAATGCAGTGATTTTGCACTGTTTACAGAAAACACTTCCAGTGTTGTTTCCAGAATATTTCCAATAAACATATTCCAAAGTATCCCACAGAGGTATCCCTGTATAGAAATATCCCAGTTATAGATTGTAGGAGTTGTTATTGCAGCAGCAAGAATCCAGCAGCATTTCAAGCTGTTTGCAACATTTAGCCTTCTGGATATTCCAGGTTTGTAAAGCTGTTCCTTTTTAAACATCCAGGCAGGTTTGAAACAATCAAGGTTGTTTCACAAAGTGCAGGTAAGACCTGTGCACATTAACTGAGATGCTAAAAACTGCTTTGCAACTTTATTTTTTATAGGAAAACTAAAATCCATCCACATATTCATGTAATTCAGAGGAATCCCTGAATTTCCTTTGCAGTTTCAGCCCACTTGTGTTACATCTCCTCTGTTCTCTCTCACTCTCTTGTTTTAAGGGTGATATCTTCTGTAGTTTGGAGAAAAAGAGTTTTCTCCTGACCACCCCAATCTTAGTGAGACCCTACAGTCAAAAATAAGTCAAAATAGATGGTTCACTGCCAAGGAAAAAAATCGAATAACTTTTTGACATCCATAAATTTAAGCCAAATGACTGCAATGTCACTCTGAATAAAGCACCCCAATTATTTACGCTTCTTCCCCCATCCCTTCCTTAATGATCTGCCTTAATTAGGTACTCTGGCTTCACGTGAAGATTTCCCTTCTTTTATTCCCATTTGGTGTAATATCATTGACATTTGGAGCAGAAATACTGGGTTTAAGGAATACAGAATATCAGATCAGAGCATTAAAATGAGCCTTGGTTCCAGCTGAGCATCCCAGCTCCCTCTTCAAACCAGAGTTTTACCCAAGCAGTATTTTCCAGAGGTGAAAGTCATATCTGGTTTTGTTGGTGAGGACCTTCCAGACTGGTGCATTTGCACCACACAAATATTTGGGGTTTTACTGGTTCCTCCTCTGGTTCACTCCAGTCAGAGCTTTGAAAGCACCAGCAACTCCCACAGAGGAATATATTAATTGTAAACAGAAATAACCAATTAAAACAATCTCGCTTTTCCAGGAGTGAAAACACCAACCTGATAAAAACTTTTGTAAAATGCTTTTTTGGAGGAGCTGTGGCAATAAAGAAGTTTCTGTCTCTGCAGGCCTAAGCTCTGTCACTGCTGTGCAGATTTTAATATATTAAAAAATGGTTAATTTTAGCAAATTGTTGCCTGAATTCCCTCCCAGAGAGGCTCATGGTCTGTAAAGCAGGTTACGGCAGCAATGAAGTACATCCCTGCTTCCACCTCCTCTCAAGAAAGCAAAAATCCTTGAAAAATTTTCTTATTCCCACTTAGCAGCTGACAAAGACAGACACAGAGTGGAAGTAGCTTGCCCCGAGTCAAGTCCCTAAAGCCTGAATGATCTGTTGGGGATTTAGAGGAAATGGAATAGCTTCAAGAGAGAATTTGCTGGATTAGAGCAAAAAAAAAAGGAAAAAAACTCCAAAACTCCAACAACAACAACCAAGCAACCCAAACCAACCCAGCTGTTTAATTGTCAGAATCTCTCTCTTGTTCCTTCAGTAAGAAATAGGTTTAAGTGTCTCTAGATTTTGGACCTGTCACTTTTAATTCCACCAAGCTCCCGTCAAGGAGAGGAAAGAAATATTTTCTTTTTTTTTTTTTTTTCTGCCCAGCACCAGCTCAACAGAGCCTCAGCATCACAGGAACAATAGGTAATAATACCCAAAATTCAGATTTTATTTCCTCCAGTCAACTTTCCTCTCTGGCAAGGCTTGGATGCACAGAGTGGGATGTCAGCCAGCAGGTGTGATTAAAGTAACAGGATAATTAAAAAGAGCTACATGTGGGCATAAAAATTGGGGTTTTTTCAGGCTGGTTTGGCTCAGTAGCAAACAGCTGCTGCATATCTTCTGCTGCCGCTTTCATGATGGAGTTATTTTTGTTTGCCTCAGTTGTCTTTTATTTTAAAGGGGATTTTCATCATGAAAGAGGAAACTTTATTGTCACAGACATGTCAGGAGATATCCAGCAGGAGCAGAGCTCTGTCCCGTGAGTGTCACTTTGAAACCAGCACTGAACCCAAGCCTGCCTCATTCCAGAAACCATTCCCACTTATCTTTAAGCACAGCAGGAATAAAACAATAAAACATGACCTGTCGGACATTATTTCAATGGTAGAAATGGAAAAAAAAAAGTGGTTAAGCCTCTAGAATAAATTTGTTGAAAAATAGTTGCAAATTATACAATATATTTTTAAATATTAAATAAAATGCTGATAATTAAATATTTTTGAATTACTTATTCTAGACCAGCTCATATTACCTCTACCATAATGAGATAGCAGTATTTTATCTCTTAATATTATTGAACAAGATCTTATCTCAAAATCTGATCCCTAAGTCTGTTTAAATAAGTATAAATCTTATCTTTAGATCCAGTATGACATCTATACAAGAAATTCACTGGAGAATATTTTCTTACCCTTGATATTATTTTTTGTAGGTATATTAATATAATTCTGGGTGTCATTTTGCCTTTTTCCATTCTTTTCTGCCTTACAGACAGACTGTGCCTAAGTTGGTTTATTTTGCCTGAGTAGTGGCAGAACCTATTTTAACATGAAAATTTTAAAAGTAAGGATGCCCAACTTCATTGGTGCATCCATTAAACCTTCCCATTCCCCAATGGCTTCCTAAGCAGGGGGAGATTTCTCAAATACCCCAAAATGAAGCGACTCCTTAACTAATTTCATTTAAAAATATTTAAAAGGGTGGGCACAGGCTCTGGGATGTTCCTGCAGTTCCTCCAGTGACGCAGTTCCTTTGTCACTGTTATTACAGATCCTGACTGAAAAACTACCCAGTGTGCTCACCCAGAAAAGAATCCCATTGTCAGAGCACTGGACACCACCATAAAATGTCCCTTTTATTGACAGGGAATACATCTGTATTCATCTGTCACATCTAAAGGGTACATGGAAGGAAAACACCACAGAATTATTGAAGATTCAAGCCTCTGGTAACAACATAATTTGTATAAAAGCCACATCATCTCCAGCAGACTCCATTCAAGATCCAAATTATAGCATTTTTTGAAGTCAAAGACTGTTTAGAAAGAAAGAATGAAAATTATCTTGCTTCCTATACCAAATTTTAATGATATTCTGTAAATTCATGGAAAAAAAAACCTTTAGAGGAAATAAAAAAAAAACCCCAAATTATTTTGCCATTGAAAGCCAGGAAAGAAAAGGACCAGTGCAAGCAGCAATTGCAGGAGGGTGAGAGACCCAATGCTGCACAAAATTAAAGAAAACAATTGGGGATGGAGTAATAAAATTGCAGATAGATGTGTGTACCCAAAATGAACTTAATGTTCTCTTTCCTGTTCTGATTTCCCTTCCACTCCCCACGACAAAAATAGTTCTGCTCACAAAGTCAGTTCGTTGAGGTAATTAGGTTATTTACAAAGAAAGGTCATTAAAATGGTATCCACTATGTTGTACTGACAGAAAAGGAACTCTAAATAGAAATATCTCTCATTGCTTCAGTGGCTTTGAATTTCTCTGCTTAATGCCCAGAGACTATTTATTATTAAATATTTCTGTAGCTGGGGTATTACTGTGATATAAATGATGGTGCACGTAGAATAACAAGAAAACTGTATTTTAGTAGTTACATTCTATTGTCTCAAATTTGTGGGCAAAACACGTCCCAAATATCCAAATACATTCCCAAATAAGCAGGAGCTGGAAGCAGCATTCAAGCAGAAACACTGACTTCATTCCAGAACTCCTCTCTCCAAAAGTCAATCCAAGGAGATGCAATTTCCTCCTGGGTTTGGTGGGCAACTTTAAAAATCTAAATCTCCCAATAAGAGGGCATCACATTCCTGAGTTTGTGCCACGAGCTGGGTTTGGAGAGCGCCCAAGGCTGTGCTGAGATGCTCTCCCAGCCCAGCAAAGCTCAGAGCCAGGCAGCTCACAGCCCAAGCCAAGGGCAGCCTGGCAAGGTGAGCTATTTTCATTGTTTGCCCCCAGCAAACTCATCTTATCCAGAACCTGGGCATGTCTCAGTTTGTGCTGACCCAGAACCCCACCCCTGCAGAGCTGCACGGCCCTTTCAGCTCTTCCTGCATCTCTCTGAACTTCTGCAGCCACTGCACCCAATGGGAACACTCTGCTTGCACCAGCACAGTGTAAAAAACCCCCAGGAAAACCTGGAATCTCACAGCAGGAGCGAGGAACAAAGAATTGCCTCCCATAGTGGGAAATGGAAGAGTAGAAACCCCCACAAACACTGATGAGTTTGATTTACAGCCCTGGAGAGAGCTTGGGCTGATGTAATGATAAAGGTATACAGATCTTAAATAGAAGAATTATAAACCTATGTTTCTATAGTTGTAAGCAAGAATACATATTGGGTGATATGGTGAAGGGTTTTAAGTATGATAATATGATTTTATAGTTTAAGTGAAGAATTTAGATGTTATAATAGAAGTATCTGTATGTGAGCTAACAAGTTATTGGTCAAGAAACAGACGCAATGCAGTAAAAAGTACCAAAGGTGATAGGTTATAAAATCAAAACAAAGCTTTGTGTTAATTGTTTATTGGACTAGAAAGTTATAAATTGCCATGTAACTCTGAAACTCGTGACTTTCTTTAGTTATGGTGACTTGCTGTTAAACCTGTAACTCCTGAGACTGATGCCTTGTTTGATTTTTTAAGTAAGAAGTCACAAATAACAGAGTTGGTCCCATCTCTTGGATTAGGCTCCATCCTCACATTCAAAAATATTTCAGAGAAAACCCAGCAGCCACAAACAAGCTGGGAGCTCACAGCAGGGCTGCAGAGCATCTCGTACATAATCCCCTGCGCAGAAAGCCCAGAGAGCCCTGGCAGCTTTTGGGGATGGCAAACAGAGGGTGGGGAGGATGCAGGAACAGCTGAGGGGCTGTGCAGCTCTCCAGGGATGGGGTTTGGGTCAGCACAAACCCAGGGCTGTGAGCAGGACGAGCAGAGTGATTCCCTCCTGCAAACTCTGGAAAACAACATTAGGGAAGCAAACCGTGCCCATCTGTGGGGTGTGAGAGAGCAGGGTTGGTTCTTATCTAGCAAGGACAGATTTAATTATACTCTGCAAAGCACACTCGGGGAAAGATGATGCCCAAACCACTCAGATTTTGCCTGGCAACTTTATTATTTGCTCTTTCATTTGACTTAAGTTGTAAATCAGACCGAAGGAAAGTGAGTAATTACTTTTGCCTTATCCAGTGTATTTCTCTATTACCAATATTTTTGACAGATGGCCCTGTTAAACCCAAAGATAGAAAGGAAAGCATAATATGCAGTAGATACCGCAGTAAATATAATAAGGCATCATTTTCAGGATCTCGAACCATTCTTCTAAATAAATAAAAAAAAATGATTCCTCTATTGATAAAGCCTTATTTTTAAAAAAGTGTCTGTTTGTATTGTTTGTTTCCTCTCTCTCCCACCTTGCAAAGAGTCACTGCAGATCTGCAGTATTGAGGTGAATTGCCACAAATTTAGGGCTCAGCACCTTTCCCCTTTTTTCCCCCCTGACAAGCAGGAACTCAGCAACTGAATCCCCCAGGACCAGGGTTTTGCCAAACTAAAAAAAAGCAGAGATCACTCTCCAATGTGGATCCCTTGATGGTGAAAAGGTATCTGAGTTAATCATTAACAGCAGGGAGCCTGATCTCAGCAGGATAAATCCTAGTCCAAGCAAGTGGAATAGGCTTTATCTCAGCAAAGGACAGCCTGGAGTCAGGCCAGGTCCTGGATAGGAAACCTGGTGAGAAACACCAGACAAATGATGGACCTTGAAGCCTGCCAGGCCAAAATACTTTATTTTTGGAGGGAGTTTGGAGAACTCTGCTGCCGGGGCATCCCCTTCCCACAGGCACTGGTGGTGCCTCTTGAGCACTGCTACACCAAGAGAAATCTGCCACAAATCCATCCAATGCTCCCTCAGAAGCCCCAAAGACAGCCCTCAGATAAGTGTGGATTGAGTGTATTTTATTTTGAGAATACAGGTGAAAGAGTAAGAGTTCAGAGCACATCTCCTACCCTTCAAACAACAACAAAAGTAAGATATGAATGGAAGTGCAATCATTTGTTAATTGGTGTCAAGTGTTGAATACGCGATAGAGCAGCAGAGGGACGTTGCCAACCCCACCACCTAAACCAGCTAAACACAAAGGATAAAACAAATACCCTCTTCTAGGCAGGTAGGTGCTGAGAGTAGGGCGTAATTTATAAATATAATTACAGTCACAGCGATGTGATCAGAGAAGAGAGAGAAGAGATTCAGACTCTTCACTGTGGCTGTAATCCCCGTGCTTAGTGCAGCTTTCCGTGCTCAGCCGAAGCTGCCACGAAAGTGATGAGAAATCTGTACCAAAAACTCTGCAGAACTCTGTTCATTGTCATACAGAGCTCTGACATCTTGCAACATGAATGGAATCACAGAAAAATAGGGATTAAAAACTCAGTGCCGGCCCAACTCCAGGCTATGATCCTTGCCAGCAAAAACAGTGGAAGCTACACGGAAATATCCACCTGGAATGACAGGAAACAACCTAAAATCAGGCCAGTCTACCTGCAGCCTCAATGGCCATTCTGATCCCATTTCCTACTAATATTTAAAGGAAAAAAAAGGATGCAATATTGGGTTTGATTCAAGAGCTGGAGACCCTGCTCCACACAGGAGTGGATGTCACTCCAGGGATATTCCCTGCCTCTTTCTCTTTAACCAAAACCTGCAGGGAGTTGTGAGGAAATTCTCTTTGCCCCAGCCAACGCTTCCTTTTTTGCTTCCTTTATTTCTTTTCTTACCTCTTAATTGACTATTAAAAAAAAACCCAAACACTTCCAGTGTGCTTTCATTTCTTTCTGCCTTCAACTCAACTTCTAGTATTACTATTGGAGTATCTCCTTGGAGATTATCCCGTTCCAAACCCCTGCCATGAGCAAGGACTGACATTTTCCCTGTATTTCAGATGTGGCCATAAGATCTGTTGGAGAATTAACCTGGTACTACTTAAATAAAAACCCATCTCAGCAATAGAATGTTCTCTGTCAGAAAGGATAGGGAAAAAACCCTTTAAAACCCAGCCCATCTGAGGCAGCAGATTTGCAATGTTCATGACCTCCTTATTCCACTTGCCCCAGTTCAATTCTTGGTTTAGCTGCAAGAAGGTGAATGGAAACTTTATCTGCCTGTTAGAACAGACTCTTCCCAACTGTATCAGCTCTTTAACTAACACATAATCAGAAATTAAGTTCTCACTGCCAGCTGTAGAAATGCAGCTCAGGGAGAAGTGGGAAGTTTTAATTTCCCAGTGCCCCCATTATGCTGCAGCTGTAACAGCCCCATGGTTTTGTCAAGATCCACAATTTTCTCGTACTTTCTTTTTCACGTTTTTTTCCAGGATGTTGTCACAGCAGTGCATCTGGGAGGAGAATTTAGAGAAAACCATTGCAAGAACTGCTCACTTTTATGGGTCTCTACTCTAAAGTCTTTGCAGAGGGAAAGAAAAAAATATATACATATTTATATGTATATGGACTTCTCTTTATGCTAATATCATGTATTACTCCATATTACAAAAAAGAAAGACTGCGTTGCATTTATACTCAAAAGAGTTCCAATAAACATAAAAAACACGGCTATTTAAAATGACAGCAATTTTTAAAATCTGTAATTTAGAAGGGTAACTTTATAATTTTCATATCTGTGGGAAAAGCTGTTTGGGCAGTTTTAAAAGCTCACTGTAACTGCAATTGTAAACATGTAGCTGAAAAGCATAAAGATGAGCTGCTCATTTGCATTTTTATCTGTGTTGTCTTAGAGCCATTAATTGTGGAAATGAAACAGAGAAATATGTATTAAACTCCAGGCTACCAGAAATTAATATACAGAGAGAATAGAAATATCTGGAAGTTAGGGATGACCTCCGTGTTTCGGAGGAAGATTAATCAAAGCCCGAGTTATAGTTTCCAATTTACTGCGAAACAACAGATCCTATTTCATAATAACTCTGGGAACACCATCCCAGCTTCAGCAGCTCTTCGATGATGGGGATAACAAACAACTGAAGCCAGCGGGTTCTGGAGCATTAAGCAGTACACGGGAAAGCCAGGAGTGTGTTGGTTTAATTGCTTTAATGAGCTTTAATCAGAGGGCTGAGCATCAGATCCACCTTGGGCTCCCCACTCCAAGCAGTGCTGCCTTTCGTACCCATTCTCAGCCCATTCAGGACTCAACAGGGCACAGCTGAGCTGATGTGAATCCTCAGAGCTACACGAGAGGCAGTGAGGCCAATGCACATTTACACTGCCCGGGATGGCTCTTGGCTGTTTGCAGTGATGCCTTATGGATACTGAAACAGCTTCAGCAGGGGATTTCTTCAGCCCTCTGCAGCATTTTGAGAGAGCTCTGTCTTTCCCATGCAAATTATTTAAAACAATGTTATAGTTTTGTAAACTTTTGCACCTGCAAGTTGTTTTTGCAGTATTGTTGTGGTTTTAACTAGAAAAATATTTAGAAACGGGTGTTTTAGAATTTGGCCAATCGCCTCAAGGGGTGGATGGCCAAAGGACCAATTACCTTATGCCATTTAACCCACTTTTGCGAATCAACATATAAAAGTCTTTTGTTATACCANGGCTGCACCCAAGATGGACCCCGAGTCACGAGTTCTTCACACTTTTATAGCTTTGGGCCATTTGCATCTCAACCCAATTTCACCAATTAAACTTTAGCTAATGATGGAATTTCCCCTCAACTTGCCCCCCTTCTCAAGATGCTGGGTTACACATTTTGGGCCTAGGCCGGGCTGGGTGTCCTTGGAGAGCAGCCTGGAGAGGCTTTGTTCTGTCTGTCTCAGCATGAGAGAGCAGCAGCTCCCAGGCTACAGGACACTGCAGAGTCACACACTGGGAATGCAGAACTTGAAAAATATAAAAGTTAAAACCAAAGGCACCAGCAGCAGGAGCCTGACTCAGCTCAATTCCCTGGCTTGCAGCCCACAGGGGCAAGGCAGAACCCCCAGGAGCTGCCAGAGCATTTGGGAGCAGAATCCCCCTCCTGGCTCCGTGTGTCCGAGGTACCCCCAGAAGGAATGTGGGAACTGTAAATGTGATCAGCTTTAACTCCCTGAGACCTCTGAATCACCAGTGAATTCCCCCCATCCGCACCAAGCCGTGGTCCCCGAGGAGCGTAATTTTAATTTAATGTTCTTATGTTAATACCTGGGAAATGTCATGGCATTTAAGCTGCAGGACTGCCTTGTAACCAACTTCTTTATCAAATTTAAGGCTCCCTCTCGCCAGCCAGGGGATGTGGCTCAGACGGGGCGAGCAGGAGGCAAAGAGGGCCAGATGCTCTTGACAATTAAAGCAAAGGCTGCACTTCTGTGCTGCCATGGGAATGCTGGGCTGCAGCCTGACTGCTCCCAGCAGCCAGATTGGATAAAATATCGATTGGGAAAAAAAAAAAATACAACACACAGAACACCTATCTAAATGAATGTGATGCACTCTTGGATAAATCAATACCCGGTCTTCTCAGCTGAGGAGCGAGGAAATCTTTCAACATGCCTGACATTTTCCCTATCATTTGTGAGTCCAAAAATGCTTCCCAAATTCCCATGGAACACTCCAACAACTGCTGAAGTGCAGAAGTGGGAGCACGGGGATCTGTGAGCAAATAGAGCTGCTCATTTGAGCATCCTCATCACTTGTGAGCTCCACTGAGGCCTCATCAACAATTCTTTTGTATTTGTCATGCAATTATTGTTATTATTATTATTCTTGGGTAGCAGGTGTGTCCTGATTTTACTTTTCAGGACATAAGGAAAAGTTTCCATTGCAGCAAATTTACACTCATTAAGAAGTAGAGAGGAAAGGGCAAAATAATCTCCTTTTTGCTCCTTGAGAAAAGAGGCAGACCAAGGGAATTAAGAAACTTGCTCAGTAAATCCATTTCCAGCAATTTCTCAAGCCCCCTCTTGGTTGCATCTCTTTGCTGTAGTCTCAAATCTGACCCCAGACAAAGCTGAAGATGTGAAGGCACCAAGTAAAGGAAATATCCAAAATCCAAGTGAGCTTTGCAGATCAGTTTTCCCTACAGATTTCATTGATACACTTTGAAAATAGAGGGCTGCACCTCCTTTTTTGCTTCTGATAAGAATTAGAGACACATGAATAACTGAGATCTCAACTGCCCTCAATTTTCAGTAGGACCAGTCACTTACATTCCTAATACACCTGGCTCCAAATTTTTCCTTCAACCTCCATTTCCATCACCACCCTCTCTAAAAATATTGATTCTCAGCTTCTTGCAGGTAATTCCAAATTTCTTGCATGTTAACATCACTTGCAATGACCTCTAATCATTAAACTTTGCTTTCAGAACGGTCAGAAACTGTGGCTTTGCTTCAAAATGTAAATTCTAACAAAAATAAAGCTGCAGTGATACATCGTAAATGTTGAAAAGAAATATTTTGTTCACAATTCATCACCTGCCCAGCTGGAATTCCCCATACCCGTTTTTACATCAGGACTTAGGTTTCCAAGTCACCTTGATGGATCTGAAAATTCCCCTTCTCTGCATATGTATAAGGAAAGATCAGGGAATTTTGCCATTCCACGTGTAGGTTAACAGCCAGTCCTCACTCAGGGGCTCAGCATCGCTGGAAACAGAGAAAAATATCTTTAAAAAATCCATTTTCTATCTGAAAAACCTAATTTAATTTACATTATTTCACACAGGTACTGACAAAGCGAGGAAGGCAACAGCTCTGTGAGGATATTCAGGATTACCCTTCCCACAGGAAAGGTGCTGGGAAGGAATCAGAGCCCTGTGAGGGCACCAGGGAGCCACTGCTGCCCTTGGAAAGCTCTGGAAAGGGAGGATCAGAGCCCTGTGAGGGGACCAGGGAGCCACTGCTGCCCTTGGAAAGCTCTGGAAAGGGAGGATCAGAGCCCTGTGAGGGCACCAGGGAGCCACTGCTCCTCTCCTGCAGAACTCTTCTCATTCCGGGCATGCACAGCCCCAGCACAGCAGCTATTTACGGCTGGAACACCTGTGTGATACCGCCGAGGAAATGAGTAATAAGCATATTAATGACACCATTATTAACCAATTAATTAGTTCCTGCCGTCTGCACCGCAATACTCCTGCTTTCCCTGTCTAAAGGGCAAAACACTTCTGTCCACACGGGCCAATATCCCAGCTCACCTTGCTGCCAGGGAGAGTTAGAAAACATTGCTCTGTGCTTGGAAATCCTTTGGAGCAGGTGCTGGGGTTTATCTGGCAGCTCTTTTGGACTTTCTCCTCAAAGGAACACCAAAAGGAAAACCAAAGGAAAAGAAAACCAAAGGAAGCCCAAAAGGAAAACATGGCTCTGATTCCGAGTGTCTGAGCCAGTCCTCCACGCAAACACAGCCCTTTCCCACTCCTGTGGGTTGCTCCCCACACAGAGACGAGAGGCACGGAAAGAGCTGGATTTTTGGATGGCAGGCACAGCTGAGTGACATTTCTCTTTTTCCAATTCCAATTTCCAAGCAGCAACATTAGGACAGAGCCTCCAGAAACAAGCTGTCAGCTGTGGGATCCCGCATTAGCAACATCATTAGCCAATTCACTGTTGGATAAAAGCCTTCTCATCTTAAACACTCCTACTTAGATTGAACTTCACCCACCCATGTTAGTCATTTAATTTTAATGTTTCATTTCACCCAATGTAACTTTTTTTTTTTTTAACTTCAGGATTTTAATCTCAGGCTCATTTTCCTTTTAGTACAAAAGCTGTCTTTAACCTTGTTGTACTTCAACTCTTCAGCTCAATACAATGGTTAATGTCATTTTCTACCGAGGTTTAGAAACAGGAGAAAAATGCAGTGTTGGTGAGGACTGTATTGAATAGCTAACTTCTCATTACACCACAGAAACTCCATCATAATAGAGAACAGAGATCACCTTTGGGCTAATAAATGAGTGAAAAGAAGGATCTAAAGCTGGACTCTTGCTCACATTACAAAGATTACATTTACTGCGTGTTTCACCTTAGGCTCTCAGCTCGTGTTTACCAAGACTTAAATACCATAATCCCCGTGAGAAGACGGAGGCACAAGGAACTTAAATAACATTTATTCTTTAGAGCATTTAAGAACAGTGTTTAGAAATACCAATTTCCTGATCAATTGGATGCTGCTCTAACCCAAGCCCAGCTGGAGGGGCTGGAATTTCACTCTCATTCCCTGGCATACAGCTGTGAAGCTGCAGTTCTTCCCCTTTTCTCTCTCCTGTCTCAGCTCAGACCTGTGCTCATCTCCTCCTCCTGCTACAGCAGCAGAATTGCCAACCAAAAATCCTCAGGCAAGGACATAGGTGAAGGTGTGTGCTGTGCTATCAGAGTGCCTGGGCAAATATTTGTTGTTAATATTGTTAATATGTATTTTCTAGATTGGGATAAGCAAACTGTCCCCAGCCCAGAGCCAGCATCCCACTGTGCCAGGCTCTGGAAGCACACAGTGGGATAAAAGTCAGAAAATCTGTTTTTTTCTCCTGGTTCTGGTGGAATTTTCTGCACAAAACGCCACAGTTAATCCCGTGTTTCTTCGGCAGTAACTTGCCCTCACCGTGCTTTTGGCAATTTGGGATAACAGCTCTGCTTAGGTTTGTAATTCCTACAGCTCCTTTTCAAAAGGAACCGAGCTACAGGAACAATTGTGGCAGCTGAAGAAAGAAGCTTTGCAAGGCCCTGTGCCTTTCATTCTTCTCTTTCAGCAACCTCCAAGATCTAAAGGAGAAGGTAAAGATCCAGGAGCAGGAGCAAGGAGCCAATGTGACCTTTTCTCCAAGGCAGACAATAAATAGCAAAGGGTGTTGTTAATGCAGTGCACAGGCATTTAACCCCCTGTCTCATTAACTTTAATTGGAGCCTCACCTAAATATCCCAACATCACTCCCAAACTACACCCTCAAGTGGGATGTCTGGGGGAAAAAATGCCCAGAGAACACATGAAAAAAAATAAAAGAGAAATACCAAAGAGGAAGGCAGATACAAAAGTGCACGTGTGGGCAGCAATACATAAAGTTATTTGTGTGTTCCCTGTGAAAAGAGGGATAATCTCCCAACCACACACGAAGGGGCTTTGGAGTATTCAACAGAGGGAGAATGTCACTGCCAGGGAAAAGGTATCCTAGGAATAGTTCCATTAGCAGCAAAGGGACAGCTTTAGGAGAGCATAAGGGGAATCCATAGGGAAAATCAATCTACAAACCCCAGTGTGACAGTTTTATGTTTCCCCATAATTTAATATAATAGAGAGGTGTAGGCATTAAAGCATTCAGGTTAAAGTATTCATGAATAATAAAATCATATTCATTTTATCTGGTCACATTCTATTCAAAATTATTTTATTACCTTCCAAAGGGTAAATCTGGCAAGGTTTTTGAACATGTTAAGATAATTTAAAAGTAACTGCTTAAGTTGTTTAAACCTTGAATGGCTTCTTGCATTTCTGTCTTCCTGAAAGCTGAGAGTGAAGAGGGGGGAGAAGAAAAATAAAATGTGCATCTAAACAGAAGGGGCCAGGCTGTACACGACAGGGCTGGAGAAATGGATTTGCTTACAGAGAACTTCCCATGTAAACATCGAAACGTTCTGCTCAAAATGAGTTTTGAAACTAAAAATGGCACCAAGCACAGGGCTGCACTTCCACACACACAGAATTATCACAGCTGCTCCTACTGATAAAAGTGACCATTAAGATCCCTGCTGATAAAGGCATTTAGCAGTACAGAACAAAGCTTGGTGTTGCTCTGTCTGAGCCTTTGGAGGGAAGCAGCAGGATGCTGGTGGCACCTGAGTTCATTGTGCCCTCCCCAGAGGGACTCTGCCCCAGGAGCTGCCCCTTCTTCACCCCACTGTGCTGCTTGGGGCTGGGGAGAGCTCATTTCCCTCCCCATGGGGCCGTGGTTTGGAGCTGTGCTGGACACAGGGTGAGGACAGAAGTGGTTCTGCTGTTGCTGAGCAGAGCAAGCACAGACGAAAGGCTTTTTCTGATTTTTGTGCTGCCACGGTGGCCAGGGCACTGAATGGGAAATGGGGAGGTATGGATATGAAAAAAGGCCTCAGGCTGGGAATTTCTTTAGCACTCACAGTACTTTGTGAAGATCCTTTTTCTCATGTGAAGAATTTAAAACAATGTTATAGTTTTGTAAATCTCTGCACCTACTTCTCAAGGATTGTTGTGGTTTCAACCAGAAAAACATCCAGAAACGGATGTCTCAGAACTGGAGCAATCACCCCAAGGGGTGGGTGTCCGAGGGACCAATCATTTTATGCCATTCAACACACTTTTGTGTATTAACATAAAAAAGTTGTTCTATCCTTCATTAAATTTCTCTTACTTTGGACAAATTAGTGGTAGCGTGGACTTTGCCAACTTTACCTCCTTGGCAGCAACAGCGACAGGGAGGGGACACATCCAGCCCAGCTGGTCCCACGTGGCCAAAGGACATTCTAAACCATGACCCCACACCCAGTGGGTGAAGAAGGAAGAAGAGGGGGGATGTTTGTAGTTATGACATTTTCCATCCCAAGTATCGTCGGCCTTTTGAGCCCTGTAAATCAAAACATGAATACAAGATATTTTTATTTCTGGCATTTCAGGAGCTCTGTTCTCCTGTGAGCTTCAAGCCTGACGCAGAGGAGCTTTGGGCACGTGCTGAAAACACACGAATAACCCAATGGCTTCAAGCTGTTTGGTTCCTCCCTTGCACCCAGGGATTTGGCAATTTCCTGGAGCCAGGCAAAGGAAACTGCAAATCATTAACAAAATAATCTTTGCCCATGACAAAGACATTAATCAAAATGTCTGTATTCATGTTCCAGAGGGGCATTTAAACCATCATGCAGCCATTCACTCCAGTACAACCCAATGTCACTGCCACTGAGCAGCACTCAGATTTCCGTCCAGAAGTGTGACAGTATCTAAACTAATTTTAGCTCTATGGAACAAGTCCCATTTCAAAAGCATGCAGTATTTACGGGATTGAGCAAAAGCAAAAAAAAAAATCGGTTGTGAAAGTCAGTTTTGTGTCAGGCAAACAGAAGGAAATATTCAGCATTTGAGCACATGCAGCCTTGCCACCTGGACAATGCTTTTTAATAAAAACCAGCCAATCTTTTCTCTTCAACAGTGCAAACCCCACTGTAGAATTCCCAGGTGCCCCAGTACCCCCTCACTCTCATTTCTCACCAATTTTAATACCTCAGCCTTAAATCCTTCAAGAGCAAATCTTCAGCAGTGCACAAAATGTAAATTCAGTGGACAAAATTTCTCCAAAAACAATCCCCATCAAGCCCACATCACCGTGCATTTATTTCTCCTCACAACAAAATGTTTTTGTCAGGAGCTAAACAAAACACAAGACAATAAATCCAGAAATCCTGTTGTATTACACAAATTATTCCATAATTGGAAACAAGGCTGTTTTACCTCTCCAGCAAGAGCAAGAAACAAATGCGTAAAAATAACTTTCCAGGAAATATTTGATTTCTCGATTATTTTCCTTTTTAATAGGAAACTGTGGAGAAACAAATGGAGCTGATGCTTTCATTAAATCCCTGCTAGAAAGTAAAATCCTTTCCTTGGAGGAAATCCACCTGGGAGCGGGGGAGGCCCTGGCACAGGGTGCCCAGAGAAGCTGTGCCTGCCCCTGGATCCCTGGCAGTGCCCAAGGCCAGGTTGGAGCAGCCTGGGATAATGGAAAGTGTCCCTGGTTGGAACTGGATGATTTTTAATGCCCCTTCCAACCCAACCCATTCTGGAATTCTCTGATAATTATGGTGCTGACCATGCCTTTCCATTGGAAAATACAATAATCAGCAACTCTGAAGATATAGCACAAGACCTTGGAAAAATATAGGGATTTATATAATAAATGATGGAATCGGGTTAGTTTTTAATGCATGTCCCACTGGTTTTGATGAAGTATTTTATCATCTCGAAGAGTGCCTGCAGAGAAGGGGAAATGAGTGACAGCACAGGGCCTTGGGAACAGCATGGCAAAACCTCTGAACACAGGGAATCAGCCAACAGGAAAAGGCTTCCTGAAAGAAAAAGTCACAATCCCACACGTTACAGAGGGCTCCTCTCACTGCATCCTCGTCATTAAGCAGATTTCTGATGTATTTGAGCACTTTCATTGTGTTTCCCATGCCCTGGGCAGGCACCTGCAGGAGGTGTGTGCAGGGACACAGCAGGGCAGGGCTCCAGTGGGCCAGCCCAGCAGGGCTTCTGCAATCTGATCACTCACACAGCTGATAAACCCTCATGGTTTGTGGCTTCAGGAACAAGACTTGAGGGGAAAAAGATTTACCTCAATGGCAGGATCATGGAAATACTAAGATTTTTTTAGTATCTTTCTAGATGACAAACTGGTGCATTACTATATTCTGAGACACAGCCAGGCAATTTATTCTTGTTTTTTCAGCCCTAATCAAGACCTTGGATTGTAGCTGTTCCTCTCACAACATTCCCACAGCAGACCAGGACCAAGGCATGTGTACTGATCTCATTTACAGCTGATTATTTCCTAGCTGCTGTTTCCAGCTGCTGTTTGAAGTCAATCAGCAATAACAACAACAACAAAGAACTTTGCTCTTCATTTCTGGGCTGCTGGAAGCTAAAAGCATTGAGAGGAAAACCTTCCAAGCACGCAGGTTGATGTTTGGCCTCCCAGCTGTGCCCAACAGCCTCTGAAAGTTCCCAGATCCGTGCAACATCTCTCAAAATTCAGAGAAATTAACCTATTCCTCAGAAACGTTCATTAACCATGACCCTGCCCCACCTTCCCACAGCTGCATTGGCTGCTCCTTTGTCCAGAGCTCATTTCTGGATGTGGAATTAGCCCATGAAGTGGTTCATATTGCCACACATCATCACTCACCCCCCAAAACCCCTGACTCCTGCTCTGTGGCCTGATCCACCTCCCACAGCAAACGGGAGGAACAATGAGGTGGGTGCTCCAGGAGATGAGAAATGAGCAGATGAGCTCTGGGATTGCTGCAGAAGGAGAGGTGCAGAGCCACGAGCACAGCAGAAAGCAGCTCCCAACCTCTTGTGGAAGCAGGCAGAGAGAGAGGAACATCTCAAAGGGTCTGATGCCTTTTTTCCCCATACATTACTGTCAGCTCCACTAAAATCACCTGGCACAAGCTGTTTTTTCCTCAGAACAGGCACCGTGGCTCATGAGCTCCATCAGGGACACTGGACAGGACACTGAACATGGGTTATATGGCCTGAAGGGCCAATTTTATCACAGATTTAAATCTCTCTCGTGCCATGGCCACAAGAACACAGTGGGAGTTAACCAGCCCCTCAAACAGCACCCTCACAGCTCATCTCACCCCTGAGTTTCACCACCCAGATCTGCACTGGGTCACCCACCCACCTTCTGTGCTGGTCTCCATTCAAATCCAAAATTCAACCCAAAAAAATCCTTGAGAGGACCAGGCTGATTATTTGGCTGGCAAAGCTGGGATCTCCACCCTGAGGGCCAAGAGAGGTCAGTTCTTTCTGACACATCTGAGTTAAGTCATTGTCTCAGGCTGTGGGCAATTGGGGTGGGTGGGCTTTCTGCAGGAGAGCTCATGCACTGAGAAATGCAGTTTTAGGGAAGCAAATCATGAAGTATTTGACAGGTAGGTCACGTCTGAGTAATAGTCACTTGACAAAAAACCCACAAGAGTCTGACTCTGATTTTCCTAATTTAGGATATTGCCAGAACTCCTAGCACAGAGTTTGAAAAGGTGTTAGAAACTCGAAAATGAATGACACGTCGGGATTTTCAGCAAAGAAAATATTTTAAGTTTAAAAAAAAAAAGCCCCAAACTCTTCACTGTGGGAAGAAAACCAATAAATCATTTCTGCATTCAACTCTAATTTCTCTGTCACCTTCTCTTTGATTATACACCCAGGAGCTTGATGAGGACTAAACTACAGGCTCCCTCATCTGCAGTGTGCAGCAATTCCCTGCTAGAGATGCTCATTATGGCCACAGGCACTAGGCCAGTGGAATAAGTCTGCTAGATAGTTATTGCTGGGTTTTAAACATAAAAAACCCCATTAAAAACCACAGTAATCACAGCCACCTCAGCTCTCCCATAACAGCCCCAGGAATAATGAGGGCTGGCTGGGCGAGGGCAGCCTGGCTGGGCAAGTAGAGCAGGGTAAAGTCACAAAAGGAGGGCTGGGAGTGCAAATCTGGGGGTTTGGAGATTGAGCTGGGGGTGTGGAGATTGAGCTGGGGGTTTAGGGAGTTTTCTGGATGCTCTGTTGGCATCAGAACCAAAGAGAAGGCTGGCATGGGTGATGCTGGGCCAGGCAGCTCTGGGTGAGCAGAGGGGTGTTATTCCTCCTCAGAGTGCCACTCTGGAGGAAGCAGCAATGCCCACCCAGGGCTGCCCTCGGGGATCTTTGGGAGGAGAGATGGGGTCACCTCCCTGGTGGGCAGAACGTGTTGTTCAGAGCAGGTCCTGTTGGGGTCCATAAATTTGATCCCAGTGATGAGGATCAATGGTGGATCTCAGAACACCAGTCACCCGATACTCCTCCTACCCCTTGAGTCTAATCCCACCCAAGTTCATGTTAATTCCTTGATAAATATGTTAATCCCCTGTTTAATATTCATACCAGTCTAGAAGATTCGATGGTATTTGATACCTCATTGGGCTGCTTCCCTCGTTACCTCCCCGAAGTTCCTCCCATTTGATGTTGTACCCCTGGACCCTCCCTTTCTCCTTTCCCCTATTGCCTGTGTCACTTTGGACCCTCCCCTGTTCTGAAGTTTTAAAAGCCCTTGCACTGAGCCTGAATCCCTGACTCTGATCCCTGCTCTCCTAGCTGTATCCTCCCTGATCCCCTGTCCTCCAATAAAACAGCTAGTTGGCAAACCAGGGTTCTCCCTCTGCTTCCTTTGCTCTGCCCTGCTGTGGCTTCCATCTGTCCTCAAGCACAGCCCAGATCTGGGGCCCCTGAAGGCAATCAGTGAGGAGACAATCCCTTTACTGTCGCTGGAGGTGGCTCCAGGTTGATTGTCTGAGCAACAGCAACAGCTCCACTGCTGCCTTTGGCCACTCCAGCTGTTGGTGGCCTTGGAGGTTTCCATGGGTTCTCACCAGAGCCCATCTCCTCCCAGCACCCTGCAGCAGCTCATCCAGCAGCTCATCCAGACAAAACCTCCCTGAGTGCACTCAGCCAGCGAGGGAAAGGCAAAAACCTTGGAATGGGCACAGCTGTCATGGTGGGAAATTGAGAAAAGGGTGTAAAGAGACATCCTCTGCCAGAGGCTCCCCTCCACAACAACCTCTCAACCCCACATCCCCAGCAAATTCTCTCCTGGAATGTCTTTCCCCACTGGGCTGTCCTGTATTTTATTTATTAAGCTTAGCAACAGACAGGGGTGGGGAAAAAATACAGATTACAAAAGCCACAGTAAAGAGATAAAGCAAACACTGCTCCTGCAGCAAAGCACACTGAGGGGCTGGCAGAGGGAGCCAACATTTCAGCTGCTTTAGAAAGGAGGTTTTAGCTTGATGGATGTTTCTGCTACATGGAGACATTCTTAAATTAAAATGAAGCTAAGCCAAAAATATTTATCAAAGGTCACAGACTTATTATTACCTGTGTAATAGCGTTGCCATCACTTTGGCTCACAGCTCAGTGAAATTCCACTCGTTGGGCTGAACAAGGTTGTGCCAGGTAATGTTCCCATAAAACTAAAGGACAGTTCTTGCCCTAAACAATTTACCTGTACAATAGCATATATTGCCTCTGCTACTGCCTCTCTATTTTTGCTTGTCCTACCACAATGGGAACA
This sequence comes from Pachycephala philippinensis, assembly GCA_013397055.1. Lineage (NCBI taxonomy): Eukaryota > Metazoa > Chordata > Aves > Passeriformes > Pachycephala > Pachycephala philippinensis. The sequence goes on along the minus strand of VWZT01003421.1, from coordinate 33,265 downwards.
CGCCGATGTTACTGCAGAAAAAACTGGGATCTCATCTATCGGGTCTTAAATCCTTGTCTCCCCATCTCTTTGGCTTCCATGGGAAAGTTGTGTCTGTTCCTTTCCAGCTTCCTTCCCTCCCCCACGCCCTCCCAGCGCCACTCCTCACGCAGAGGATTGGGAAAAATGGAGTTGGGTTTATGTTAGGACAAGGGTGTTCTACTTCAGTTATTTATTGCAGTAATCACCCCACGGAACTGTGCTCTCCTCAAATTGCACATATAAATTATCAGCTATTACTCCCTCTTGGAAAGGTTAATGCAACCTCTTGTTTTACAGGTAGAGTGAAATTTAGAGGTTAAAACATGCTCAGGAGTTGATTTTTCCTCCCTGCTTCAGCAGCGACAAGGTAACGGGCGGGGAAGGCGAGGCATTACCCTCGGAGCAGCTGATCTGCTAAGTGCAATTACAGAGGGGTTTTGTGAAGCATTCTGCAGCGCTCTACATGAGCTCTGAGATCTGGCTTCCCTCTGCTATTCATTTTTCAATTTTCAGCTTCAAAGATCTTGGACATTCTCCTCCAGGCTCATCTACAAGCGGGAATCCAAGGTCTAATCACGTTGGATGATTCGCTCAGACACAGGATTTGTTGCAGCAAGTCTCGAGACAAACCAGCAGAAGGGAAAAAAGGCAGGAACTTTATGCAGTGTTAGAGTTGCTTTTATTTTCCCCAAATGCCATGACAATCCTATTGTCCTTCAGAGACGTGAGCAAATTTACCTTGTGGAATTTGAGCAGGATTATTATGGGGTTTGTACTCGATAATCTGCTTTTTTACAGAGTCTTTTGTGCAGAGCTGTGTTAGCTACAGTTCCATTGTTGGAGATACAAGAGCCCTGCTGATTGCTGACACCCCTGGAACAAGGCCACACTCCCACAGGGGATTTAGGAAGAGGAGCACAGGAGATGCCACCTGGTGCAGCCAGTCCCAGGTAGAAAGAGGGGATGCCAAGGAAAGCTGCTGTCTGACACAGGAAAAGCCTTTTAGGGATGAGAGTGGTGTAAAGTCACCATCTGAACAACCCACAGGTATTTCAATGTCTCTGAAACCTGGGGAGTTCTAGTGAAAAAAACAGGAGTGAGAAGTCCTGACACTCACATTGTTTCCTATACATCATTTAGGATAGAAGCAGAAAAAAATTTAAAAATCAGAGCCCATTGATACAGGGCTCCTCCACAACACAGAATCATCTAGGCTGGAAAATTCCCACAGCAGCACACCCCAAGGAGTTCTTCCCAATATGCTGGTGGGGGGGAATTTCTGCCAGGGATCCGAGCACAGGCTGGAGCTTCCCCACCAGAGCCAGCCCCACAGTACCTGAGCACAGAGGGCAGGTCCAGGGGCAGCCAGGAGCTGAGACCAGCACGCCTGTGGTGACAAAGCAGGTCCAAGGTGCAGTTAGAGCAGCCCCTCCAGCTGAATTCGGGTCACAGCCAAGGCAGGAATCACCCCTCCCTCAGCAGAGCTCAAACCGGATCAAAACCCCAGGGCTGAGCTTAAATACAGACCCCAGTGGGAGACCCAGGTGGGGCTGGTCAGGTCCATCAAGGGCTCTGAATGAGGCCCCCCACACCCCTGCTCCCTCTTCCCACTCAATGATCAACATCAAAAACCACCCAGAAAAGTCACACAAATGAGATACAGATGTATTTTTCATTCAGAAAGGCTGTGGGGCTGAACCCTCAGCTGCTGCACATCGTTTGGAGTGGAATCAGTTAACAGCAGAGGAGGATTTAGCACATGATTTTGTTCCAATAACCTATCACATTGACCAGTCCTTTTATTAATCTGAGCATTTAAATGAGTTCTTATTAGAAAAAAGTAACTAGAGCTGCAAAAAAGGAACAAGGTAAGGCAAGGACAAATACATAATTATCTTGAATATGAAAAAAAATGGTGCAGCAGAAGTTCATGTTCCTTTGTGTGGAACACAGCCCAGTTAATGTACAATTTAGATGCAATAGTTTTCTCTGGCTGGGAAATCAGTTTGATTTTTTTTTTTTTTCCCCCTCATCTTATGCTTTTAACATTTTCCCAAAGAACAGAGTGATGATGGAACCGAACTGCTGCAGCAGGCTGGACAAATTCATTAATGTCATTAGCCAGATGATGATTCCAAACACGTGTGTCAGCACAGGCAGCAGCACCACACTTCCAGTGAGGCTTCCAGCATTCCCCCTCTTCCTTAACGGGAACACACACAGAGCTTTGTCATCCCTGCTGCTGGAAATACAAGGTCTTAAAAAAGCTCTATTTGCCATGTTCCTGCACATGCTCTGCTCATAATTCCAGGTATCCAGGCCTGATCTGGCAATCAAGCAGCTCCAGGAGAAGCTGGGAAAAGGGACAATCTCCTGGGGTTAATTATTAGCCCTTGTTTAAGAAATTTGCCGTGGGGATGAGCAAGTGAGATGTTTCTTCTACTGATGAGCCAGACCCACAGCTCCTCCCAAACCTGTGGGGTGAGAGAAGGCTCTGTGTCACTCGTGCCTACCCTGAGGTCCCTCCCAGCCCAAACCATTCCACTTTTCCCCATATCTCCTGTGTTGGATGCACAGAGGGGTCCAGCACGTGCTGCTGCCTTCCCTTTCTCCCGGTCAAAGCCTCTCCCTGCCCTTTCTGGAGCCCTAAAGCTGCCAAATGGGGCTTCTGTGCCCTCAGCTCCGGCCCCAGGTGTGGAATTTGGATGGGAAATGCTGTCTGGGTCTAAAATTGAGTGTTTATTTCCCAGCAACATCCTGCAGTCTGGGGCACCTTTAAAAAGATGGGAAAAGGATGATGAGAAGGCAAAGGGAATGGTGAAGGGTGCCAGAGGAGCTGGGGGGAGCAGGAGCAGGGAACAATTTCAGACAATGCTGCTGCCCCTGGGGCGTGAGTTATTCTTCAGCCTGGTCCTATCCAAAATCCTGTGCAGCTTTTACATTGAATATTTTTTCACCTAAAGTGGCTGAGTGCTTGCAGCAGCCCTCCCTTGTTTTTTGGTTTAGCTTTGTGGGTGGTTAAATCCTGCTGGATCCAGGTCCTGCCACCCCCAGAAACAGAAACAAAATGGGAATAATGGGATTCCAGCAGGATCTCATTGCTCCCTCTGAGTGTCTCTCCCCGTCCCAGCCCTGATGTCGTCCATCTAATTCATCCTGAGACTTTTCTGTCAACTTTCCTTGCCTTGTTGCTATGTTTCAGGTCTCTTTTTCAGTTTTTCAGTGCCTAGCACAGCCAGCTCGATGCTCAGCCAGCACTATGGTAACACACATGATTTATTTATTGTAATTAATTAATGGTGGAGAACTCCAATGGAGGAGATGTTGGGAGAGCCCAGCAAAGCAACCAAACCATACAGCTGCTCACAACCCTCCAGACCAGACCATGAAATGAGACTTCCAGGGCAATGGATAACACCAAAACGTTGAATATATAAATAATAATAATGACTACAGCTTTGGTTTTTAGAGCTTTCATCACAAGTTCTGCTGATGCATTGAGAAAGTTTATAAAGCTCAATGGGAAATTTTAATAAGGGGTAATAACCACACTCTTCATCACTAAAAGTACCTGATCCTGACCTGTTTTATAACAGGGTTATTCAAAATAACTCCACTGACATCACAACCCACTGGGGCAAGCAAAAAATAGAACCAGTCCCTTGGTGTTCATAAAATAACCTGCCTGGGGTACACAAAAGAAAGAAACACGAGGGGAAACCTGAATAAATATCTGCATAATTAAAAAAACGCTGGAGCAAGGATTTTTATTTTTTTTTTTTTAATTTGAAAGCTTCTTTGATAACACACAAAAAGTTCATAACTGAAAGATCTGGAGCAGCTAAAATGCATCCATGGATTGAACATGCAGTGATAATCTACATATTTGATTGCAGCTTTTATGGCCTAAACGCAGAAATAGTGGTGACGATACAAAGCCTTGATTTCTCTTGTGGAAATCTGTGTTCCTCTAGGCTGGAGGAATTGGGGAGATGTTAAAAACATCCAAAAACTAGGCGTGGCTGCTAGCAGCAGAAATCAGGGTTTGCTGTCTCAAGCAGGTGAAGAATTTAAGGATGGAGGGAAAGAATGCGGGAATAAAGGATACAGGGTGGAGGGAGATCTGTCCCAGAGCTCAGCACGGCTCAGAGAGGTGTCACGGGTTTGCCTTCAGCTTTGGGGTGTCCCCACTTCAGAGGTGCTGGAGTTACCAGGCTGCTCCAGCTGAGCTCTGGAACAAGGCTGAGGGGTGGGATGGGATGGGATGGGATGGGATGGGATGGGATGGGATGGGTTCCAAGCTCTGAAAAACTTGTCCTGGTTTTGGGTGCCATCTCATGCATTCCTCAGAGAGTTCAGTCTCCCCTTCTCAAACACACAGGCTGTGCTTTCTCCAGATGCATCAGAGTTCTGAGGGGGAAAAAACCCCTGTTTTTTCTGTCCTCTGAAAAATAATTAGGCACAGAAAAGGAAATGAAACTGCTGTCTTGTGGCAAGGTGTCTGCATTCTTTGGGTGGGTGAAAACTGAGCTGAACGAGGCCTGCAGGCTCCCAGGGCACTGACAACACAAAGCCATAAAAGGTTGGGAATCTTCTCTCTTAATTCACTTTATCCTTGCAGGATGCCTGCGTTTACAAGGTGATGGGAGCAGACACAGAGATCTAATCCTGCTGATGAGAAATCCCGAATTAAACCTGAGATTAAAGGCACGACTGACGCAGTTACACTGAGCCAGGTTTAGCTGAGACACAGGAAAATGGGGGCCAAGGGCTTTGCAGGACTGGGACAGCCTGTCCTGGCTGCGGTTCTTGTCTCTTCCACCAGCACACAGGCTGACCTTTAAGGACTGAAATGAGGAGAATTATTAGCTTGAAAATCAGTTTTCTATGGAGAATTGAGTCTGAGGTGGGAGTTTTATTGCCTCTCAGGAGGCAAGTCCTGATAGAAAGTGTTTTTCTATTGTCTTTCCCCCTCCCAGGTACCACTGTTACCGTGGGAAGTGACTGACATTTCCATCAAACCTTTCTTCCTCCTTGAGCTGTTGAAGTGCTTTTGTCAACAAACATGAATAGATCAGCCACTGCTTTCTCTTAAAAAGCAAAACAAAAGTTCACTTCAGGCTCGTAAGAAAGGAAAGAAAAAAACTCCACAATTTTTTTTTAAATAAAATCTCACTTTTGTATTGCTACTTGAATTACCTTAACTGTCTTTCATGTGCTAATCTTCAGACTTTTTTTTAATTTGTGAGCTCCACTTCATTTGTTAAGGTTTTTAAATCCTCAGTTGTTTGTTTCAAGTTGTTTTCTTTTGGGTTGGTTTTACAAAAAAGACATTCTCCTCATGTTTTCCCCCCTCTCTGCCTACAGCACCTTCATGAGAAGAAAAGCATGATCTCACTTTTCATGCTTATAACAAACAATTCTATCAGCTGATCCAAAAATAAACTATAAAAAAATAAAAAGATCCCACCTTTTGTGCCACGTTTCAGCAAGTTCTGATGTCCAGGCAGGATCTAATAAAGGTTTAAATTGAGACTTGAAGTTGTAGGAGGTGGCAAAAATGAATGACCTATCTACAAGGATTTACCTCTGCTCTCTCCTCTGACAGGAATTTGCTTAAAATTCCCCTCTTGCAGCTGTGCCTGTGAGGATCCCACTCCCTGACCTCTGTGTTATTGGTTATCCACTTTTTTTTTCCCCTCAGCCTTTTCAACCCCTCCTCTCTGGTGCCTCTCAGAGGCTGTGGGGTCTCTGCTCCCCTTGTCCCCCACCACTTCTGTCCCTTTGCATGCAGATGTGGTGGATTATTGAGGCCAACAGCAGGTCTGAAGGCTTCACAGATCTGAATTTGGACATGGTTAGCTTATATTCATGAGAAAAGCCCATGAGAAGTAAAACAATTTGGTTTTACCCATGAAAATGTAGTATCAACAGAAGCAAGAAATCGAAACAATAGAAGGAGAAAAACAGCAACATTTCTGCACCTGGAATTTTTCTGCACACTTGAATGCTTATGCCATAGGTGAGCAATGGTATTATATTGTAGTTAATAATAGCCAACGAGTCCATTAACTTAGCAGCCAATGACTGTGTAACACCAATGATAACAGACGGAAGTGTACAAAAAGAAGATGCTTTGTCATTAAAACGGCTTTTGGCCCTGAGTCGAGGCACTATCCATGTTATAAATGGGTGGGTTTTCATAGGCTGGTTGCATGATGATGGGTGGTTAAAGTTATGTTAAAGTTGAGTCTTATAATTGGTTAAATCAAGTTGTAATGTTAATGTTAATCTGGTTTTAAAGTGTGCTGACGTACGGGTGTAATACCTCCATGTAACCACTCGATGGGAGTCAGATGGGGGTAACAAATGGGTAGAATTTTCCAGAAACTCTCTGCAGAAGCGATGACATCATTCCGGACTTTTAACTGGTGCATCAGTGAGCCAATGAAGTGGGCTTATCCCAAATGATTGGTCAGGAGTGAACCCCTAGAACGAGCCACCCAGAGACGTGTTCCAGGACCAATCAAGACAGGATCCAAAAGGCACCAACCCTGACACGGGACAGACTCATAACAACTCCCCGGGTGCTCCACACGTGCTCCTCCTCAGGTGCCTTGTGCCAAGGGAGCACCCGGCGTGTTCATCATGACCTTGTGCTCTGCCTTGCTGTGCCTGGCTTTGGGGCTGCTCCCCTTCGCTCGTCCCCAGTTGCTCTTTCAATAAACCAATTAATCTAATTGGCAGTCGTATCAGATCGTTTATAACAATCCATGTGTACGTGTGTCATGGCCACCCCCGACAGCGACAGGGGATGAGCTCCCAAAGCTCTGTGGCAGATCTGCCCATGAGCTGAGCTCCCATTTTATGGACTAAAGCTCCAATGTGTCCTTGGCAGCTCAGGCCTGAGCTTGTGGCGGGATTCCAGTTGGGAATAATTCCCTCAGGCTCCACAAGGAGGTAGGGAAGAACTTTTTATAGGGAAATTCTGTTTTCTCCTCGGTTCCCAATCCAAAGCTCTTTTGGGTGTCTCATAGATGCCTTTGAGTGAAGAGTTTTGGGATAACCACACCCCTACTCTGTAGGAAACACAGGAAAAGGTGAAAGGACTTTTGGGGTATGAGAAATAAAACTCTTTTACCCCATACCTCATACCCCAAAAGTCTTATTACCTTTTCCCGTGTTTCCTACACTACTCCTCATTCACTGCAGACATCCTTCACTTCCTGAAATGTTGAGGGGGTTTTCTCCTATTGGTGAGGAGGCTGAGGGTGCAAACGACCCCTTGAAAATCTGTGGGACCCCGTGGTTCCCAGTTTGTGTGTCCTTCCCCCTCCAGGAGTGCTCTCCTTTGCAAAGCCAGCTCTGTGGGTCACTGCACATTCCATGTTTTCTCCAGATCACTTTGGACGTGGGCCTGGGGTCACCAACAGCTGGGGGTCCCATGGAGGGAAAGGAGAGGGCTTCCTTTGTGTTAAACACTTGCACAGACTTTTGCTTAATACATATGGGCACTTTCAGTATCATTTTATGGATTTATTTCTGGGTATTTTTAGCATTTTTTCTGAATTAAAATTACACACATTGAAGACATTATTATTACTATCATTATTATTATTATTATTAATTATTGTGCACCTCTTTTGAATCATGCTACTCTGTGTCCCTTATTAGCCAAAGTGAAACACAAACTCTCCACGTGCAACTTGGAAAACCTACAGGACAAGGTTTCCCTATAAAACCTGGTTTCTTTCAAAGAAGGGGAAATATCAAAGTGTTCGCTGGGAAGTAGCAGTTCCATGAAGGACGTTGAGTTTCTCTGGTGTAAAGTGAGTGCAAACCAAATTAGGAGCACTTTCCTCCACTGTTTTTCTGTGGTTTCATGTCTGTATTGGGACAGCAGCCCCCAGAAGACTCCAGCAGAACACAACAGATATTTTCCTCTGATTGACCTGGAATGGGGTGGGTTTAATGTGTGCCAAATCCCAAAGCCCTTACTCAGGCAAAACTGCCCAAACCTGCATTAATAATGCCAGAAAAATGTGATAAAAGCATCACAATAAAATCCTTTTTGGTGAGAAAGTGTAAATCATCTCCAGTCCAGCCTAGAAAAACGTATTGGCTTCAGAGCTGCTGGGTTTTGCCCCAGGGATGGGCTGATCCAAAGTGTTTTGCTGGCAGGGGAGAGGGCAGGGCATGGCAGTGAAGTGTGGGATGAATGGCAGGAAAAGAATGAATCCTCATTCCCTGCCCATCTCTGCTTTCATCCCGGGCAAATTAGACAGCAGGAAAATCCATGGAATGAAAACTTTCTTTGCAACAAACACTTTCAAAAGTGTATCTGAAAAGGTGATTTAGGAGGACAATGACACAGAAGTGTATAATGAATCTGGACCTGTGCTGCTGCATTTGTATGGACTTTGCAGCAATAAAGTAGGTTAAAAGACAAATTAATTGTGTGCTTCCTCTCCAAGAGAAAGAGACCAGTGGTGGTTTCTATGGCAACTACTTGCAATTCATCCTATTAACTTTCTTATTGCAGGAACAATCAATAATGATACAGATCGCTTTAGGATAAAATATACATGAAGACTTTAAAAAAAATATATTGTTTGCTCTGCTTTCAAATCAAATCTGATATGCTCTTGAAAAAGCAAAGACAATGTTAAAGAGAAGCAAAACGTGGATTTGCCAGGAGGGAAAAAGCCAGGTGAGTCAATTTGTACCAAAATCCATCTTCTCTTCTCAGCAACTCGAGCAAACTGCTCAGATTAATTATTTTCTGAAATGTTTTGACATTTGTGTTCACTCCGATTGTGAAGGTTATACCTTATTTAAAGGTGTAATTCTGTGCGCTGATATCTCTGCTCAAACCAGTCAAGTGCATTCACAGTCCCTCAAAGGACTGGTAACTACTCCAAAAGGCTTTTGGAAGTGCAGTGCTCTCAGTGAGCAGTGTGACTGATGCTTCTCCCTCTCAAAGAGCTACCACAGAGCCCTACTTCACTTCATTTCTCAGATGTGGAACAGCAAGAGGGATCCAGGGAGATCCCTCCTGCTTCCTGTGGCCCAGGCAGCAGTGACAGCCAGGCTCAGCCTCCCTGCTGATAGATTTGGTCTGCAGGACACTGTAAATTCTCAATTTTCCCCTATTTGATTTTTGTGTTGCTAGGAGATGCCAATACCCTGAGGTTTGCACCCCTCCGTGGCATAGCCTGAGACTCCACTGGCTTTAGGGGCACTCAGGCATCAGCAGAAAGCTCCCATCTGTGCCTGAATCTGATTTATGGCTGGGCTGAAGAGGCTGGAGACTTCAAGAAGGACTTTAGGTTGTGTGATTTGCCAGTGGAAGTTGGCTGTGTGGGGACATCGGGGTGGGCAGCAGACATAAAGTGGAAAACAGTGATCAGGACACTGGGTTGGGTCTTTAAGAATGTTTCCTTCTTAACTCAGCTGAGGCTTTTCAGTGAGGTTTTATAGAATAACTTGCCCTGTCTTTTTCCTTGTCTCTCCTGTGGATGATCCCGTGCTTCCCTGCAAATTCCGAGTGGAGCAGTCGTGACTCCAAGGTACCTGGATGTGCCAGAGTGAAGCAGGTGCTTGATCTGAAAGTTCCCTCTCAAGGACATCCCAGAGCACTGAGTTATTACCCTGAGGTCGCTTTAAGTGTTTATTTCCCAGATGTGGGGGAGTCTCTGCTTTTCTTTCAGCAATATTTGACTCAGACTAACTCCCTGCAAGCTGCACAAACAGAGAAGTTCTAAGTTCTATTCCCAATCTTTTTCCATCCAAGCCACTGTTCCAAGTCCCTCATCACTCTCTGGCCCTGTCACATCAGGAGCTGATGACTCAAGCTCTGTTTTTGTGCATATGACTGTAAATACATAAGGCACCGACACTTTCCAGTGGATAATGCTTTAAAAATCAGCTCTGGTTTGCTGCTATTTCACTTGCAGGTGTGAATCATAAGTTATTACAGAAAATTGAATGTGGTGGCACCGTGTGGATTGCTGAGGGCATTGTCTCCTCCACGTGCCAGGCTTCCAGGACAGCAGGATTTCCTGAAGATGCATTTTATAAGATCCAGTGAATAAACCTGAGCTGCCTGGCCAGCGGGAATGCTGGAACAGGAATATTCCTCTGAGTTACAGAGAAGTTTGCACTTCCTAACTTTACACTTCCTAACTTTACACTTCCTTCACACATCTGCTGCATTTCATCTGCCACAATTCTGCTTTGTTTCTTCTGACTTACAGAAGTTCGTCCTTCCTGTAATAATTCTAAATTCAGTTCATCTTCAAAGGAAGAATGCAAAATACTTTTAAACAGAAAAGTGGAAGATATTGCACAAGTTAATTCACTTCAAACTGAAGCTTTTGATCTGCTGTTCTTAGATCACTTCATTATTATAAACACAACCACAAGTGTAATATCTTAACCCTCCTTTCCAAATCTCCCCTGCTACTGAGTCATTTCTTTTTTTCCCCATGTCACTTGAATTCTTGATTTTCAAGTCAACTTTGCCTCTTCTCTCTCTTGCTTCAAACTCTCCATGTTTTACTCATTTCTCTTACCAACCCCTCTGAAACACCTTCCCCTTGCAGCTGCCCTTCAGCCATAACAAAAAACCCAACCCTCCTCATCTTATCTCAGATCTTTCTTTCTTTCCTCCTTTAATTCTTTCTTCAGGCCATACAAAAACAATTTCTGGGTCATGGGGTTTCTCAAAGGACCATCTCAGTGTGGCTGCAGACCTAGAGATGTCTCACCGTACTTGCTATGTATTCTTCTGTTTATTGCTCCTCAGGCCCAGCAAAATTAAGCTCTACATAAACATATCTTTATTATCTGCTTGGTCACTTGCTTTTTTCCCCTTGCTCCACCCCTTATTAAAAAATAAATAAAAAATCAACGACTATAAATATTAATCAGCTTCAAACTTTGCCTTCATTTAAAGGAAGTGCTGAGAAGGGAATGGAGCTCCTGTGCTCACCAAAAATGCAAAAAACCCAGAGTACTTTTGGCTGTTCTATAAAAGAACAATAAAATAACCAATATGAGAATCAATCTGTAAGTTTGGGGGTTTTATAGAAAAAAGATGAACAGCAATTCCCAGAGGATGCATTTAAAAGCTCTACACAACTCTCTACTTTGAGACTGGGATTCTCCTGCCTTTTTAGACTTTTCCTCTACTTTTAGCTTCTGAAAATCTCAGAGGGAAAACTGTCACAGTGTATTTGTAAGGCACTCAGTGGAATAGGAAGGCTCTTCCAACACCAACAATGCTGTGCATCCCTTTTTCCTCACCCAAGCACTTCAGCTCTGCGGTACACCCAATCAAGGTGTTGTGAATCATCATAAATTGGATTTGGGGACTGCTTGGGGTATGAAAACAATAACTGAGGCTTCCCAAGGGTTGTTCTGTTGTTAGAGGAAGCTGTACAGTGTATCTGGGACACGGCTCAGTGGGGATCTGGGTAGCAGGAAGCACTCAGAGCTGGGGAACGGAGCTGGCAGAGGTTAGAGAAGTAAACAAGAGCTGGCAAGAAAAGCCAGGGCAGCAGGATGCCATCAATCGAGGTTCTTGCTGCCTCAGCTGCCATAGCCTGGTCGTGCTCCTGGGTGAGGGCTGGGAGTGAGTGACACAACAGGAAAGAGAGGAGCCTGAGCAGTCACTCGGAAAATAACCGAGCACGCTTCGGTGTTTGTCGCAAATGGCATTTCTCCTGTTGAGAGGAACTTACCTGAGCTCCATCCATCTGAGGGGCAGCCCGAGAGTCACTACACTTGCTCTAACTGAGATCACAAACACAAGAGGTCTCTCTGAACATCAATGAGCAGACGTTTCAGCTGTCAGGAGCTGCTGGGTGCACTGGCCACGGTGTGAACTGGTGCAGCTCTGAGCAGGAGGTGTGCCCCTGGGTGAGAAAGGTGGGATGTTGTTGTTGCTGCCAAGGAGGTAAAGTTGACAAAGTCCACGCTACCATGAATTTGTCTGAAGTAAGAGAGATTTAATGGAAGATTGAACAACTTTTATATGTTAATACGTGAAAAGTGTGTTGAATGGCATAAAATGATTGGTCCCTCGGACACCCACCCCTTGGGGTGATTGCTCCAGTTCTGAGACATCCGTTTCTGGATGTTTTTCTGGTTGAAGCCACAACAGTCCTTGAGAAGTAGGTGCAGGTGCAGAGATTTACAAAACTATAACATTGTTTTAAAATTCTTCACATGAGAAAAAGGATCTTCACAAAGTACTGTGAGGGCTAAAGAAATTCCCAGCCTGAGGCCTTTCTTCATACCCATAGTGGGAGCCAGAGGTGGGAGCCCACTTGTGTGGATTTCTCGTGATCAAACACCCAGATGTGCTGAAGGATGGAGGGGTGAAGCCAGGCTTAAACCCCAAAATTGTAACAGCAAGGGGAAAATAAAATGCCCTCTGCCTCCTAATTGAGATTTGCATTTTGTGTTCATTCCCTCTTGAATTACTGTGCTCTCACTCTATAAATTTGATGACCTCTGACCAGAAAAAATTAAGTTCAATGATTTTCTGATTTGTTTGAATATGAGCCTCCCAGGGAACTGAATGTTGTGTAAGGTTGCAATTTTTGGCATGCTAACTTACACCTTCTCAAAACAAGTGGATCTTCAAATGACCCTATTTAAAACTATTTTTGAAAAGCATTATGTATCCAACAAATTACATAGCAGGTCAAAAGTCTTGTGATGAATGTCATGCCTTGCCTTTTATTTATTCAATAGGAATATTTATTTTGCTTTTTGATCAATAGTCGTTGTACCAATCCCTCTATTATCTTTAATTCATGTGACCATTTTTTTTCCCAGTTAAAAATGTGAAGAATTGATTAAAAAAATGTCCAAATTGAATATCCATTCGGTTCAAGCTGTGTAATGTCAGTGAAAATACAGCTCACATTCAGTAGATGTTGAATTACACCCACACTTTATGACATTATCTCAGGTTTATGCATCTTCTATTTTCTGTTTTATCTGAGCTCAGGTCCTGCTGCTCTTACAGAAAATTCTGCAGCCACTCCAGCACCTGGATGCACCCAATCTCCTCTGTATTTCCTTGAAGTTACTTCTGTGTTTAAATAATGTCAGCTTCAATTGTGCTCGAGATGAAGGTAGAGGAAAACTGAGGGATTGACTCTCTGGTCTCATGGTTAATGCACTCCGATTTGGGACGAGGAGAGGTGTCAAGTTCAATTCTCTGCTTCAAATAAGGAGGATGGATTTGAACTTAAATCTCCTCTATTCCCATGATTAACCCTGGGCAGGCAGCTGAACGATGGCTTCATTTCTCCCTTCTCCCTCCTGGTTCTGCTCTGGTCAGGAGAACTCTCAGATCTCATCTCCTGTCAGGGAAGGCTGAGGATGTTCGGCCTGGGGGACAGAAAGCTCCAGGGAGAATTTATTGCAGCCTTTCAGGACCTGCAGGGGCCACAGAGGGGCTTTTGATGAGGGCGTGAAGTGCGTGAAGTGCATGAAGTGGGGGTAGATGCTTTAAACTGGCAGAGGGCAGAGTTAGATGGGATATTGGGAAGGAATTCCTCCCTGTGAGGGTGGGCAGACCCTGGCACAGAGAGAAGCTGTGGCTGCCCCATCCCTGGAAATGTCCAAGGCCAGGTTGGACGGGGCTTGGAGCACCCTGGGACAGTGGAAGGTGTCCCTGCCATGGCAGGGGTGGCACTGGATGTGCTTTAGGGTCCCTTCCTACCCAAATTGTTCTGTGATTCCATGATTTGCTATGAATGGGGTAAGGTCCCCTCCAGCCAGGGCCCACAGACATCTCCCAGAACTCAAGAGTGAAGCCGTACTTCCTTCCCCAGCATTTCCTCCTGCAGGTGTAGCTGTGCCAGCAGGCTGGGGTTCTCCCAGCACTGTGTGACCTCTGCATCCCACTCAGGGCAGGGTGGAGCCCAGGATCCCACCCAGGAGCTGCTTCCAGAGGAGGGAAAGCACAGCAGAGCCAGCATCCATTTTGTGGATCTCAACCAAGAGCTTTTAGCTGAGCTCCTGCCGTGGGGATTATTTCCATTCCTGTTTCACCTCAGCCCTGTCTCCATGGGAGCGTTGGATGTGGATTCTGTCAGAAGCTTCAAAGGAACATGACATTAAGGGTCTGTTAATGTTTCCTCTTCCCTGACGGTGCCGGGAGCAGGACTCCCACTGACATCACTGTGGAGCCTCCAGCTTGCTGCCAATGCAATAAATCTCCTTTTTCAGAGGGTGAAACTCTCTGAAACAACTCTGTGGGAAGGTCAGAGTGTCCCTCACTTGTCTCTGAGAGCAGCCAGCATCCATGGAGAGAGAGAACGCCACGAATTCTGCAGGTGGTGGAGCTTCAATGCTCAAGCACTGCCTAAAATCTGTTCCAAAAACATGCGACCTTAATGTGCTAGGAATTATTTCCAAAGGGAGCTTGACTGCTTTCCAGATAAAATATTGGGACTAGAGAAAGAAAAGGAAGCACACAAGGGTTAAAAAATGTGGTGGGATAAATAAATAGTGTTTGATAAGATAATGATCTGAGACCAGCTGTTGCTGAAAAAACATTTATTATTATAAATCATCAGAGGCCTTATAAAATATAGACTTGCCAGAACAATACCAACCAAAAATGCTTCTGTAATTAAATACGCAAAATTCACATCTCGCTAGAAAATTCAATTTTTTCAGGGTGAGGTCCAAATCTATTTCACTTCCATGAAAACCACTCATAGAAAGAAATCCTGAAAATGCTATGTCCTTGCTAAGATTTATTTATGTAAAGCATTATTTGTATTGAAACAATGAAGACAGAATTGTAAGATTCCCCTGGTTGTAACACAGCAGTGGTGGAAAATTCCAGATAAATTCTCATGTTCTGGCCTTCTTTCTACTGGGGGAAAAAGTGGGATTATGAAAAACACTGGACATGCCCAGCTGCACCAACAGATGCTTGAGTAAACCTTAAATTTCCCTTCATGATTTATTTCTAGCAGCTAATACACACCAATCTTGTTCGAATTCAGCCCAAATTTGGAAGGACACAGAAGGAGCAATGCTGGTGAGGGACCTGGGAAAGGACAGAGGTTGGGGAATATTTTCCATGTGGAATGTGTGTGTTCACACAGCAGAGAGGAGCTAAGCTGTGTTTGCACAGAGCTATAACCAGAGGGTAGCAGCTCTCCTGGTGTGAGATCCTGTAAGAAAATGAGGCATCAACAGGCCTTGCAAAGTTAAGCAATATCAATTTATCCCCCTGAGGCAGAATAAGATAAAAATAACTCGGGGTTTGTGAGAATGGAAAGAAGCTAATAAATTGTTCTGAAACCAAAACCAAACCAACCAATCCCTTTAGAAGGTGACAACAGCTGAGGACAGCGGGGTTGGCGGGGAGATCACAAACGCTTGAACCTTCCCAGGACGGCCTCCTGAGCCTTCCCACAAAAAGCCCGTTTATTGCCTGGCATGTTTTAGCACTTCCCTTTGGCAACCCCCAATTGCTCTGAGGGAAACTGGAGCTGCTTTGACCCCACTGAGCTGAAGAAACAGCAAATCCTTGCAGGCAATGTGTGGGGGCCGAAGGGGATGGGGCTGAGCAGCAATCGGTGCTGTGCAACTCAGGGGTGCCAATGTTCACACCTTCATATTTCCATTATCTCCCTTCTCTTCCCGGGAAATCCCTCCTGAGGTATGGATGCTGAAAAGCTTTAGCAGAGAGATTTTCCAGCTCTCTGCAGCATTGTGTGAGAGCCCTGTCTTTCCCATGCAGACTATTAAAAACAACGCTATGGGTTTTGTAAACCAACTTTTCCATCTTGCACCTGCAGGTTGTTATGTAGGATTGTTATGATACTGACCGGAGAAATATTTTGAAATGGGTGTCATAGGGTCCAACCAATCACCCTGAGAGGTTATGGACACTAAGGAAGCCTTAGAAGAAGAGATCCTCCAGCTCTCTCAGCATTTTGTGAGAGCCCTGTCTTTCCCTTGCAAACTATTCAAAACAAGAGCTATGCTGTTGTTAAAAAATCTACACTTGCAAGTAGTTCTGTAATGTTGTTATGATACTGACTAGAGAAATATTTAGAGATAGCCTGGCCAATCACCCCAAGGGGTGCATGTCGCTGTTGCTGCCAAGGAGGTAAAGTTGACAGAGTCCACGCTAGCACGATTTTGCCCGAAGTAAGAGAGANGGTGCAGGTGCAGAGATTTACAAAACTATCACATTGTTTTAAAATTCTTCACATGAGAAAGAGAATCTTCACAAAGTACTGCGAGGGCTAAAGAAATTCCCAGCCTGAGGCCTTTTTTCATACCCATAGGTGGATGGCCAGAGGACCAATTGCCTTATGCCACTCAATTCACTTCTTACAAACTAACATATAAAAGATCTTTCTGTTATTATTAAACTCTCTCCTCTATTGTTGAGCCCGGACTTTGTGTCTTCATTCTACCCATCCTCGGTACAACAGCGACAAGAGGTGGGCGGCCAAAGGACCAATTACCTTATGCCATTCAACACGCTTCTCATGAACCAACACATAAAAACCCATCCAAATGTTACTAAAGAGCCTCCATTTCTTCCTGGACTTGGACTCTGTGTCATTATTTCTCTCCATCCCTGCTACAATAGCGACACTGAGGCCCTGCATAGAGCCCTGAGCACTCAGCCTGTCCACACTCCCTGGCACTGCCCTAAGGGATGCTTTTCCAAGGCAGTGCCAATCCCCATTTTGCCTCAGTCTCAGCAGCCTTTTGGTGCCTTCTCCAGCCACTGTGGATCCTCCCCATGTGGAAAGCACTGGATGTGCCGAGCTGCAGAGTCAAATAATTTCCCTTTATTTGGTCACAGGATCTTTGACTGCCATGAGGCTACGCTGGGCAGGTAGTGAGCAGCTTTAGGAAGGGCCTGGAGATAGCACAGATCCACAAAATGACATTTTAATCACGCCTTGAGCAATTTGCTAATTACATTCAACTGCACTTAAAGAAAAACAGGAGTTGTCAGGGTTTTGTAGAGACAAGAAGAAAATTGGTTTGGGTACACTGCTGATTATTATGAATACAAATATGAGATGTCATATTATCCAGAAAAGGCACAATGGAAAATCCTAACAAAAGTCATATTTGCAATTTTCTTTCCAACTTTTTTGGAGTAAATTTGGTCACCAGTTTATACTTTTTTTTTTTCATGCAGTAGATTTTTTTTCTATATTTAAGTATGTATAATGGATCTGCTAAAACCATCTGAGACCATTAAGCCAGAGAAGCATGAAATCAAGTAGAAATTATTATTTTAATTCCATGCACTTGTGCATAACAGTATGAACATGGTGCCAAATAAACATTCATCAGAACTCCAGCCAGTACTCACGGCAGTAACCTGATTTCCAGTTTGGAAGCAGGGAATACACCCCTGCGCACATTTCAAGAGAGATTTAGGTGCAAAACCCTATTCTGACAGCAAAGGAAAATGTCAATTAATCAATAGTAACTTTATTATTAAAAAACTCCTCAGATGGCCGCAGTGGGCCTTGCCAGACAAGGAGCCATCTGTGAACTTTGTCAGTCACTGTGGATGCAGAAACGTAAGCTGAGTGTTCATTAACTTTGCACGATGCTGTTTCACCCTGAGCAGGTTTGGAGTCTGGATCTCACAGGTCATTCCTGAAGGGAATTTCCTGTTTGCCCTGGTGGAGTTTGTGGCAGAGATCCCTGGTGTGTCACAGGCACAGGAAAATCCATGGATTCGTTCTGCCTTGCGTTGATCCTGTAGGTGTGGCAAAGGTACAGCACAAGGTCATCTGAAAGTTTATTTAACTGATGGACAACTGGCCAAAGAGGAGGATCCACCACCCTAAATAGATCAAAACTTGATACTTTGTTTTGGAAACCAAATCTTATGAGACCTGGATGCCATCCTACTAGGAAATATAAAGTTTCTCCTCTGCACCAGCACCAGTTCTAGACTGCAGCATTCAACTTGCTGTAGCTGCATGTCATAGGAGAGCTTGGTCAAAAATTTTGGATACTTTTTTCAATCAGAATTGCCATTCTCTGATTCTCCTGCTAACCCAGTCATGCTCAGGGCTCAGGCACAGAACCCGGGACCACCTACTGTGCAGAAGTGCTGCTGGGCAGGCTCCATCCACACTGAAAGGATCTTCAGGAAATCTTTTTGTGAATTCAAGGCTGAGCCACTTTGAAATCCCCTCATTTGCCAGAACCTGGAGACACGGGTGTAGTGGCTGCAGGTCAGCTCTGCTTTCTTATTTCTGTGTGTTGATCTTGAGAAAGGAGATGGTTTGACATCTCCACACTTCTGAGTTAAAAAAAAAAGGTTGTTCACAACTTGGATTCACTCGAAGGGTTCATAAATATGGATGTTTGTAGCAGTGCTCATATGATGGGGAAGGAGCAAAAAATACTTGACTCTATAATCATGTAAAGACTCGAGGTCTTGTCTTCAATGTCGCAGTGGGAAAAGAACCAAAACGTGTTAAACCCTCTCCTTATTCCTTCACCAGAAAAGTGGTCTCTTAACTTTTCAACACCAAGAAACTTCTCTCCAACACTCCTGAACTCGTGCTGAGGTAAGAAGTGAGGTGGTGCCTCCTTTCTCCTTCACAAGGACCCAGGAAGAGCAGTTTACTGACAGCACGAACATCCAAGTGATTTTCAAGCTACAGCAGTTTTTTCACCAACAGCTGTCTCAATTATCCTAAAAATGTTCAGATGTGATCTGGAAAATGAGTCCTTGCCTCCAAACAGAAGTTTGCTGTGCACTGAGCTAAGAATAGGTGAACTTGTCTGGATGCTTCCTTAGGCCTGTCACATCGTGTTTGCCAGACGCATTCATGAATAGTAATCCTCACAGTGAAATGGAATATATTAATCACAAGCAGCCTTTTTTAAGTGCTGCTGCCTTGTCTCCCTGGCCCACCCTGCCACTCTTGCTTTCCTTTTTGGAGCAGCTTGCATGGAAACATGAATTTCCTCGTGCGAATTCCCGGGCTGCAAAAACGGAGCTGATTTAGCACTTTGGTGGCTGAGGCTGAAGTGCTGATGGGGCAGGATGTGCCAGGCTGTGACTGCTCTCTGCTCTCTGACCAGGCAAGAGAGGAGTTCCCCTGAAGGGTTTCAGGGGAATGAGTCCCAGCAGCATTGGATTCAGGGCTGCTACTGCCACATTTGTACTCAATTAATTCATTTTACAGACAGGCTTTTTTTTTTACAGGAAGGGAAATATGGTACTTTTGGAAAGATAAGTAGAATAATGCTCTGTTGCAAGCTAATATATTAATTTCTTATCTGTTTGAGTGTTTGAAAGCTATTGCAGCTCAGGGAGAAGAAAAGGGACTCATCCTTCCTGGACAGGGATTGAAACCCAGGGGAAAGGGGCATTCCCCAAGGGTCTTTAGGGAACCTGCTGAGGAGAGTCTAATCTGGGTTCTCTGAATCCCAAACTGGCACTTGAGGCACACAGAAATCTTTCTTCACCAGTCTCATTGCATCTTAAAAAGGCTTTGAGCATGTGGGTGATTCCTGGGGATGTCAGCACCCACTCACTGCTACTAACAAATCCCACAGACAAAAGGTGGGAAAAGAGTAGGGCCCCAAAGCTCAGTATTATGGTGTAGGAAAATCCCTAGCAGGAGCAATTGGAAAGGAGAAAATCCTCCTAAGTGTTCCGTGACAAGTATGATCTTCATACTTGTATGATCTTCATGAGCATCCCCAAAGAGCAGAAGATTGTCCACAGCCCTTTCCCACCCAGATAAATGATCTGAAGTAGCAGATGACACGTTATAACTGAAAGTTGAATATTACAGCACCTCTTCTCCTTTATTTCCAGGTTGGTTTAATAGTTCCAGTTGAATACCCTCAGACTACAACTGCATTGGGCCATTCCCCTTGGGCAAGGAGTGGAGAAAAACTCCTGTAATTCCAGTGTGAAATGCAAAGTGAAGCAGCTCAGCCCTCATGCTGCCTTGCAGCAGGGAAATAAGTGGCTGTAAGGAAATGATGAAACAATATTTCCCTGTTTCCCATAGTTTTCTGGCTTCCTGCTGTTGTCTGTGCTGCCCTGTGCTCTGTCATGTCTTTCCCTGGCTCTCGGAAGGAGGAGGATTTTGTGGAATACTAAAGAGCTGCAGGCACTTAATGAATAACAAAATGGAGAGCACAGTTTCCCAGAACCTGTGATCTCAGAAAATGCCTTACAGGAGTCCAAGGCACCTGAAATCCCAAAAATTTCCGTGTGGGAAATCTCTCGTCTCAGTCTGCACTATGTGACAAGGGGCTATGAGCTCGGGAGGGTCTCCTGATGGCATTTGAGTGGTGACATCTCCCAGAGTGACACCTTTCAGCCCTGCTCTTTCACTTTTAAGGCCACTTGGGTCTTTTAGGACAGTTCCAGCCTTGGCCTTGCCTCCTGTGTGGTTGAGTTTCCCAAGCCTGAACTCTGGTCTCTGAAACACTGGACAAGAATTCTATAAATGTACCCTACATTGTTGTCTTTATGGGGAAGTTTGCTGATCTGTTTAGGTGATTTGTCTCCGTTTAGGTGATTGCCATCAATCAAATTTGCTTTGCCATCAATCACATTTGCTTCAGAGCAGTGAATCTGCAAAATTCACCCTTAAACTCCTAGTCTAAGTCAAATGCAAGTCATACAAGAGAGGATCATACGTGTGATTGCCATCAGAAACACCAGCTAGGAAATGGAACGGGGATTAGGAGTAGTATCTTTAAAAAAGCTGCATAATTTGAAGCATAATAAGGAAGAATTATGTCAAAGCTTATTTGGAGCAAGATAAGGAAAGAAATGTGCAACAATGCCTTTTATTAATTTCTGGTAAGACTCTGTATTTTTTTTCCAGCACCATTCTCCTAAATAACAGGTGGTATCTCTCTCAGTGCTGTGTTGAAATCTTTTCACTCCCCAGCCAAGGCTCGATGCTGCAGATGCTCTTTGAGACCCCCTTGTCCCTGCTCATGGGCTGTGGTGGGCAGGAGATCAGCGACCTTTGCTCACCAGAGGCAGTTTTTGGCAAAATGAGTGTTTGGCTGCACAGCTGAGACCACACAGACACCAAGAGAACCAACGCTGGAGCCAGAGAGGAGAATTTCTGGAGATGAGCATGAAAGACAGAAGAAAGCAGCTGTGTGGATTAATTTAATACCTTTTACATAGGAGTAGGTTTTGGTTGAACACTCCCAGTTGAACCCAGTTAAACCACCTGCAGGTGACTCCTCACAAACAACAGACATGCAGTAGGAAAGAGGAATATTCTGCCATTGTTTGAGTCTCTTCCCAAGCAGGGAGCTGCTCCCAGCTTCCCTGGGTGTCCCCTTGGAGCACTTTCCTTGGAATACCCTGGGATCAGTCCCTTGGCCTGCACACTAAACAAGGTTTTCATAAAATCACAGAATCGTGGAATGGTTTGTGGTGGAAGGGATGTCCAAGCTCATCTCATTCCATCCCCAGCATGGGCAGGGACAGCTTCCCCCAGCCCAGGCTGCTCAGATTTGCATTTAATCCATCAGGTAAAGAGTTTTGGGCTGGTCATAGGCCAGTAATACAGCTGATCATTCTGTGCTTTAATTCTTCCAGGAAATATCAGCGTAGTTTGGGAAAATAACTGAATGAATGAGTGTTTGTGTGCCTGGAATGTGTTATCTCCCCAGCATGGTTTGCTGTCCCTTACAGAAGATGGCAGAGACAAGAGGAAAAAGCAAAGTCTCTAATTAATTTGGGATTTTTCATACAGTTTCCAACAATAGAAGCAGCCTCCAGTTCCTCCTGGGTTGCCATGGATTAGGAATGTTTTAGCTCTGGTTCCCTAATCCTGGTGTTTATTAACATTCAGGGAAAAACACGGGAGGAGGTGTTTGGGGGCTGATGGCAGGAGTTAAGATCTGTTGAGCTGCCTGTAAACTTCATTTTAGTCCTAATGTAACAGAGACATCAAAGTGAAGTATTGATTAAACTGCTCCACCAGGCAGGCTGGAAAACTCAGTTTGGAGGTAGAGCTCTGAGCATTTTTCACAGCAAACGAGCAGCCCCTGACAGCACCTGCCTCTGACACGGGGCTGGTGACATTCCCAGCCTTTGCTGCAGGAATCCCGTGGGCTGCAGCAGCAGGAGAGCTGGTGCAGGCAGGGACCAGGCTGCTGGTCCTGCTCAGTGCCACCACCTTGATTACACCCAGTGTCTGAGGGGTTTTTGATGTTAAAGCTTTATTTCCTTTCTGCTGCTTCTTTTTTTCTCTTCCACGCCGCTGGCATCAGCTCTGCTCCACTTCCAAATGCCTTTCCCCGGACAATTCAGATTGCAATCTCTTTTGCTGGTTACTTTTGTTGTGACCTCTGAATTTCCTGAATTTCTGACACTATTTTTGTTGGCATGTTGGAAAGAATAAAACAATAGAGAAAACAACAGAGAATGATGCCAAAACTGCTTTTATCTATTGCCCTTCGTCAGCCTCCTGAGCTCTTTGCAGAGCAAACCAAAATTATTCCCACTTGATGCCTTTCCCCATCCCAGTTTTTCTATTTGATTTTCCTTGCTGTGACCTTGGAATCACTCAGCAGGCAGTGCTTAGAACAGTAGCCAGAGCAACAAAATCCTCTCCTGCCTAACAGCCTATTGGAAGGGAGCTAAAATTGCTGCAAAATCACATAGTGGATGTCAAGTATTTATTTGGGTTTAACAGTTCTTATAGTCGTTCATATTATATTAAAATGCAGGAGGGAGCAGAGAGGTTCTGATGTTTTCCTTTAAAAATATGGAATCTCCAGTTTATTAGAATCATGGAATGGTTTGGATTGGAAGGGATTTTGAGCTCATCCAGTGCCATCCCTGCCATGGCAGGGACACCTTCCACTGTCCCAGGCTGCTCCAAGCCCTGTCCAACCTGGCCTTGGGCACTGCCAGGGATCCAGGGGCAGCCACAGCTTCTCTGGGCACCCTGTGCCAGGGCCTCTCCACCTTCAAAAGGAGGAATTCCTTCCCAATATCCAACCTAAAATGACCTTCCTCCATCTTAAGGCCATTCCCTGTGTCCTGTCCCTCCATCCCTTGTCCCCAGTGCCTCTCCAGCTCTCCTGGAGCCCCTTTAGGCCCTGGAAGGGGCTCTGAGCTCTCCCTGGAACCTTCTCCTCTCCAGGATCTCAATCTCATCTCTCCCAGCCTGATTTGTTTCTCTCTTGAACCAAAGCCACTTCAGTTCTCCAAATGCAGGAGGAGCAGCTGGTGAGGAGCTGGGCACTGACGGGACAAATTCCAGCGTGGTGCTTTGGAAAGCTCAGCTGCAGCGCTCAACTCAGCAGGATTTGTCTTCACCAGGGTTTTTAAATGATATAATCCAAAGCCATCTGAGCAGATAAGAGGGGTGATTGATTGCAGTCTTATTGCTAATAATACTTTAGGTTAAATTGCACTTCTTAAAAAAAAAAAAATCTGCCCTATGTCCTTCTCTGCTCCTGTTAATAAATTTTAAATCCATCTTTAGATTTCATGGAGAATTTTAAATTGGTTCAGTAGTAAAATCTATTGGACAAAATTTGATCTATGGTGATATTTCAGGTATAATGTAACACACTTAAAATATGTAACCTTATAACACAGCTGTGCTGCAAGAAAACTTATTTAGAACATACAAAAGCAGCACAATCTCTGAATATTTGCTACATTAATACCTAGTTTAATTAGTTAATTAGGTATATAAACATATTTCTGTCTTTACATTTTCCCTGCTAGTATTACAAATGCTGCATCCTTATCTTACCTGGTTTTTCTAATTTAAAATGGATTTATTCCTAAGCATTCCTTCCATGATAACTGATAACTAATTTCAAATTCTGCCAGAAAGAGGCACATAAACAGACATTAAAACCCACAGCTAACATTGTGAGGTGGCAGTGAAAATTTAATAGTGGGGACATAAATTCAGCCTAATTTTATTGCAATTCTACAGAAATCCTTTTTTTCTAAACATTGCATCAATTTCCAAATCCATTTGTTATCCATTTTATCAGAGGATAATGAAACCATTTAATACACTATAGCCTGTCATATATACTTCTCTTGGTGTTTCATTTTAATTTAGCTTACTTAGGAGACACTTAACTGATTGTCATTCTTAAATTTAATAGGCAAAATCTATCTTTATCTTGTTCTTTTCTGTAGATTAATATTAATCTTATTCTGTGATAAGTTTCTACCACTAAGACAAAAAGGATTTCTTGAAAAAAAAAAAATCTTGGCTGGAAGAATTATCTAGACCACGTGCTAGGGATGGAAATATAATAAATTCTCCAGCTTTCTGGAATGGTGCAGCTTGGGAGAAGACAAAATGAGATTGTCAAAATTAGCCCCGAAAATGGGGATATCCAGACCCGAAGGACAAATTAAGATAATAACTGGTAGACAATAAGACACATTAAGATAATAACTGGGAGAAGTTGTGGATGTCCCATCCCTGGAGGTGTTCCGTGGTTCCAAGAAAAGAGAAGAAGGTCAGCAAATCATGGAATTGTTATCCAGCTTCGTGTTTGGGAGTCTCTCCACATACAGGTGTTGACCCCCAATGTATCCCCAATATCTTTGAGAACTTTGGCCAAGGAAAAGGGAAAATGTCACTACTGTTGATGCCTAAAGAGGCCAACCTAGAAACAGAGACTATACAGGAGGAAGAGAATAAAGGTGGATATTTATTTGAAAGGCCTTCAGAGGCACACCCTGGGCAGGCCAAAGGCTGCACCCAAGATGGACCCCGAGTCACGAGTTCTTCACACTTTTAGAGCTTTGGTCCGTTTGCATCTCAACCCAATTTCACCAATTAAACTTTAGCTAATGATGGAATTTTCCCTCAGCTTGCCCCCCTTCTCAAGATGCTGGGTTACACATTTTGGGCCTAGGCCGGGCTGGGTGTCCTTGGAGAGCAGCCTGGAGAGGCTTTGTTCTGTCTGTCTCAGCATGAGAGAGCAGCAGCTCACAGGCTACAGGACACTGCAGAGTTACACACTGGGAATACGGAATCTGAAAAATATAAAAGTTAAAACCTGAGGCATCACTGTGACATTGCTCCTGTCCTGCCACAGAATCACAGAATCAAAGAATGAACCAGGTTGGAAAAGACCTTTGAGATCATCAAGCCCAACCTATGACCTAACACCTCCTCATCAGTTAAACCATGGCACTGAGGGCCACCTCTTCTCTTTATCATGGAAGAGCCACCCAGAGCTGCACTTTGATGATGCCAACAACTCCAAGATATTTCTTGAAGCTTCAGGAAAGTCCAGTGAAGATTGGCATGGAATGACTTGCTCCAGACTCTGATTGTCAAGGCTCGAGCAGCTCTGGGTGAGAGCTGAGCTGAAACTCTTGATGCCACTTCAGTGAGGTTTGGGAACTCCAGAGAGGGAACCAGGGGTGAGTGGATTGTCCCTAGGCCTTGTCACGGCCGTAGGGTTCCTCACCTTGACATGGCCCATGAGGATTCCTGAGAATGGAGAAGAAACCTGGGGTTTGCTCTCAACTCTGCCTCGCGTGTCCTTTTCTTTCTTGTCTTATTTCTGTTTCCTTTTCTCTTCCTCTTCACCTTCTGTTTAGCAAAATCCTGGTTTAATCATCCCAAACTGGATCTCTGCAACGCTGCTGTGAGCCTGTGACCGAGGAGAGCTCAAAGCAAAGCCCAGCCAGCCCAGTGCTCCCCAAGTTTGCCAAATCCTACAGTGCCTGATAAGAGCGTGCTGCGCTCCAGCTCCTCCAGCTGCTATTGTGAATTTTTAAATGAGTTTGAGAGCAGTGGGGCAGTGCCAGGAGGCTGGGAAAAGCAAATGTTGTTCCAGTGTTTAAAAGATGACCCTGGTAATTACAGGTTTGTCAGATTGATACTGGGCCTGGAATGTCTGCTGGAGAATTTGATTAATAAAGGATTAACGGTAGAAACCTAATTAATGCCAATCAATGTGAGCTTAGGGAAAGAAGATCCTGTCAAAATTGCTTTTTTTCTGAGTGAGATTACAAATTTTGTTGATAACCATGGTAATGTTCTGTAATAGCCTTCTATAAAACATCTGACTTGGTACTGCATGACTGATTAAAAAATAGAGAGATACAAAACAAACAGATCACATAAAACGGGGCCAAACTGGCTGACAGGGCTCAAAATAACTCTGAGTGACCTTTACCAGCCATGTAATTCTTTGCTGATAGACTCCATGAATTTCTTATTGTTATTTTGGCCATTTTATTTATGATTTCAAAGGAAAAAAAAACCCTCTGATTTATTGTGGCTATAAATCCTTTAGTCTTTCCTGCAAGCTGATGCCAGGCCTTGCAGGAAGAGTGGGTTGGGAGCATTCTAACTTCACATTTGGCCAGTGGAAGCTCCATAAATAGAAATATGTGGCCCTTAAAATGGAAAAGTTTGGACCATCGGGCAAGAAATCATTAAAGTTTTAATCCCTCCCTGTGAACATGGAACACAAGTAGCAGAAGAGCATTTTTCTGGTTTAGCAGTGGTGAGGAGTTGAAATCACTCCAGAAATACTGTCAGTGCTTAGAGTTTAGGTGATTAAATGTTGGACAATGGGTTGTGGCTGATTTTCTGTCAAACTCAGGCTCCAAGTTTTCCAAGTTTTCCTGCATAATCTTCTCCAGTTCTCTCAAGAATTAATTCAGGACAATCTACATTGGGCAAAACACTGGAAATGCCCTCCAGCCTTTCCACCCGGGGCTGAAATCAGACTGCAGGAGAAAATCCACCCCAATTAGAGAGGCCAGATTTGTGTTGTGTCGTGTTTAATGGTGCCAGGGCGGCTTTGGGATGTTGGGACTGCATTTTCTGAGTTTGTATTTACTGTTCTCATCTGCAGGCTGGAGGTCTTGTACCTTCAAGATTTAGGTTCAGTAGCAAACAGAGGCAGAGCATCTCAACTATCATCTCCTTTCCTCCAGAAAATGAATAAGTAGCCTGCATTAAAAAAAAAAAAAAAAAAA